>CM051262.1:14617564-14700064 GCA_027921565.1 Artemia sinica
CATGGAAAATTATTAATTCTGTACTTAAACCTACTCCCCCTCCGCCTTCAGTTCCAACAACGCTGATAGTTGACGGTAAAATTGTCCAAGGAGAAGAAAATGTTCAGCTAGAGCTTACGTCTTATTTTGCTAATATAGGAAAAATGACTGCTTCATCTGTGAGCTCTAGAACTCCTCGTTGCGATTTCAGAGCCTATCTTGGACCCCCATGTTTAAAGTCAATGGTCTTGAACCCTGTTTCTGAGTTCGAGGTAGCTCGGATCGTAAATGCACTTAAAGGTTCATCGTCTTCAGGGCCAGACAGAATTCCTACAAGGGTTATCCGTGCCGTTCTTCCTGCTATTCTGTCACCATTGACTAAGCTTGTCAATCTGTCTTTCGTGAATGGAATTTTCCCTGAATCACTCAAGCGAGCTAAGGTTATAGTACTGTATAAAGGTGGGTCCCGGAGTGATCCTGCTAATTATAGGCCAATTTCTCTTCTATCTGTTTTCAGCAAAATTTTTGAGAAGGCTATGCTATCCAGGCTTCTTAGTTTTCTGGATGTCAAAAATTTTTTCCATGATTTCCAGTTTGGATTCCGAGCGAATCACTCTACAGAGCATGCTTGTGCATCTCTCTTGAATTTCATTCATTCGGCAATAGATTTTGGTCTTATCCCGGCAGCTTTATTTTTGGATGTTCGTAAAGCTTTTGATTCTTTGACTCATCAGATTCTTCTTTGGAAATTATCGCATATTGGTATAAGATCAAATGTTTTCTCTTGGTTTGAATCATATCTTTCTGGTAGACTTATTTCAATTGATCCGCTTTTCCAGAGCCCTTCTGAAGTAGAATATGGTGTCCCCCAGGGATCTGTTCTTGGCCCCGTTTTATTTCTGATTTATGTCAATGATCTTATTTCAGCAGTCAAGAACACCAGTCCTCTAGTATGCTGCAATCTTTGTCATCCGGATGTTCCTTTGTTTCCCAATGCTACTTCTAATGAAGATTGCCTCGTTGCTTTTGCTGACGACAGCACTTTTGGGACTTTAGGGAGGACGGAATGTGATGTCAGATCTAATCTGGTGGCAATATTTGAGAGAGTAGTTTCATGGTTTGAGGCGAATTGCTTGGCCTTGAATGTTACCAAGTCACATTTTCTTATTTTTTCTCGAATTGGTGTAGCTTTCCCTCAACTGACACAGCTTCAGGTGTCACAAGGCTCCTTGTGTAGACCAAAGAATCGGTTGGTCCGGTTTCTTGGTATCCTGCTTGATGAGAACCTTTCGTTTAGACACCATATAGCCATGATTAGGGTTAAGGTCTCACGGAGTTTGGGTGTCATTCGAAAACTCAAACACACCTTTCCTGGATCTATTCTGAAGCTTCTTTTTTTCTGCCTTGTCCAGTCATATGTCTCTTATTGCCCCATAGTATGGATGTCTACTTTTCCTTCTACACTGCGGTCGCTTTCTGTCATGTATGATAAAACACGGCGTCTGGTTATGGACACCAACTGTTCTTCACCAAGACCGCTTCTAAATCTACAGTCTATCTACATTCTTTCTTGTGCTTCTTTTGTTTTTCATCAGCTTCATGGCAATCTTCCAAAATCTCTTCAAAAAACTCCTCAGTTTATTTCTGATTCAGCTCCATATAACCTTCGTTCGTCACATAATATCTGCATTCCTCCTACTCCCACTGTGCGGTCAGATTTCAATCCCCTCATCGCTTGTCATCAGGTTTGGAACTCCCTGCCTTCTTCAGTACAGAAATGCCACTCGTTTGGCACTTTCAAGAGGATTCTTAAGGACCATTTAGTTAAGAATCAAACTGAATAATTTTTTTTTTTTTTTTTTTTTTTTTTTTTTTTTTTTTTTTTTTTTTTTGTGGAGTTGATGTCCCCTGAATGTTTAGTTTTGTTTTATGGTGGTCTTCTCTGCGCTATGACTCCCAGACCTCAGGTATGACTATCAATATTTATTGCTGAAACTTGTATAGTTCACTAAGGAGTAGCATTCATGAAGACGGGTTAAATTTTATTGCTTTCGCACCATTTTATTACAGTCCAATAATTATAAGCCTTATGACTGAATTAACCCATAAACCTCAATTTTGCTACCTAGCCTCAGAAATAAGCAGAGTTGATTGAATTGGAATTTATATAGTTTTAAATACAAGCTAAAAGGGCTGTACATGGCTTAAGTTTTGATTTTTAATATTTTGGATAAGAGTTATGAATAATATCGTAACAGCTATTATGATGTTGGTTTTACCTGACAATACACATAATTCTGTTTCGACGATAGGGATTCGCTTATAGTAATAATAATATATTTTTTTTTTTTTTTTTTTTTTTTTTTTTTTTTTTTTCGTGAGTCTATTTAATATAATTAATAAATTTAGTTTATTTATTCTAATTTTTTCTATAGTTTCCAGTTTATCTATATTTTCTTTTCTTCTCCTTCATATGTGAGTAAGTGATCATTTTAAATTTTCTTTTGTTTTTTATCTCTGAGTATGTAATTCATATGTCGTCCCTCTTTGTACAGGCCAATGAGCCTTTGAGGGATTAATAACATGTAATATTATATGTGTATTTAATGAAGAATAAAACTTATCTATCTTATCTATCTATCTATACCCTCAGTCGTTGGTGGGATACTGCTGAGATGCCTTATTGGGAACTAGCAATAACACAGTGCATTTTGATTAAATCTTAAGGCAACATTTAGTTTTTAAACATAATGGGCAAATGGGAGGGTGGGCGTGAGAGGGGGTTAATGGCCCTCCAATCACTTTCGACTATCTAAAAGGGCACTAGTCCTTTGAACTTCCAATCGAATGAGCCTTTTTCGAAGTTTCTACGAAAACGCTTTCTATAAAAACCTTATATGCCCCCAGGGCATAACTTACAACCCTTGCCCTGAGGGCTGTGGGGGAGTGTCATCCTCAAAAACATAATTTCTATCTGGAAATCAACTACGCTGAACAAAATAGCTACCTCAAAATTTTAATTGGATGTGTTTCGGGATATGTTGGACGTGAAAGGGGTGTTAGTTGCCTTCCAGTCGCTTTCGACTGTTAAAAAGGGCACAAGCCACTCCAATTTACAATTGAATGGCCCTTTTCGAAGTTTCTACGACAACTTTGTCGATACAAAGTGCCCTGGTCTAAAGGATAAAAATAATAAATGGTACATTGTGCCAACATCGTTCTTATATGCCCCCAGGGGATAACTTAAAGCCCTTGCCTTGAGGGCTGTGGGGGAGTGTCCTCCTCAAAAACATAATCTCTGTCTGGAAATCAATTACGCTGAACAAATCGGCTATATCAAATTTCGATTGGATGTGTTTGGGGAAAATGGTGGATGTGGAAGGGGTGTAACTTGCCTTCCAATCACTTTTGACAATTAAATGGGCACTAGCCGTTCCAATTTCCAATCGAATGAGCCCTTTTCCAAGTTTCTGCTACAAACTCCTTCGATACGAAGTGCCCTGGTATGGAAGAAGAAGAAAACAAAAAACAAAAAATAATAATAATACGTTGTGCCAACATCGTTCTTTACTTAGGCAGCGCGATTGCGCTGCCTATGATACACTGTAGCCTTTTTATAAGTAATAGGAGACTAAAATAAACTTTTTTTTCTACTGAAAAGTATATATATCTTGATAATTTCAACAATTTGTTAGACTTCAAACAGAAATCACAGTTTCAACACAACCAAAAATTGGATTTCTTTTTACTTGTTTAAATTTCAGCAAAAAAATTTTGTTTGAAGTCTGTTTTTTTACGGTGTAGGATGATTAAAACAAACTTCTTATAGAAAGTCGATATTCTACTGATATAATGCTAAAATGTTTTTTTTTATTTATCCACCTATAAAGCCTTCTTTAGCTTACCTACCCAGGATTTCTTTTCGTTGTCTTCCTAAAAATTAACTTGTCTTTCTTTAATATGATACTTATAAAATCTGTGACAAATTTGTCGTCTTAAATTTAATTCTAAGAGCTTGGCTCTTCGTGACCTTTACATATATAAAGTTGACTATATGGTACAGTTCAACCCTTCTACCCTGTTGAAATAGTTTTTAGACTTGCCCTCTCCCTTGCGAATTACTATGTTGGTTTACAAGGTCGATTAGTTGTTATTCCGTAAAAGAAATCCCGAGACACAGCCAATGTTGCAGATACGTGCATAGGGTTTTTCCAGGGTGGTGGTGGCAATAAGAAGTGCCCAAAACCTTACGAAACTATTAGAGTTTCAGGTGGGGGCTGGGTCCCAAGTCCTACCATCCTGCCCACATACTTGGGGTGATTAGACCAATTGAAACATTTTTTCTTTTTAGTTTGTTTTTAATGTCCTGTTTTCAAGACTTCACAAGGACCCGAATTGCCCTTTTTTCCCTGCGCAATACCGGGTCATTAAAAACTAAAATTATTGTAATATAATAAGAACCTTCCGGAATAAGAACTTCCGGAATAAGAACCTGCTGTTTCGAATCGCTTAAAACTTTATTACTTAAAATAGAGTTCCATAGCACAAGTAAAAACGCAATATTTTCAAAAATAAAAACCATGCATCTGCGGTAATTCAAAAGGTGACGTGTTGCATGGCATTAGTTTTTAATGGAGGGTATAAAAATCAAAATACGTGTTACGGGTATTTTGACTGTAACTAAGGATTAGTTTTTCGCACTAGAAAAATATGCATCGCCCTTCTTTAGAGGATATAAATCCTTTGTAAAGATCAGTGCATTATATACGTTTGGTGATTTTTGTTTTCTTGTTGAAAATAAAGGGTTTGTCAAAGACGATGCATGATTTGAAAAGCCCATTATTTTGTATTTGTGCTTGTTGACAATATTTTTTTGTATGTTTTGTTATCACTGAAGTTTTTATGGCTAATATATGTTTTGTATATTCGTAAATGTGGTGTAAATGTGTGGTAAATTCGAATTCATGTATATGAGGGAGGAAAGAGGATTTAGCATATTTAGAAAAAAAAACTGAGGCTTCTAACCTTTTTTTAGGATGAAATAAAATGATAAAAACAAAATTGGCCAATCGATAGAGCTTGCTTAGCCTGAGGAAGCCTTTTGAGTTACTGTAGACGAGTAGCCAGTGCAATTTGAGATAATAAAAAAAAAATCTTGCTTAAAAATGCAATCAGTGGATTAATTTAGCATTTAGATTGAACTTAATGAATCAATTAAGTTAATTAATTGTATAATCAATTAACTGATTATTTAATATTGAAATAATTGAAACTAATCAACATCTAATATTTTAAAACATCTAAAATAATTTAACATTTAATCAACCTAACCACAAAATAAATCATTCATATAAATAGCTTTCCTCTATCTTTATTTTCACTCCCTGTAGTTTAATATGAACTCCAAGAGACGAAATGATGAATTTTTACCAAAGAAATGTTTTTTAGGATTTTATGTTTGTTACCATAGAAGTTTTTCGAGATTTTTTTTTTTTTTAGGAAGTACAGTAACGTGAACAGTACAGACACGTGTACAGACACGTGAACAAGTACAGACACGTGTGTGGAAATATATTTCGAGCGAAAATGTCGAATTTATTGGAACAATGAATTTAAGGCCGATTGTTAGTAATAAAACGAATTGCTGGAAAAAGTATCAAATCAGGAGTTATGGGGAGGAAGTGCAGAAACCCTTCTCCTATTATAGGTGCCTAATAAAGGTATCAAAAATTCAATATGTCTGGAGTTCACAAACAGGGTTGCCAACTGCCGATGTCTAAAAGGAGTGCAAATCAAGGCCAACAAAGAGTTATTTTTGCTGCAAAAATAGTGCAAGTCAAAAAATTTGCGCATCCCCTCTTATGCGCCCCTTTGAGGTAAAACAGAGCACATTTCATGCGAAAAATTGCAAGTTGGCAAACTGTTCCTTGGGTTAAATACTCTTTTGACGAATATGTCAACTACTGACGTTTGAATGAAAACTGACACCCAAAAAGAGCGATTTTCAGTCTTCTGCATCCCCTCTGAGGTAAAAAAAAGTACATTCCCCACGAAAAAGCGTGCAAGTTGGCACCCTGTCCACAACAGTGGAAACGAAAGTAAGGTAAATTGTTTGGGTACTTATGCTTTATATACAACACATGAAAGAAGTCAAGTTTGGTTAATGCTAATGAAATAAAATAAAATAGGATGAAAACATAATAGTTTAGAAAACAAATTTGGGCTATATATTTGCACATTAGGGGAAGTGGGGGGGGGGTAAAGCATAGCATATATTAAATACGTTATATTAACCTAACCTAGGTACCTTTTCCCCCCCTAAGCCCCGAAAAAACAGCAGTTTAAATAATGTAAACGCGATAAGAAATTACACTTTGCAATCTATTATCCTTGCAAATACCCGTTTGACGGGGTTTCCATTTGCATTTCCTTGTACAGTCTATAGCGCTGTGTTATATATAAAGCATAAATACCATTTTTTGAAAATAAAAAAGAATCGTTTGCAAAAACTATCAAATCAGGAGATATGGGGATGTGTGGTAGAGCCCCCCCCCCTTGGTTATTTGTGCCTAATAAAGATTTCAACTACCCAACATATTTGGAGTCCACATAAAATGACATTTTTTTTTTCTGGGGAGGATTGCAAATGTATCAAAAGATTAAAAAAAAAAGGTAATTTCTTGTAAATAATATTCTTTGTGTCAGAAATATTTTTCGAGCCGAGAACGGTGAATTTGTTGGAACAGTGAAAATAAGGTCAACTGTTTGCAAATAATAACGAATTGTTAGAAAATTTATCAAATCAGGAGATATGGGGAGGAATTGCAGACCCCCTCCCCCCGCCTTTGTTATACGTGCCTAATAAAAATTTCAATGATCCAAAACATTTGGAGTCCACGTAAAAAGACATTTTTTTTCGGATAAGATGGTAAATTCATCAAGACAGTAGAAAAAAGTTAATTTTGTATGAACAATATTTTTTGTGTAAGATATATTTTTCTAGCGAGATTGGCGAAGTTTTAGGGGAACAGTGAAAATAAGGCCATTTTTTTTGCAAATAATCACGAATTGGGAAATTAAGAATTGAATAATCACGGATTGCAAATTTATCAAAATAGTAAAAAAAAAAGGAAATTTTTGTGTACATAATAATAAATTATGAATTAAGTTGTAAAACCAGGAGATATAAGAGAGGGCTGAAAACCTCTTTTTTAATTTATGTGCTGATAAGGTTGTCTACAAGTAAAAATATTTTGAGTTATAGTAAACAGCGGGAAGGGGGGGGGGGTAGGTGGCCTGAACTCCTGGATTTTCTTTAAATTTTGGGCACTTCTTATTCAAATTTATAAATATAATTTTTTTGTTATTGCCCCTACCTGCAACCTCACTACGAGCTTTTTTCTTATTATCCCCCCCCAGAAAACCCTGCGTAAACGTCTGGTTAGCGTTTGCAAGCTTATCTAATCAGTGAAAAATAAATATAATTGTGTGCTAAAAAAATTGTTGACAAAGTTATTAAATGTAAAGATTCGGAACTGGACAACCCAGCTCCTATCGTGCGGGCCTGATAAAGCCTCTTGGTTATGTGAGTGCTTACTTGAGTCAAAGTAAACTTTTTGAGAAATTGTGACTCGTAATGAAACGTAATGCCACAGTAAATCTTTTTCAACACACTTCAGAACTGGGTTTTACCTGGTCTTAAAGCTAATTCTGTTTTGATATTATTGTAAACTTATACTCTATAGATTGTACTTCGTATCTCTCATGGACGCTGCCGTTCATACCCCCATACCGCTAGAAAAAAGAAGACATTAAAAATGAATAAATATATGAACATGAGAAATATTCCAATTTGAATCTAGCCTACATAAAACAAAACTCCTGGTAATATTTTCCTCCTCCCCTTGGGGAAATTTCCTGACGGATATCATGGTATCTCTCAATCTGTTTTAATATATGCTTCTTCGGAAAAATTGAGTCTTACTCGTACACATCGTATATTTCATTTTATGTATTATGTTTAAACCCTTCTTTTTAAAAAAAAATTTCCAAAAAAAAATTATTTTATTTAAAAAAAATTATATTATTTAAAAAAAAATGATTTTAAAAAATTATTTTTAAAAAAATGGTTAAAAATTTTAAAAAATATTTAAAAAAATATTTTATTTTTAAAAATAGGATATTTATTAAAAGCCAATGCAAACAAGTACAATCTTCACGACAAAAAAAGTATCGCTTACAAGAGTAACCTACTTAACAGAGTAAAAACAATTGTTAGTGAAATAGATTAAAATATTTGAATAGAACCGAAAATTAAAAAATAAAATCCTTCATCATTTTTATATTCTTTAACTCATTCATCTTTTGTATGTAATCGGTCAAATTATCACCTACATATAACTCTCAAAATATTTAAATTACTATATACAATAGTAAGATTTGATTTTAATCCTTTAGTTGCGTGTCATGTTTTAAGCCATAGTTGCCTGTCAAGAATGCCACTCGTTCGAAACCTTCAGAAGACTTTTCAGTATCTGTATTATTTTGGTTTGTTAATAATATAATTTTTTCTTTATTATTAATATTAACTGTTTGACTTCCATTGAAACCCGTTTGTTGCGAGATCAAAATAAATTCATATAAATCGCTAGAAACATTTTCCACTCTTTCTCTTCGTATATATATATATATATATATATATTATATATATATATTATATATATATATATATATATATATATATATATATATATATATATATATATATATATATATATATAATTTGTTTATTAGTTTGTGTTTAAATAATATATGTACAGGGCGGATTTAAAGGTTTGACGCTTCTACGCCCAAGTGTTTTTACCGCTCCGTTTTTCGAGGAAATATCCGAAAATTCAGGTATAGTGGAAGCACTGAACAGAACGTAACTGATGAGCCAAAAGTAATGAAAGAGAGAGGTGATACTGAAGTCTCAGCTGTCATTCTTGGGAGACATCTGACAGTTCATAAGTTGCCATAGGATTCTTGTATTGCTTTAAAATCTCTTTTCTATCAATAGGCAGCGTGGCAGCGGAGTGCACCTGGCACTTTGACGATATATCACATCATTCCAGTTTTTGTTAAGAAAAAAATCACTCAGTGATAATTTATTGCGCCTCTTGGCATTGTGCGCCCCTAGGCCCGGGCTTATTGGTAAATCTGGGCCTGTATATTCACATCATTCCAGTTTTGTTAAGAAACAATCACTCAGTGATAATTTATCGCGCCTCTTGACATTGTGCGCCCCTAGGTCCGGGCCTGTTGGTAAATCTGGGCCTACATATGCATCTCCCCCCTCCTTTATAGGTCATGGAGCCTTTGTGGGGATCAGGGCCGTGTGTTCGTTTTCGGATCTTTGTTTTTTTTGTTTTTTTTTTTTCATATATTTACCTTATCCTACAATCACTAAACATGACACGATTCCCATATAACATAACAATTTACTATTTTCTATTACCTTATTATTTATCAAATTTATTAATTTTATAAACATTCCAATAAATAATTTTAATGAAATATTTTGATAGCTGCATTTTAAAGACAATGCAGTAGTGTTGACCTAGAAAGGGTTGATGTCGAACACACATTATTATTATTATTATTATTATTTTTCTTGGGCACTTTTCATAGAACATTTGTCCTAGAAATTTGAGAGGGGGCTCATTTGATAGAAATTTAGAGAGCTATAGTGTCATTTTAAGTGTTGGAAGGGATTGGACGTTAATCAATTCCTGGGTACCCCTGTAACCACTAAAGTATTGAATCAAATTTCAGTTTTGAATGGATAAAAGGTCCAAAAAATTCGCCCCACTAAGGAATAATGCCTAGTTAAAACTAAGAACAAGGGCCACAATTTATGCAATTGGTCCATTCTTCAAAGATATATTTTGTAGAAAAAAAAAACGGGCATGTTGCACCTAGTTAAAACTAGAGTAATAAAAGGAATTTAAATCTTTTGGATTCGAATCAGAGATTGGGCCTGTGACATCTCCAGAAACCCAAATCAAATTTAATCTCGAATTTATTGATTTTGTTTACGTGTAGACTATGTTTTGCTACCAGTTTTTGTCAAGGGCAGATCCAGGATTTTTTTCGGGGGGGGGGGGGTTTGCTAATTTTTGACTTTTTCGGGGGGAGGTTTACTAATTTTTGACTCAGTTTTCGACTAATTTTACTGATTTTTACCTAGGTTTTACTAATTTTCGACTTATTTTCGAGTCGGTCAAAAATTTCGGGGGGGGGGGGGGGAGGTTCAAACCGGGTAACCCCCCCCCCCTGGATACGGCCTTGGTTTTTGTGTTACACGCAAAATATTTTGTATATGCCTTAAAAGCTTTGAAATTCAATATCCTATGCAAATCAAAAAAACTTATTAACCTCCAAAATCAGAATGTATAAAGAAAAGAACAACAAAAGAACACACTGGTCGTAATATAATATAGCTTAAAATGCAACAAATATAAATACTGGGTAATCTAAATTAATGTTGAGCAGTCAAGCTTGCTGATACAATAGAATAACAAATATCATTATTGTTATTATAGTTCTCGAAAACGTAACAGCTAAAAACTAAGGTCAGCTTGGTGAACAAAAAAACAAGCAAAACAAGAAAGGGAAAACAGCTAAAATATCCAAGCTAAAACCCAAAATTTAGGTAAAACTACATTTAAAAGCATGTGGAATGCTGCATAGCAGCTGGCAAGTCGTCTCTTTGCCAGCTTGCCACGTAACAGAAAACAAATTAAGCGAAAATGTTGTCGCCGAAACCGCATTTTATTTTTTTATTAATAATATATGGGTCTAAATAGCAAAAAATCGTACGCACACATCAATAAGAATGCCCAGAGGCTACTACAGCATGTATAAAATTAAACACAACATTAGCGAAAACAACCGGAAAGAACACGCCATTTTTTATTACATCTTACCACAAAATTTACAAAGTGCATTAGGACTCTCCTTCATGAATTTTTCACTTTAAAGGGAAAACTATTCCCCTAATCCCTAATAAAGCACAGGTTAAAGCATGCTTGCAGCGTATTATTGAAACTCCGCTTTAATATAGCAAATTAGGTTATATTAATGGCCCTCAATTCTTCCACAGATCTGAACAAGAGACATCCAGCAGTACTGCAACAGTTCCCAAAGGATACAGGGCATTTTTTTTTTTCGATACCAGGGCACTTCATATCGAAGGGGTTGTCGTAGAAACTTCGAAAAGGACTCATTCGATTGGAAATTGGAGTTGCTAGTGCTCTTTTTAATAGTCGAACGTGATTAGAAGGTAACTAACACCCCTTCCACGCCCACCATTTCCCAAAATACATCCAATAAAAATTTTGAGATAGCCATTTTGTTCAGCGGAGTTTATTTCCAATAGAAATTATGTTTTTGAGGAGGACACTCCCCCACAGCTCTCAGGGCAAGGGTTATGAGTTATACCCTGGGGGCATATAAGGTTTTTATTGAAAGCTTTGTCGTAGAAACTTGAAAAAGGGCGCATTCGATTGAAAATTCAAAGGGTTGGAGCCCTTTTTAACAGTCAAAAGTGATTGGAGGGCAAAAAACCCCACTTTTACGCCCACTTTTTCCCCAGACACATACAATTGAATTTTTTACATAGCCATTTTGTTCAACGTAGTTGAAAGTTTTGGAAATTAGGTCTTTAAGGATGACAACCTACCCCCCCCCCCCCCCCCCCACAGCCCTCAGGGCAAGGGTTGCAAGTCATGCCCTGAGGGCATATAAGATTTTTATAGAAAGTATTGTCGTAGAAACTTCAAAAAGGGCTTGTTCTATTGGAAATTAAAATGGTTAGTGGCTTTTCGATTTGAAATTCAGAGGACTAGTGGCTTTTTTATTAGTCAAAAGTGATCAGAGGGCAAATGTCTCCCTCCACGCCTATCATTTCCCCAACCCCTTCCAATCGAAATTTTGATATAGCCATTTTGTTAAACCGATCAGAAAGGTCTGGGAATTATCTCTTTGAGGATAAAAGATCCCCCCAGCCCTCAGGGCTTGGGTTGTAAGTTTGTGCCCCGAGGACATATAGGTTTTTATAGAAAATATGGTCATATAAACTTCAAAGGGGGCTCATTGGATTGGTAGTCAGACGCTCTAGTGTTCTTTTTAAGAGTCAAAGTGATCAGATGGCAGCTACCACCTCACAGCTACACACACGTCATATTGTCCCGAAATGCGTCTAATAGAAATTTTGAGACAGCCATTCTATTCAAAAGAGTCTAAATATCATATAACAAGGCTTTTGGGGTTGAAAGAAACCCCAGAGATTAGGGGCTACGGTTGTAAGTTATGCCCAGGGGGTATTAAAGTTTTTATGGAAGGGACGGTTGTTTAACTTCAGAAGAGGCTCAGTCTTTCTCCCTAAAAAAGACTAAGTGAACATAAAACGAACAAAAAATTAATCAAAAAAACTTTTGGCACAAATTAAGTTTTTCAAAAAAAAAGTAATGAACTCCATTAAACAAAAAATGGACAAAAATAGAATCAAATAATCTACCAAGTCTACAACTACCACAAATCAGTATCAATAAATAAATAAAACCCAAAACAAACAGAAATTAAAATAAGTCAAACTCAAAACGAGCAGAAACTAATCTGAGTAGGGTTCTAAACCCTATGCTTTCTAGAAGCCAGAATATAATTTGAACTCTACTGAAAAAAAAAAAAAATCCTTTGAATGTTTTCACTTATAGCTTTAAGAAAACAAAAACTAATTAAGATTTTAAGGAATAAATTTCAGTGTATGGATATTAAACTGTCAATGCACATTTGTTTCAGTAAATTCATTCGATTTTTTTTCAGTAAAGTACAAATTATATTCTGGTTTTTAGAAAGCTTAGGGTTAAGAACCCTATTCAGATTATTCACCCTATTCGACAACCTGAATTCAGATTATTCAGATTCAGATCTGAACAGATCTGAACAAGAGACATCCAGCAGTACTGCAACAGTTCCCAAAGGATACAGGGCTCACATGTCCCTCTCGCAACTCAGGTTGTCGTCTAAGACATTTCTTTGCAAAACAAGACGCCGTTCTTTATTACATCTTTTCTTAAGAGTTAAGAAGTGCATTAGAATTTCCATTTTACGAATTTCCCCTTTACCGGGGAAACAATTCCTCAAATCACAGGCAGCGCAATAGCGCTGCCTAAGTAAAGAACGATGTTGGCACAATGTACTATTTATTTTCTTCTTCCATACCAGGGCATTTCGTATCGAAGGAGTTGTCATAGAAACTTGAAAAAGGGCTTATTCGATCGGAAATTGGAACGGCTAATGCCCTTTTTAATACTCGAAAGTGATTGGAAGGCAACGAACACTCCTTCCACGCCCACCATTTCCCCAAACATATCCAATCAAAATTTTGAGATAGCAACATTTTGTTCAGCGTAGTTGATTTCCAGGAAGAACTTATGATTTTGAGGTGGACACTCCCCTACAGCCCTCAGGGCAAGGGCTTTAAGTTTTGCCCTGGGGCATATAATATATAGCGGTTGTCGTAGAAACTTCGAAAAGGGCTCATTCGATTGATAATTCAAAGGGCTAGTGCCCTTTTTAATAGTCGAAAGTGGTTGGAGGGCAACTAACAGCCCTCTCACGCCCACCATTTCCCCAAACACATCCAATCAAAATTTTGAGATATCCATTTTGTTCAAACTTGTTGAAAGTTCTGGAACTTAGATCTTTGAAGATGATAACCCCCCCCAGAGCCCTCAGGGCAAGGGTTGTAAGTTATGCTCCGGGGGCATATGAGGTTTTTATAGAAAGCGTTGTCGTAGAAATTTCAAAAAAGGTTCATTCGATTGGAAATTCAAAGGGCTAGTGCACTTTTTAACAGCCGAAAGTGATTGGAGGGCAGCTAACCCCCCACTCACGCCTACCTTTTCCCCAAACATATCCAGTCAGAATTTTTAAATAGCCATTTTTTTCAACGTTGTTGAAATCAATAAGAATTCCAAATAGGGATAGGTCCTTTTATTAGACAGTGAAACGAAAATACAAAACAAAGACTCTAAATATTTCGATGACACAGTCGGTCATCATCATCAGTAGAGTTACTAAGTTATAAAAATTAAAACAAACTGCTTTTATACTAAACAAAATAATCACTTTCGGGTCAGAGCAAGTTACCGGTCCATTGACTTAAAAAGTTCACCAAATGTTCTTGAATTTTTTTTTATACTGCGTTGAGTAAAGGTGGTACAAGTTTCTTCGAAATCGCAGGTCAAAGCAGGCTACCGGTCCATTGACTTAGAAAGTTCACTAACTGTTCTTGAATCTTGTAATATTGCGTTGAATATTCTTCTAATTAAAAATGAAATAAAGCTGAATTTACAGGTGCTAAATTTATATATACATGGGGATGACAGACAAATCTCAGAATCAGCAACATTTCATTTGCTATTAGAAGAATAAAAGGTTAAATTTAGCACCTGTAAATTCAGCTTTATTTCATTTTTAATTAGAAGATTATTCAACGCAATATTACAAGATTCAAGAACAGTTAGTGAACTTTCTAAGTCAGTGGACCGGTAGCCTTTTTAATGGTCGAAAGTGATTGGAAGGCAACTAACATCCCTTCAACGCCCACCATTTCCCCAAACATATCCAATCAAAATTTTGAGATAGCCATTTTGTTCAGCGTAATTGATTTCCAAATAGAGATTAGAGAATGACAAATCCCCCAGAGCCCCCAGGACAAAGGTTGTAAGTTATACCCTGGGGGAATATAAGGTATTTATAGATAGCGTTGTCGTAGAAACTTCAAAAGGGCTCATTCAATTGGAAATTGAGAGGGCTATTGACCTTTTTAATAGTCGAAAGCAATTGGAGGATAACTAACACCCCTCTCACACCCACCATTTCCCCAAACACACCCAATCAAAATTTTGAGTAAGCCATTTTGCTCGACGTAGCTAAAAAGTCTGGAAATTATATTTTGAGGATGAAACTCCCCCCACAGCTCTCAGTCCAAGGGTTGGAAGTTATACCCTGGGGTATAAAAAGTTTTTTTTGTAGAAAGCGTTGTCGTAGAAAATTTAAAAAGGAATCATTCGATTGAAAATTTAAACGGCTAGTTCTCTTTTTAATAGTCGAAAGTGATTGGAGGGCAAGTAACTCCCCTCTCAGGCGCATCATTTCCCAAACACATCTAATCAAAATTTTGAGATAGCCATTTTGTTCAGCGTAGTTGATTTCCACATAGAAATTATGTTTTAGACGAGGACACTCCCCCACAGCCCTCAGGGAAGGGTTGTAAGTTATGCCCTGGGGCATATAAGGCTTTTATAGAAAGTGTTGTCGTAAAAACTACAAAAATGCTCATTCGATTGGAAATTGAAAGGGCTACTGCTCTTTTTTTATAGTCAAAAGTGATTTGAGGGTAACTAACCCCCCTTTTACACCCACCTTTTCCCCAAACACATCCAATCAAAATTTTGGGATAGCTATTTTGTTCAACGTAGTTGAAAGTTCTGGAAATTAGGTCTTTGAGGATGACAAACCCACCCCCCGAAGCCCTATAAGGTTTTTATAGAAAGCGTTGTTGTTGAAACTTCAAAATGGGGCTCATTTGATTGGAAATTAAAATGGCTAGTGCCCTTTTCAATAGTCGTAAGTGATTGGAAGGCAACTAACACCCCTTCCACGCTCACCATTTGTCCAAACACATCCAATAAAAATTTTAAGATAGCCATTTTGTTTAAAGTAGTTGAAAGGTCGGGAAATTATATCTTTGAGGATGACACTCCCTCCACAGCCCTCAGGGTAAGGGTTATAAGTTATGCCTGGGCATATAAGGTTTTTATTGAAAGCCTTGTTGTAGAAACTTGAAAAAGGGATCATTCGATTGGAAAGTCAAACGGCTAGTGCACTTTTTAATAGCCGAAAGTAATTAGGGGGCAAGTAACCCCCCTCTCACGCCCACCATTTCCCGAAACACATCCAATCAAAATTTTGAGATAACCATTTTGTTCAAAAGGTCCGAAAATTATGTCTTTGAGGATGACAACCCCCTCACAGCCCTCAGGGTTGTAAGTTTTGCCCTGGGGCATATAAGGTTTTTATAGAAATATACATATACTGATATTTAGTAATCAAAATGTTAATATTATCTGATTTATTAAAGTCGTAAAAGTAAAAGGTTTATATTTTTTCAGTAAAGTGCAAATTATGTTCTGACCTTGGGAAGGCATAGGGGTTTTGAGCCCTACTCATGTTAATTTCTGCTATATTTTGAGTTTGATTCGGTTATTTATTGCAATTTCTGTTCCTTTTTGGGTTTCATTTTTTTTTATCTATGCTGATTTCTGGCAGTTTCACGCTTGGTAGGTTATTTTATTTTGTTTTTTTGCTCATTTTTGGTTTAATGGAGCTCTTTACTTTTCTTTGAAAAACTTATTTGGTGGAAAACTTTTTTTAATTAATCTCTAATAAAGTACGGGTCAAATCATGCTTGCAGTGTATCGTTGAAACTCCGCTTTAGTAGAGCAATTAGGTAATATTAATTGCCCTTACTTATTCCACAGATCTGAACAAGAGACATCCAGCAGTACTGCAATAGTTCTCGAAGGATACAGGACTCACATGTCCCTCGCGTAACTCATTTTGTCGTCTAAGACATTTCATTGTAAAAGAAAACGCCATTCTTTATTGCATCTTCTCTCAAAAGCTACGAAGTGCATTAAAACTTCCATTTTACGAATTTCTCCTTTACTGGAGTATTCCCCAAATCCCTAAAATTCCCCAAATCCCTAG
This sequence comes from Artemia sinica, assembly GCA_027921565.1. Taxonomy (NCBI): domain Eukaryota; kingdom Metazoa; phylum Arthropoda; class Branchiopoda; order Anostraca; family Artemiidae; genus Artemia; species Artemia sinica. The sequence goes on from CM051262.1 coordinate 14,634,362, forward strand.
CAAAGTACGGGTCAAATCATGCTTGCAGCGTATCGTTGAAACTCCACTTTAATATAGCAAATTAGGTTACATTCATTACCCTCAATTCTTCCACAGATCTGAACAAGGGATATCCAGTAGTATTGCAACAGTTCCCAAAGGATAAAGGGCTCACATGTCCTTTGCGCAACTCAGATTGTTGTCTAAGACATTTCATTGCAAAAGAAGACGCTGTTCTTTATTACATCTTTTCTCAAAAGTTACGAAGTGCATTAGAACTTCTATTATACAAATTTGCCCTAAACTGGAGTAACAATTCCCCAAATTCCACAGGGCTCACATGTCCCTCAGGCAACTCAGGTTGTCGTCTAAGACATTTCATTGCAAAAGAAAACGCCGTTCTTTATTGCATTTTTTCGCAAAATTTACGAAGTTCCTTGCCTTTCTACGAATTTTCCTTTACTGGGGCAGCTATTCCCCTAATCCCTAATAAAATACGGGTCAAATAATGCTTATATTTTGTCGTTGAAACTCCGCTTTAGTATAGCAAAATAGGTTATATCAATTGCCCTCAATTCTTCCAGAGATGTGAACAAGAGAAATCCAGCAACAGTTCCCAAAGGTTGAAGAGCTCATGAATTTCACTCATGCGAAGATATTACAAACCTTTGATTATTTCAGGCCTACTGTAAGGCAAAGTTGTCATTTCAATCAATTTTTGTCGTTTAGTGACAGGTCTTAGACGTCTGAAGGTAGGCTGAATTGACAGCTATGATATTTGATTCAGGTTATTAGATTTAAAAATGCCAAATCTTTGGGTCATGCGCTTGTCAATTCTCAGAATTACACTTTTTCATAGGTAATTCCGTGGCGACATTACTAAGGGGATAAAGAGAGATAGATCATTCTTCGGAAAGGAAAAAATGGGACACTCTGATCCTCAGATTTGTTCTAGGCCCAATAATCTTTTAGTAACCAATAGTGTATTTAATAATAAAAAATGGGCCATAAGTTAAAATGATGTTCGCATGATGGCAAGAAGGCTAACCTTACTGACTTTGGTATTATCGAAGAGTGACTGAATCAGAGACTTCAGTCCTATTTCTAAAAACGACAATCAGAAGCCGAAAAGTCCGAATTCACACTTTAGAGTCAAACTCCAATTGTACAGCAAATAATATTATATATACACAACATTGGTCAGAAAAAAAGTAAACGTGACAGAAAGATTGGAAATTAAACAATTAAATCTGGCAGAATTGGTGAACCAATAAAAACTCAGACAATTTAGTATGTGTGACTAAAAATCACAAAACACTGTTCAACAAAAAATGACAACAAAAAATAAATCTAATAATTAGTAAAACAGATTTACACAATGAGTTGCAAAAAAGGTGGGGAGAAGGAACGAGGGGATGGCGATATCTTATTTAAAATATCAATTATGTATTATGAAGAGTAAAAAAATTCTATCATTGGCTTTTTGCCAATGATTTTTATTTGAATTTGATTCAAATAAAAATGGGGAACTTTGTTGAAGTAGGACGAGGGAGGCGAGGTCAAAGCGGGAAAGTTGACGAGGGAAAAGTGAATTTGCTAGGGGTTACAGACAAAAATGCTGGTGAAACGGAAGGAATTTTAATGCAAGGTGAATCAGTAGTGGCATGACTAAGGGGGGATACAGAGATAGATTAGTCTTTAGAGAGAGAAAAAATTGGCTTCAAAGAATACTAGAGGATTCACTTTGCAACAACCGTATTAAACATTCGCACAAGAAGCTGACATGCCCTCTTTAAAATTTTTCAAACTATGAATGTTAGTCTTAAGTTTTTTTTAGTAGCCCATCTCTAATTATTTCTTATGGAATGCTTAACAGAGATAAAAAAAAATATGCTATTTCTTAGAAGATATGTTTGGCATTGCCCATTTTTAGTCAAGATACTATAAATCCAAATTAGGATCACATACAACAAAAGAGAATAAGGTAATTACAGCCAGGACCGTAAACAATAGGCAAATTCCATAAATTATAACCCTTTCCCCAGGGAATGCAAAGGAGTATGTCATCCCCAGAGGCATAATCATTGGGCCTTTCAACTATGCTGAATAAAATTGCTATCCCAAAATTTTGATTGGATGCATTCAAGGAAGAATGGGAATGGGGAGGGGGGGCTAGTTGCCCTGCAATATTTTTGGTCACTTAAAAAGAGCACTAGAACTTCAACTTCTGTTGGAATGAGCTCACTCTTGATTTTTCTAGGACTATTGATTTGATAGTATCACACCCGAAGAAAAAATAAATAAATAAAAAATGAAAACACATCTGTGATCTTACTTCTACCAAAAAAAAAACAACATTACACATTTTTGTAGATAGGTGCTTGAATTCTCCGCAGCAGGGTTCTTTTGATACGCAGAACCTGATGATATATTTTCTATTAAAATTCCTTGACTTTTTTGGGTATTTCCTCCCCTTTTCAAAAACCAGAAAAAAAACTCTCAGTCTCGCAGGTTCTGATGGGCAACATTAAACTTAATGAATATTACATATTTGGAATCAGCATAAAAATCTAATTCTTTTGATGTATCTACATTTATCGAGATTCGGTGTTTTAGAGTTTCGGTTACTATTGGGTCAAGTCGCTACTTACAGTTCTATTTTATATATTAAAGTGTCTATGGCATAGACATGGATTTTATGAAACCCCATTAACAAAAAACAAAAAATAATTAACACAAGTCAGTGTCTAGGATACGTACTTGCAGACCCTAGTTGTGCTGCGGAGAGACATTACTGCTTTCGGGGATGTTGTTTTTTCTCTTGTTCAGCGGTCTGTATGACTTAGTTTTTTTCCATTAAAATTTTAACAGAGCCGTTCCTAGGATTGGTGGAGCCCAGTGAAAAAATTAATTACCCCCCCCCTAACCTCCCGACTTAAATATGAGCAATAAAAAGCCGAATCAAAGTAAAAAATATTGATCAAAGTGGGCACCCCCCAGATGTACCCCCTTCCCAGCTTCAGCACCCGGGGCCGCTGACCCGGTTATCCCCCTCCACCCTCTTTGAGCAGCCCTGGTTTTTAATATTGCTCTTTATTTTCCATTTAAAAACTTTTATTTGCTCTTGGTATTTGCCTTTTTTCATAGGCAGCGCGCTAGCGCTGCCTAATTAAACAACGATGTGGGCCCAATGTGTTTTTTTTTTCTCCATACCCGGGCACTTCGTATCGAAGGAGTTGCGGTAGAAACTTCGAAAAGGGCTCCTTCGATTGGAAACTGGAGTGGCTAGTGCCCTTTTTAATAGTCAAAAGTGATTGGATGGCAACTAGTCCCCCCCAACGCCCATCATTCCCCCAAACACATCCAATCAAAATTTTGAGATAGCCATTTTGTTCAGCGTAGTTGATTTCCAGATAGAAAGTATGTTTTTGAGGAGGACACTCCCCCAAAACCCTCGGGCAAGGGTTTTAAGTTATGCCCTGAGGGCATATAAGTAGAGATGCCTTAATGAGTCCTACTGGTACACCATATATGGGCATAGCCTCCCTAGGGAGAATGATTGCGTTAATCGGTCAATGACCTCTTTCTCCAGGTGTGTTTTTGGCACGCCCTCAGCGAAGGTCAATGTTGCTATTGTTTCCGAGGCAAAATGCCAAGGTCAATGTTATTGTTGTTTTGAACAGAGTCATTAGAGAGAACACGTGGTTAATGGGGTCAATGTTATTGTTGTTATTTTGGGCACGCGATAGTCATATGGGGAGCACGTGGTTAATGGGGTCAATGTTGTTGTCGTTCGAAGCAAAGTTAATGACACTTCCTTCCTGTTTGAGGCAGATGTTATGATCCGGAAATAGTATTTGTTGTTGTTGCTCTCGGCCAAATGTTATGACTTTCCCGGAATTTGGAACACCTGTGCTGTCGACCTCAATTCACCTATCGTGAATCAATAATTCCCCTTAGAAACAACAAATTAATTTCCCCTTTCTTGACAGATCAATCAATCAATGACATCATCTGTCAGACTTTAAAAATTTTCGCATAGAAACGATTCTCCAGGAATAGATCCAAGTCATTAATGTCTTTGCCTCGGAAACAACTCTTTGGAGTTCGACCAAAAGGATATTAATAGCCAAAGGCCATGGAAACATTTCTCCAAGAAACATCTTAGCGATGAATTGTTTTAGATCGGGAATCAGGTTTCTTATTAATTTGAAATGCATTAGCACAGAGATGCCAAAAACAAAAGGAACACGCTGAATTACGTTTAGGGATTATTTGGGCGAAACTGTTTTAGACAGGTTATGGAACTATTTCGGCGAAAGAGTTAGAGACATTTTAAAAGATGATTTTTGAAGAGATTTTAGAAGAGAATTTAATGGTGAAACTCTGTGGTCGTTATAATACACAAGTTTCATTTGAACAGTGTTGTGAGGTCCTCTAACCCAACCCCGAAGGAAGCCCCCGGTCCTCAAAGGTCCCCCAAGCTCCCAAAGGGCCACCGGCGCCCCCAAAGGCCCACCCAGACCTCCAAAGGCCATCCCCGGGCCCCCCAAAGGCCCATCGAGCTCCCAAAGGACCAACGGGGTCCCAAAGGCCCTCCACCGGTCCCCAACTGCCCCTCCGGACCCCCAAAGGCCCTCCCTGTGCTCCAAAGGCCCTCCCTGTGCCCCAAAGGCCCTCCCTGTGCCCCAAAGGCCCTCCCCCGGCCACCAAAGGTCCCCCGGACCAGAGAAGCGCTGCCGGGATGCGCCGTGGCCAGGAAAGCGCCGCAGGATGTGCCGCAGGGATGCGCCGCGGGTCAGGAAAGCGCCGCAGGGGATGCGCCGTAGGAGGCACCGCAGGAAAGCCCGCAGGATGCGCCGCAGGGATGCGCCGCAAAAAAAAGTAAACTAAAAAGTAAAAATTTCGAAATGTTATCCCCCAAACGCCCTCCTCAGACCCCCAAAGGTCCTCCACTGGTCCTCAAAGGTCCCCCGGGCACCCAAAGGACCACCCGGCCCTCAAGGGCCCCCGGATCCCCAAAGGTCCCCCGGGCTCTCAAAAGACCACTCAATCCTCAAGGGCCCCCGGATCCCCAAACGTCCTCCCTGGGTCCCAAAGGTCCTCCCCCGGTCCCCCGTCGTTCGTTGATGTGTGTTGTCTGAAACCTATGATTTGGGATGTGTAGTTTGCTACTTCAGGCTTTTCTGAGCTAAGGTTTCCTAGTATTTCCTAGGTGAATGTTGTCTGAAACCAATAGTTTGGGATGAGTAGTTTGCTTTTTCAGGCTTTTATGAGCTAGGTTTCTTAGCCTTTCGTTGGTGTGTGTTGACTGAAACTTATGATATGGGATATGTAGTTTGCTATTTTTGACTTTTCTGAGTTGGATTTCTTAGTCTTTCATAGGTGTGTGGTGTCTGAAACCTATGATTAGGGATGTGTAGTTTGCTATTTTCGACTTTTCTGAGCTAAGGTTTCCTAGTATTTCCTAGGTGAATGTTGTCTGAAACCAATAGTTTGGGATGAGTAGTTTGCTTTTTCAGGCTTTTTTGAGTTGGATTTCTTAGTCTTTCATAGGTGTGTGGTGACTGAAACTTATGATATGGGATATGTAGTTTGCTATTTTTGACTTTTCTGAGTTGGATTTCTTAGTCTTTCATAGGTGTGTGGTGTCTGAAACCTATGATTTGGGATGTGTAGTTTGCTATTTTCGACTTTTCTGAGCTAGGTTTCTTAGCCTTTCATAGGTATGTGTTGTTAGAAAATTATGATTTGGGATGTTTAGTTTGCTATTTCAGGCTTTTCTGAGCTAAAGTTTTCTAGTATTTCGTAGGTGAATGTTGTCTGAAACCAATAGTTTGGGATGAGTAGTTTGCTTTTTTGACTTTTCTGAGCTAGGTTTCTTAGTCTTTCGTTGGTGTATGTTGACTGAAACCTATGATTTGGGATGGTTAATTTGCTATTTTTGACTTTTCTGAGCTAGATTTCTTAGCCTTTCATAGGTGTGTCCTTTCTGAAAATTATGATTTGGGAGGTGTAGTTTGCTTTTTAGACTTTTCAGAGCTAGGATTCTTAGTCACTCATAGGTGTTTGTTGTCTGAAACTTCGAGTTTGGGATGAGTAGTTGGTTATTTCAGACTTTTCTGAGCTAAGGTTTCTTAGTATTTCGTAGGTGAATGCTGTCTGAAACTTATGATTTGGGATATGTAAATTACTATTTCGGGCTTTTTTGAGTTGGATTTCTTAGTCTTTCATAGGTGTGTGGTGTCTGAAACCTATGATTTGGGATGTGTAGTTTGCTATTTTCGACTTTTCTGAGCTAGGTTTCTTAGCCTTTCATAGGTATGTGTTGTTAGAACATTATGATTTGGGATGTCTAGTTTGCTATTTCAGGCTTTTCTGAGCTAAGGTTTTCTAGTATTTCGTAGGTGAATGTTGTCTGAAACCAATAGTTTGGGATGAGTAGTTTGCTATTTTTGACTTTTCTGAGCTAGGTTTCTTAGTCTTTCGTTGGTGTGTGTTGACTGAAACCTATGATTTGGGATATGTAGTTTGCTATTTTTGACTTTTCTGAGTTGAATTTCTTAGTCTTTCATAGGTGTGTGTTGTCTGAAACCTATGATTTGGGATGGGTGGATTGCTACTTTTGACTTTTCTGAGCTGGATTTCTTAGCCTTTCATAGGTGTTTGTTGTCTGAAACCTATAGTTTGGGATGACTAGTTTGCTTTTTTTGACTTTTCTGAGCTAGGTTTCTTAGCCGTTCATAGGTGAGTGTTGTCTGAAACCTATGATTTAGGATATGTAATTTGCTATTTCTGACTTTTCATAACCAGATTTCTTAGTCTTTCGTAGGTGTGTGGTGTCTGAAACCTATGATTTGGGATGTGTGGGTTGCTATTTTTTGACTTTTCTGAGCAGGATTTCTTAGCCATTCGTAGGTGTGTGTTGACTGAAACCTATGATTTGGGATGGTTAATTTGCTATTTTTGACTTTTCTGAGCTAGATTTCTTAGCCTTTCATAGGTGTGTGTTGTCAGAAAATCATGATTTGGGAGGTGTAGTTTGCTTTTTGGACTTTTCAGAGCTATGATTCTTAGTCTCTCATAGGCGTTTGTTGTCTGAAACTTCTAGTTTGGGATGAATAGTTTGCTATTTCAGGCTTTTCTGAGATAAGGTTTCCTAGTATTTCGTTGGTGAATGCTGTCTGAAACCTATGATTTGGGATTACACATGCACACGAAAACTTACATGCACACAAAAACTTACATGCACACAAAAACTTACATGCACACAAAAACTTACACACACACACACACGAAAACTCACACACACACACGCCAAAACTTACACACACACACAAAAACTTACACACACACACACACACACACACACAAAAACTTACACATGAACACAAAAAAGACTCACACACACACGCACAAAAACTTACACACACACACACTCACAAAACTTACACACACACACACGAAAACTTACACACACACGCCAAAACTTACACACACAAAAACTTACACATGCACACGAAAACTTACACACACACACACGAAAACTTACACACACACGCCAAAACTTACACACACACACACACACACACCACACGCCAAAACTTACACACACACGCCAAAACTTACACACACACAACACACAAAACTTACACACACACACACACACACGAAAACTCACACACACACGCCAAAACTTACACACACACAAAAAATTACACACACACACACACACACACACACACACAAAAACTTACACATGAACACAAAAAAAAACTCACACACACACACACAAAACTTACACACAACACACACACACAACTACACACACACACACAAAACTTACACACACAACACACACAAAACTTACACACACACACACACAACTTACACACACACAAACACACACACACACACACACACACACAAAAACTTACACATGAACACAAAAAAAACTCACACACACACGCACAAAAACTTGTGCACACACACACACACACACAAAACTTACAACACACACACACGAAAACTTACAGACACACGCCAAAACTTACACACACAAAAACTTACACACACACACACACACACACACACAAAAACTTACACATGCACACGAAAACTTACATGCACACAAAAACTTACATGCACACAAAAACTTACACACACACACACACACACAAAACTTACACACACAAACACACGAAAACTCACACACACACGCCAAAACTTACACACACACAAAAACTTACACACACACACACACACACACAAAAACTTACACATGAACACAAAAAAAAACTCACACACACACGCACAAAAACTCACACACACACACACACACACACAAAAACTTACACAGACACACACGAAAACTTACACACACACGCCAAAACTTACACACACAAAAACTTACACATGCGCATGAAAACTTACACATACACACACACGAAAACTTACACACACACGTCAAAACTTACACACACACACACACACACACACACACAAACTTACACACACACACACACACACAAAAACATACACATGCACACGAAAACTTACATGCACACAAAAACTTACATGCACACAAAAACTTACACACACACACACACACACACACAACTCACACACACACACACACACGAAAACTTACACACACACACGCCAAAACTTACACACACACAAAAACTTACACACACACACACACACACAAAAAAAACTTACACACAACAAAAACTCACACACACACGCACAAAAACTTACACACACACACACACACACACAAAACTTACACACACACACACGAAAACTTACACACACACACACCAAAACTTACACACACAAAAACTTACATACACACACACACACACACACCAAACATACACACACACACACAACAAAAAAAACTTACACACACACAAACAGACACAAACTTACAAACACACACAAATAACCACGTGTTCCCCATATGACTCTATCGCGTGCCCAAAATAACAACAATAACATTGACCCCATTAACCACGTGTTCTCTCTAATGACTCTGTTCAAAACAACAATAACATTGACCTTGGCATTTTGCCTCGGAAACAATAACAACATTGACCTTCGCTGAGGGCGTGCCAAAAACACACCTGGAGAAAGAGGTCATTGACCGATTACGCAATCATTCTCCCTAGGGAGGCTATGCCCATATATGGTGTACCAGTAGGACTCATTAAGGCATCTCTACTCATATAAGAACGATGTTGGCACAATATACTATATTATTTTTTCCTTTAGAGCAGGGCCCTTCATATGGAAGGGGTTCTCGTAGAAACTTCAAAAGGGGCTCATTCGATTGGAAATTGAGAGTTCTAGCGCCCTTTTTAATAGTCGAAAGTCATTGGAGGGCCACTAGCCCTCCTCCCGACGCTCGTCATTCCCCCAAACACATCCAATCAAAATTTTGAGATAGCCATTTTGTTCAGCGTAGTTGATTTCTAGATAGCAAATAGTTTTTTGAGGAGGACACCCCCCAAAACCCTCAGGGCAAGGGTTTTAAGTTATGCCCTGGGGCATATAAGGTTTTTATAGAAGGCGTTGTCGTAGAAACTTCAAAACAGGCTCATTCGATTGGAAATTAAAAGAATTAGTGCCCTTTTTAATAGTCGAAAGTGATTGGAGGGCAACTAGCCCCCCCCCCTCCCCCCACCGCAACGCCCACCATTCCCCCAAACACATCTAATCAAAAGTTTGAGACAGCCATTTTGTTCAGCGTAGTTGATTTCAGATGGAAAATATGTTTTGAGGAGGACACTCCCCCGCAACCCTCGGGCAAGGGTTTTAAGTTATGCCCTGAGGGCATATAAGAACGATGTTGGCACAATATACTATATTATTTTTTTCCTTTAGAGCAGGCACTTCATATGGAAGGGGTCGCCGTAGAAACTTCAAAGGGGCTCATTCGATTGGAAATTGAGAGTTCTAGCGCCCTTTTTAATAGTCGAAGTGATTGGAGGGCAACTAGCCCTCCCCCCGACGCTCGTCATTCCCCCAAACACATCCAATTAAAATTTTGAGATAGCCATTTTGTTCAGCGTAGCTGATTTCCAGATAGAAAATAGTTTTTTGAGGAAGACACCCCCCACAACCCTCAGGGCAAGGGTTTTAAGTTATGCCCTGGGGCATATAAGATATTTATAGAAGGCGTTGTCGTAGAAACTTCAAAACAGGCTCATTCGATTGGAATTCAAAGGACTAGTGCCCTTTTTAATAGTCGAAAGTGATTGGAGGGCAACTAGCCCCCCCCCCACCCCAACGCCCACCATTCCCCCAAACACATCCAATCAAAAGTTTGAGACAGCTATTTTGTTCAGCGCAGTTGATTTCAGATAGAAAATATGTTTTAAGGAGGACACTCCCCCACAACCCTCTGGGCAAGGGTTTTAAGTTATGCCCTGGGGGCACATAAATGTCTTTGTAGAAGGCGTTATCGTAGAAACTTCAAAAAGACTCATTCGATTGGAAATTCAAAAGGCTAGTGACCTTTTTAATAGTCAAACGCAATTGGAGGGCAACTAGACCCCCCCCCCACCCACGCCCATCATCCCCCCAAACACAATCAAATCAAAATTTTGAAATAGCCATTTTGTTCAGCGTGGTTGATTTCCACATAGAAAATATGTTTTTGAGGAGGACACTCCCCCCCAGCGCTCAGGGCAAGGGTTTTAAGTTATGCCCTGGGGGCATATAAGGTTTTTAAAGAAGGCGTTGTCGTAGAAACTTCAAAAAAACTATTTCGATAGTAAATTTAAAGGGCTAGTGCCCTTTTTAATAGTCGAAAGTAGTTGGAGGGCAACTAGCCCCCCCCCCACGCCCATCATTCCCCCAAACACATCCAATAAAAATTTTTAGATAGCCATTTTGTTCAGCGTAGTTGATTTCCACATAGAAAATTTATTTTTGAGGAGGACACTCCCCCCCCCAACCCTCAGGGCAAGGATTGTAAGTTATGCCCTGGGGGCATATAAGGTTTTTATTGAAATCTTTGTCATAGAAACTTGAAAAAGGGCTCATTCGATTTGAAATTCAAATGGCTAGTACCCTTTTAAACCCTTTTAATAGTCGAAAGTGATTTGAGGGCAACTAATCCCCCTCTCACGCCCACCTTTTCCCCAAACACTTCCAATCAAAATTTTGGATAGCCATTTTATTCAACGTAGTTGAAAGTTTTAGAACTTAGGTCTTTAAGGATGAAAACCCCTCCCCCCCACAGCCCTCAGGGCAAGGGTTTTAAGTTATGCCCTGGGTCATATAAAGTTTTTTTTTGAAATCGTTGTCCTAGAAACTTTAAAACGGGTCATTCACTTGGAAATTGAAAGCGCTAATGCCTTTTTTAATAGTTGAAAGTGATTGGATAGCGACTAACACCCCTTTCACGCCCACTATTTTCCCAAACACATCCAATCAAAATTTTGAGATATCCATTTGTTCAACGTAGCTGAACGTTCTGGAAATTAGGTCTTTTAGGATGATATCCCCCTCAGAGCCCTCAGTGCAAGGGTCATAAGTTATGCCCTGGGGCATATACGGTTTATATAGAAAGTCGTATAAATCATAGGCAGCGTGATCGCGCTGCCTAATTAAAGAACGGGGACACTCGAGAACGAGACAAGAAACGGGTACTAAGTAAAGAGGAGGACACTCCCCCACAACCCTCAGGGCAATTGTTTTAAGTTGTGCCCTGGGGGCATATAAGAACGATGTTGGCACAATGTATTATTTATTTATTTTTTCCTTAAGAGCAAGGCACTTCGTATCGAAGAAGTTGTCGTAGAAACTTCGAAAAGGGCTTATTAAATTGAAAATTGGAGTGGCTTGGGCCGTTTTTAATAGTCGAAAGGGATTGGAAGGCGACTGACACCCCTTCCATGCCCACCATTTCCCGAAACACATCCAATCAAAATTTTGAGATAACCATTTTGTTCAGCGTAGTTGATTTCCAGATAGAAATAATGTTTTTGAGGAAAGTCGCTCACAGCCCTTAGGGAAAGGGCTGTAATTTATGCCCTGGGGGCATATAAGGTTTTTTATAGAAGGCGTTGTCGTAGAAACTTCAAAAAAGGCTCATTCGATTGGAAATTCAAAGGGCTAGTGCCCTTTTTAATAGTCAAAAGTGATTAGAGGGCAACTAACCCGCTTCTCACGCCCACCTTTTCCCCAGAAACATCTAATCAAAACTTTGAGATAGCCATTTTATTCAACGTAGTTTTAAGTATTGGAAATTAGGTCTTTGAGGATGACAACCCCTCCCCCACAGCCCTTAGGAAAGGGTTGTAAATTATGCCCAGGGGAATATAAGGTTTTTATAGAACGCGTTGTCGTAGAATCTTCAAAACTTCAAAAAGGGGTCATTCGATTGGAAATTGAAATGGCTAGTGCCCTTTTTAATAGTCAAAAATGATTGAAGAGCAACTAACACCCCTTCCACGCACACGATTTCCCCAATCACATCCAATAAAGATTTTGAGATAGCCATTTTGTTCCACGCAGTTCAAAGTTCAGGAAATTATACCTTTGAGCAGGACACTCCCCCCACAGTCTCCAGGGCAAGGGTTATAAGTTATCCCCTGAGGGCATATAAGGTTTTTATTGAAATATTTGTCGTAGAAACTTGAAAAAGGACTCATTCGATTTGAAATCCAAAGGGTTAGTGCCCTTTTTAATAGTCGAAAGTGATTTGAGGGTGACTAACTCCCCTCTGACGCCCATCTTTTCTCCAAACACATCCAATAAATATTTTAGATAGCCATTTTATTCAACGTAGTTGAAAGTTTTGGAAATTAACTCTTTAAGGAAGACAACCCCCCCCCCCACACACACACACACAGCCCTCAGGGCAAGGGTTGTAAGTTATGGCCTGAGGGCATATCGTCCCCTGAGAGCGGTTTTGTCGTAACTAAGGTTTTCAAAATTCCGAGAAAAACGACTTTGAAAATTTCCCCTTTGCTGGAACTTACACGGTACAACCGATTTTCTTCGCAAATACATCAAAAAAAAGAGAAAAAATAACAAGGAAGGTCTCCCGAATATGAGATGGAAAAGGTAAAGTTTTCATTGTCGAAACTTGAAATGAAATACAGATACGACAATCCGCCCTTAACGAAATGGGAGTAAACTTAGATACGATAAAATGGTGTGGGCTGCCTATTCTTTTCACCATGAAGATACGACAAACGAGTTCTGATGCAGCAATACTATTTGAAAAAGTATAAAAATTACAAAAAACGTCAGAAACGTTTATTTTTTGTTGAGTTTCTTTGCCGGCCGCCGTTTTGCTTCAGTGGAATCCTCCTCTGGACAGGGATCTCGCGTAGACGGAGAGGCTTCCAAACGTTCAGCATCCCCCTTGGCCTTGTAGTACTGTTCAATCTTGGTTTCAAAATACTCCTTGTCTTGGTTGGGGATGAACTTCAAGAGATACTTGACATCTTTGATTTTCGCCTCAGGTAGATCAATCTTTTTGCCACAAAGTTTGGGCAAAACAAGACGTTCAACAACACGGACAGCCGAAGTGTTGGGACACTTTTTAACCGAAGTACATTCTTGTGATATAGTAGCCATTTGCAAGTCTCCAGAGAAGGAAGTTTTGAACCAAACTCTCTTAGCGTTATCCTGACGGAACTCAAGTTGTTTTACCTTTGAATACGGTACCAACGAGTACTTGTACAGCTTTGCTGGCTTTTGAAAGTCAAAGAACTTTGACTGGGTCATTTGCAGGACATTAAAAGGATGTATCCTTCTTACTTTCAGTAACTTCCTCACCAGATCTAGTTGGGAAAACAAATCAAGATGCTTTAGCCCCCGCTCAATAGTGCTATGTACAGCATCAACCTCCTGTATACTCGAATGACCTGGTTCACAATACTTCATAACCACTTGTTCTAAGCGCGGAAATTTTCTTAGAACATCTTGGATGGCGAAGCTTATAATTGAGTTTCGGTTCTGGGACACGCAGGAGTCCGACCAAGTAATTAACTGGCAGATATCAGGGTAAGTATCAAGGACTTTTTCCAGTATGGCCACTAGTCCACTAGCTATTTCGTTTGCTCCACGTCCAGCCTCAAACTCGGACCAAATGCAACAGTATACCTCATTGATTTTCTCTCCAGTCCTTCTCTGGAATGAAAGAATTGCCGTGAGGTTGAATGTAGTTATCTTCCTTTTATAGAAAAATGAAGAAACATTACCCCGGGGCAGCGGAAAAAACATTCTCCAGATCAAAACAAAGTAGGGGAATAGATAGGTTTGACCTGTCCACGTCACGTTCAATCTTGGTCTCAATTTTACTTTTCACATGAGCCTCATACTTGTCTTTTACTTCCTGATCCATTTCAATTCGGTTTTCTTCACTTACACGTTTTTCCTCGCATACATCACATCGATCTGCTTTCGGAATATGAAATGACAAATTAAACTGCGTGTTGAAGATCTCACGATACTTAAACTCACTAACATCATTTCTTGCTAGTTCTCTGCAGTATTCCTGATACAGTTCATACATTTTGCGAATGTTTAGATTTGCTTCCAAGAATTTTCTGGTAGACTTGGCTCGAGTATAATGCGATTCAACGCACGGGAAAGATTCAATATGCTTTTTCACTAGTTCAATGTCCTCGTTACTAGTTTTGTTTCGAGGTACCTGTACTGCCTTTGGATTTGGCACTCCTGTTGTAGCAACATTTGAATGTGCGTAGTAAACTCTTCTCTCTGAAATATCAAGAGTAGCCAAATAAAATGTCTTGCAAATCCGGACTGTTTTCGTGTTAACGACAAAATAATATCGCAGTGTGCAACTCCTGCGCGTCTCCGCTTTCTTCTTGGTTTTAGTCTTGGTTGGAACGGTCTTAGTTGTTTTCAAGTAAAACATTTTCTTCATATCCTTACTTAGTCTCCAGAAATCATCAAAAATCTTTTGTCTCTCTTCAGAGGCAATAGCCTGACTGCAATTATAATGACAATCCTTATTACAAACAACATCCTTCACTTTCTTCTCTTTCCCATGAGTTTTCTGGTTGTTAGGATTCATATATACAGTACCAGAGTTTACTGCTGCCTTGATCTTTGTCTTAACCCAGTTCTTCTTATCTGAAATTCGTTTTCTGGTCTTTTTACGTGAATTAGGATGATCCACTGTATTGCTTTGACTATTTAGATCTGGCTCGGTTGTTTCTTGTACAGGTTCAGCATTATTGGGAATCTCGAGGTGCTCCTGATTTTCTGCTGCCACTGAACCTGTTATGGCACTTGAACTAGAACCACAGCCAACACTGACATTAATCTCTGAAAAGAGATCATAATCCACATTTTCTTGAAGAGCCTCAGCTACTTCCTGATCAGATTCTCGGAAATTTAGTTCTGAAAGGCTGCTTGCATCTAGTTCAGGTCGATAGAGAGGATCACTGCCTTTTTCTGAATCAGAAGATAGATCTTCCTCGCTAGAAAAAAACAAACAAAAAACTAAAAAACAAACAAACAAAACAAAAGCTTAACAAACAAAAGCTTAGGCTATACAAGCCCAATGGACATTGTGGCTTGATGCAATGCTTCCAATTACTTGATTTTACTTCAAGTCAGGAAATGGAAAATGGGGCTAGGTCAGGAAAATGAAATTTTCAGTAGACTAAAGATAGGCTTTGTAAGGATAGACTAGTCTAGGCCTAGTAATAGCAAAACATATTTTTAGCTCTAATATTTATTAAAGGGGAGAAATCAGATAAAGAAAAAAAGGAAATATACCATTAGATTTTCTATTTCCTTGTCTATTCCCCCACAAAGCCAGATACACCTTTAGGCTTAACAAAACAGTTTGATTTTTCTTTAAACTAGCTTTATTTGGTAATACACATCAGCTGCTGATGAAGAACTGGGTATATTATCCAAGCACCCCTGGTGTTTGGATAATCACTAACTTTGGACAAGCAACCGAGCATAATTTGATTCAAATAGAGCCTATATTTCCAAGCAAGCTCTTAGTCTTGCATATGTATAGATTTAGATTACCTTGTTGGGATTAGCTCAATTTGATCTCAGAAACTTTTTTATACTGAAAATTAAGCTTAAAGAAAAGTTAGCAAACCCTAGTAGCCTATTTTTTCTTTACAGCACATGTCTGGGATTGAATCTATTTATGTTTGAGTGGTTTTGTATCCTACAAGGCCTATAGGATCATGTGTTTAAGATTGGGCAGTATTTTCTAGAATTAGCCTAGGCTATGCTTAAACTAAATTGTGTATTTGTCATTAGACTCTACTATTAACTATCAATGCATTCAAAACATTCAGCAATCCATATGGCTAAAATATTCAGCCTAATCAAATAGCCTAGGCTAGCCTACTTGTTCAAGAAAATTTGATACTTCCTTTGAGTTCTGCAAATTAGCAAATCGCATTATGAGATGGTGCAGTGGTACAATAATGTGCGTAAATAGACAAGACAATTCTGTTATCTAGGAATAGAACCATATTCCTAATTCAATGCTGTTTCCAAATCAAACTATATATGCACCAAAAATCATAACAAATCAGGTAGCCTATTTGATATACTCTTGGGTAAAGGTGCAGTGTAGCTCCCCCTGTACTATAGGGTGCAGAGACCCTACTAAGAGAACTGCAATATACAGGAAGAAGTGTGTTGTTTGCATTCTACTTCTATTGGACAGTATCAGATACTGTTACAAATCTTTAATAGGTTACAAATCTTTAATGAAAAAAAAACCATTGATATGGCTTAAAATTCAACTCAAATAACAGGAATTGCATTTTCAGAACTAAATCTAAAAAAAGAAGCTGATAGCATAACTGAAAATTAAGGTAACTTGTTGTTTTGGTTGACATTCCAATAGCCTAGTTCAAAATTTCTATCAAGTAGGTAAATTTTTTAGACTTAGAAATCAGAAGAGGGTTAACATGAAAGTTTGGCAATACCTTCCCAGAGTACGTTTTAGGACCTAGATTCATTACTGAAAGTTTCATTTTCCTAAACTAACCCCTTTCCAAGAGAGCAAAAAGTAGCTAAACTAAAGGTATGTCATGGGAAGGTGTTTGAAGTACCTACCTCCACTCCTTCCCCCTCTAGAGAGTCCTGACCTTTAAAAATCTGCATATTATACAAAAATGAGGTACCTGGATTCCTGCAAATATTGTGCAGCTTGTGCGGATGTAAACAATGTCCGTTTGGGTCTCATTGTGAAACTTTAACCAAATCTTTTCTTCTTCAAAAGTATACGTTGACGGAGTTACGACAAAAATGCCCATGTAATTTTCCCATATGAGATACGACAAAACCGCTCTTAACAAAACGGCAAAATGTGAGATACGATAAACGAGAAATCTAAAATTGGGGCACTTCTAGCTGAGCTACAACAAAATAATTGACGGAATCGGATAGAGCAAAAAATTTCACGTTAGATAGCAGTGCTAACTCCACTTCCCGAAAAAGTCGCAGATACGACAAAACCGCTCTCAGGGACGATATAAGGTTTTTATTGAAAGCGTAGAAACTTCAAAATGGCTCATTCAGTTGGAAATTGAAAGGGCTAGTGCCTTTTTTAATAATCGAAAGTGATTGGAGAGCGACTAACGCCCCTCTCACGCCCACCATTTTCCCAAACACATCTAATCAAAATTTTGAGATATCCATTTTGTTCAACGTAGTTGAAAGGAATTGAAATTAGGTCTTTTAGGATGATGACCCCCTCAGAGCCCTCAGTGCAAGGGTTGTAAGTTGTGCCCTGGGGGCATATAAAGCTTGTTATAGAAAGTTGTTATAGAAGTTTCAAAAAGGGCTCATTTGATTGGAAATTGAAATTGCCCTTTTTAATAGTCGAAAGTGAGGGGAGAGTAATTAACCCCCGTCTTACGCCCACCATTTCCCCAAAAACATTCAATCAAAGTTTAGAGATAGCCGTTTTGTTCAACATAGTTGGAAGTTCTGGAAATTATGTATTTAAGGATGACAAACCCCCCAGAGCCCCAAGGGCAAAGGTTGTAAGTTCTGCCCTGGGGCATATAAGGTTTATATAGATAGAGATATCGTAAAACTTCAAAAGGGGCTGATTCAATTCGAAATTAACAGGGCTAGTGCCCTTTTTAATAGTCGAAAGTGATTGGAGGGTAACTAACCCCCCTGTCACGCCCACCACTCCTCCAAATACATCCAATCAAAATTTTCAGATACCCATTTTGTTCAACGTAGTAGAAAGTTCTGGAAATTAGGTCTTTGAGAATTACACCCCCCCCCCCCCAGAACTCAGGGCAAGGGTTTTAAGTTATGCCTTGAGGGCATATAAGATTTTTATTGAAAGTTTTGTCGTAGAAACTTCAAAAGGGCTCATTTGATTGGAAATTGAAAGGGTTAGGGCCATTTTTAATAGTTGTAAGTGATTGGAAAGCGACTACCACCCCTCTCTGAAAAAATACAAATGAATGTGCATTGTCAGTTTAATATACATATTTCATTTATTTATCGATGCTGATTTGTGGTAGTTTCACGCTTTGTAGATTATTTGATTTTATTTTTACTTATTTTTTGTTTAATGGAGTTCTTTACTTTTCTTTGAAAAACTTATTTTGTGGAAAAAGTTTGTTTAATTAATATTAAGAAAAGACGGAATTTATTCAGTAAGTACCCTCTGCTGGGCGTTCTATTGTATCAACACACCACATTTGTTTTGCGTAAGTAGGAAGTTGATGACGTAATGACGTAAGATGACGTTGATGACGTAAGTTTTGTCCGTGAATAAAAAAACGGTCTATAGAAAAGCAAACAATCGCATGCTTCGACACACCGTTGACATTCCTGACTTGAGATTTGAAAGACACTGTTTTTTTTTTGTAACATGTTTTTTATTGTGTGTTTTGAAGGTGATTGAATTTTATTTTCTAATTTATTGCTTTGTTTTTTTCTTATATTTAGTAATCGAGCATAAACAATTATTATTATTATTAGCATTGTCATTTTAATTACTTAAGCAAGGAAAATAAAACCATTGTTTTCTCCTCGTAGTCAGACCTCAAAATCTTGGAAGCACATGGTCCCAAAACCATCTTCCCCTGTGTCTACGTCTAGTATGGATCCTCTGGCCTCCTGACTATGGTCATGGCCTGGCCTGGTCATGGCACCTGATTTTATCCATCGAGATAACTAATAATCTGATCCATAACCAATTCAAATGATCTTTTACCCAAAACTTTTCTTTTATTTCTTACCCTAGTAATTTGAAATGAAGTCAATTTTTTTCTGAATGAAAAAGTAAAAACAAAGGATGTCCCATGTGGTTAGGTTAAAGGTTTTTTAACTAATTTACTAGGGTTAATCTTTCTGAAGCCGCTACAAAGAGCAATCACCTCCAGACAATTATGTTTGTTTTTTAGCTCATAAAAGAATTTATTCTTTCAAACTCTACTCTTTTGACGCTGATTAATTGAATACTTCCTCAAAATTATCTTTTGAAAAACTACTCGTAACATATAAGCTAGAACTCAGAAAGTAATGTTTGTTATGCTTTATGGAAGTAAAGAGGGAAGTTAAAATTTAACCTGACAAAAATTATTACTTTGGAGCATGTGTTACATATATTTATAAAACTGTGTCAAATAAACCAACTTTTAATCATGATACCTCCCTATTTTTGTAGAAATTTAAAAAGCTAGTGCTCCGACCATGGTCAGTTTATTGGATTTTCTACGTTGGTAAAGTTAGTTCTTATTGTTCTCATCCATGGGTTACTTCTCAGAAGACGAATCAAAAGTAAAAGCAAATGACTCCTTTAAAAGCAAAATTCATATTTACATAACATCAAAGATCAATTTGTGAACTGTGATTTTTTCATTTCTTCTGATATATCTGACCTCTACTAAGCCACCTATACGGAAAATTATTCAAGGAGAGAAGGGCGGAAAGACAAAAAAAAAAGAAAGTTCTATGAACATTTTAGGAATTTAAGTGGGAATAATAAGAATCTAAAGATTAAGGGAGGAGCGTGATAGGGGCTAACTTCGCGGAGTGAGGGTTGCAGGGCTTAAGCACCCCTCCAAACATCTCTCTGGCTTGTTGAAGTTATCAAGTATTCTGCAGTAGGTTGCATCAAGACACGGCTAATTGTAGAAGAGGAAAGCCAAGACAGATAGTCCAAGTAGTTGAGAGGCAAATGTTTAAATGGCTGCGGCACGGGTAAATGGCGGGAGTAAGTATGACTCTCTTATTGGACGCATACTTGTTTGTTAGTTTTTGGAAAGGCACGCCTGCCTAAAGTCCCAGTCATGTTGACCAAGAATTTAAAATTGACATAGGGCTTGAAATTGAAATTGGTCTTAGAAATGGAGGTAAAAAGACTATTTCTCTAAAATAAAAAAATAAAAAAATGTTCCCCAATTTGTAACTTGGGCTCAAAAATAGTCTACAGGTAATAACTCCTAACCCCCACTTCAAAGAATTTCTTTCCTATCCTCCTGAGAATTTTTTGTAAACACCCTCTGTTAGAATTACTGAAGGGCCCAAACTTGCGTATGTATCTACTTCTACCATGTTTTTGCATAACAGGGACAGACCAAATATGTCTCGGGGGAGGGGGGGGGGTTTAAATTTCTCAGAAAAGCCATAAATGTGATTATACGGATATAATAGGTAATATGGAAAATCCCAAAGTTCTAAAGATGTCCAAACCCCAAGGTCCCCTTCGTGTGTGCCTGTGAATATACTGTTATTAACAAAACAGATTAATAATTATTCATTCCTGTCAATCTAAAGACTAATATGAGTTTGCACAAAGTGGGGAGGGGGGTCAGAACGCAGTTTTTCCTCCTAAGCACAGTTTTGACGCTCGCCTCCTCAAGTAGAATATCTAGTGCATCCCCTTCTAACCAAAGATAAGAGCAAGGGGCTTTGGTTGTTGGAGCTGGGGCTATATGTGCACATTTTTCGTCATTGAAACGTATTTGAAGGTTCAACTCTCTCCGTCACATATTGAAAAAACACAGTTTTTAAAGTATTTTTTATTACCCTTTTCATACAAATGAAGCATTCTTTAATTATTTTAAGATAAATAAAAAAAAAAGTTTAGGTTTTTTTTCGATTTCATAGGTAAAAAATTCCTTTATAACATTCCCTAGGAACACCGCTTCATTAAAACTAAAAGGATTATGAGTTTATAATCCTTTCCATATTAAGATACAGTAAATGCCTCGTTTAATTTGCATAATTTGATGGGTGTCGGATGAAAAACCTGCTATTAAAGGGCAAGGTTTTGCACAATTATAGTCCACATAGTGACGCAAGACTCTTTAGTTTATGTGATTTAATTTAGGAACATTTTGGTTTATGTATATGTGGTGGTAATGTTATCAATGGCGGAAAAAACTTATTTTTAAGAATGCAATTGACGGAGAAATAAAATTGCTATGTGCAAAACCGGAGGTTGTTATTCCTATTTTAATTTATTTGGATAAGATGTTATACCTCTAAAAGCTCTTTAGAGGGAGCGTTTCCGCACCAGGTAATTACCTGGTAATTGCCTAAAATATTTTGTCAAGTTCTTAAAGTACCCCTCTGTCTAACCTTATCTTCCTTAGCTGAACTTGATTTCAGTAATGGAGTTTGATCTGTTTCTTTGTTGGTTCTAGTTTTCTTATTTTTTATTGTAAGTTTAATCATGTATTTAGTTCACTTACTTATAATGCTAAAAACAGCTTTTAGATATACAGTCGAAATATTCAATTTGTTACTTCTAAAACTAATTGCCCTCAAAATTCATCACTAGATTAAACTCTTTATTGCTTGTATAAGGTTCTTATAATCAGGGCCGAAAAAAATGATTGGTCCCGACGGGCCCTGCATTTGAAAGGGCTCGTTGTAAGTGTTGCGTTGCAGTAAGTGTTGCTTCTGGAGAGGGATCATTTTCCAGTCTAAGACTAATGAAAAACTATCTGAGATCGACAATAAATCAGGATATATTAAATAGTTTAGAGATTATGTCGATTGAAAGTGAAGATGCAAGGAAACTAGATTTTCAAATAATTTTAGAAAAATTTACAGATCAAAAACTTAGAAATATGTACATTCATATTATTCATATTCGGTGATGTAAATTTATGTTCAATAATTGTTTTCGTACTTTGATCATTTTTATTTTTTTTTTCGCTTATGTAGAAGTTTACCTATCTGATGATCCATTGCACTTCATGTATACAGAATTTGAGTTTTATTTGAATATATAATATATAGAGAGGTCAGAGGACCTGCGAAGTTAAAATTTCGCACCAGCCACCACCAAAAACTGTATGAATATACTTGGACCTCTTTTCATTGAAAACTGATTTTCTAATTTTTCATATTTTACTGTTTTTTTTTGTTTTTTTTTCGTTTTTTTTTGTTTTTTTTGTTGTTGTAAATTCAAACAATCCGATTTCGTGTTCACTCTCCTTGGTGCTTGAAGTGGAGAATTTTGTATTTAGGGATTTGGTGATTTTTCAAGATTCCTAGGGATAGTTTTTCTAGGGACCTGTGTAGTTTTTATCAATTTCGGAGAGTTGTTTAACCTTTTTTCTTTGATAATTTGATAAATTCCAGAAAAATGGCAAAGAATTTTGGTTCATAGTTTCCATGGCCTACTTGATTTGTTCACACCCATATCCTCTTTTTCACCACAAAAATAATTGATTTTCAAAGACAAAGTCGTCTTCTATGACTGTTTACGATGCATTTATTATTATTATTGTTACTATTATTGTTATTTTCATATCTTTTTACATACCAAACCGTCGTGAAAATTAACCATGAAGCAGGGGCGAATATCCAGCAATTTTATTGGGGGGGGGGAATAGGGGTCTATATCTGGATAGTCAAAGGGCATGGGATGTATAATATTTTTCTCCACATTATTGGGGGGCAACTGCCCCCCCCCCCCTTTCCACCCCCAAACGACGCCCCTGCCATGAAGATAAATGGATCGTGCATAAACTCATACGGAAGCAGTGGTAGGTTAGCATTTTGGAAAGATGGTGACTGGTAAGAATTTTGACAGATTTCTTTCCTTGCTCAACAGATATGTGGGCTAGAATTCGATGACATTTTTGATCCACTGACCCGTAAAAAGGTAAAAGAAGAAGCCAAAAGGGGAGAGCGAAAAATCATGGATCGACCACTGACTTCATAAAATGCAATGGAGACTAGCCACGGTTGGGACAAGGAAAACTGGTACTTGCTCCATCTTGGGGGAGTATGAATAGAGATCATAGCTTAAGAGCCGTGCACGGAGGGCTCACCGACCTCAAAATATCTTATGATTTTCGATATTTCTTCAGCAATTTCCAACTTTTTAAAATGAGTTGTTGTTCTTTTAACTATCCTCCCCCCCTCCCGAATGTGCCCATCTCTACTGTAAGCTCCCTCTGCACACACTATATTCTCTACTTGGAGTCCAATCAAATTGTGGTGAATTTCTAATTTGAAGTTGTGATTAATGTTCTTAATTTGTACTCTAACCAAGATCTAATTTTAACTTCTCGAATTTATTTCTTATCAAGCTCTAATCTGAAGTTCTATTTCGAATTTTTGAGGCCCTGCTCTCGGCGTTCGTCTCATCCTCCATCTCTCTCGCATGTTATCCGTAATTTCCGCAAAATCGAAAATTTAGCGCTAAAACAGCAGAGGCTACAGGTCATTAGAGTCTTTTAAAATAAATGTTTACAGAACTTAATGCAAACAAGAAGATAATTCATTGTAAACCTTCAGGCGACTTGCTATTCCAAAAAGCAGGATTTTCTCTAGAAAACTAATAGACTGTTCGGAATTTATCCTTTTAGGAAGAATGTAGAAAAAAAAGAAGCGAAACTTGGAAGAAGAGAATATAAAAGGTATTATTGGGGCATACAAGACAGTTGAATTCTTTCGTTTCCTGTTTATTTCTTTGCAGTATCTTTGATTTAAGTGATGTCTTTGATTTTTTACTGGGCGAATGTTGTTTCAAGTTTTGGTGAATCCAAAATGTTCCCGAGATTTAGAAACATATTATGATTTTTGGAAATACACAGCGAGGATGCAAGCTTATATATTTATTGACCTATGATATTACCTTAAACAGAAAAATATAGCCTGTCATTATAAAAGACTAAGAAAAGGAAAAGATAATTATTCTGAAATATAAATGAAATTGAGGTACTATAGAATTATCTCGTAAGTGAATGTAGTAAGAGAATGTAGAAGAGAAGCAAAACTCGGAAGAAGAAGATATAAAAGGTATTATTGGTGCATACAAGACGGTTGAATTCTTTCGTTTCCTGTTTATTTCTTTGCAGTATCTTTGATTTAAGTGATGTCTTTGATTTTTTACTGGGCGAATGTTGTTTCAAGTTTTGGTGAATCCAAAATGTTCCCGAGATTTAGAAACATATCATGATTTTTGGAAATACACAGCAAGGATGCAAGCTTATATATTTATTGACCTATGATATTACCTGAAACAGAAAAGTATAGCCTGTCATTATAAAAGACTAAAAAAAGGAAAGAAAATGATTTGGAAATACAAATGAAATCGAGACACTCAAAGAGAATGAGTGAAAAAAGGAAAAATATGTATTGCTTATGCCATCACAGTCCTGTTTATCTCAGTGTGACCCGGCTAGCGTTAACAGCATTACCATAGTCAATTGCCAAGACTATTGCAAGTCTTTTAGTCAACAATTTTGTGGTAACGAACTATAAGTAAGAAGCGACTCGGCTCAAAAGTAACCGAAACTCTAAAAAACCGAATTTTGATATCAATAGTAACATCAAACATATTACCTTTTTATGCTGGTTCCCAATGTATAAGATTAATTTTGTTTCATGTTTTCCGTCAAAAGCGACGAGCCTGAGAAAATTTGCCTGATTTCAAAAAGGGAGGAAATCAGCCTCAAAAATCCAAGGAATCTTATTGAAAATCGTACCTTCAGATTCAGCGTATCAGATTCTGCAGGGGTTTTAAGATCCCATCTGCCAATATGTGGAATTTTGCGGTTTTTTTGCCAGAAGAAAGGTCACGGATGTGTGTGTGTTTTTTTTTTTTTTACCAAGGGCAATTGCATCGAACCAGTGGTCCTAGAATACCGGGATAGGACGCATTTGAACGGAAGTTATAAGTTCTAGTGCCCTTTTTAAGTAGACAAAAAGATTGGAGTGCAACTAGAGTTTCTCCCATACCCCTTTCCCCCAGAGTCGTTCAATCAAATTTTGAGACATCCATTTTGTTCAGCATAGTTTTAAGGTTCATTGAATACACCTTTGGGGATAGTATGCCCCCAGAGCCCCTGGGGAAAGCGCTCTAAGCTATTAAATTTGCCCGTTGTTTACATATAGTACTTATTATTGGGAAGTATACAGACATTTTCTGGGGTGGAGGGAATTTTATACTGAAGGAGATTTTCAATGCGTAGAATTTCCCGTGAAAAGAAAAGTTTCCGGGGGTGACCTTTCCAGGGAAATGTTACGCTGGGGGGATATGCCAGAATTCATATATGAAATTCTTTGAATATATCTTACTTTCTCTTTGCCAATTCAATTTTCCATGTAGAGATGTTTCTGGGGAATTGTTCGGGGGAAATTTTCAGTGGTATTGAAAGTGTCTCGATGATCTATCCGTGAGGAGGGGGTTTCTGTTGGAGAAATTCTCCATGGGAGAATTTTACACGAGATAAATTTTCCACGAGAGCAACATTCCACTTGAGGAGGGGGGGGGGAGGATTTCCAGGGAAATTTTTCCACGGATGGGAGGGATTTCTGGCATGATTTAAAAAACGATCAGAAATTAGTCTTGCAAATGAAAATATGCTTAAGAGAATTTCTCAGGCGGAATCGTATACGATTGCTTATAAGCAAGAAATTTTCAGCGAGGATGGAATTATCCGGGCGGGACGGGGTATTTTAAGAGGGAGGAACTTTCCACAAAGGAATTTTCCGCGAAGGAGGGAGTTTTGAAAGAAGAGGAGCCGGATTTCCTGGTATTATTTTAAATTGGATCAGAAAATATTAAATAAAAAGATTTTTCAACTGAAAGTAAGGAGCAACATTAAAACTTAAAACGAACAGATATTATTCTGTATATGATGAGGATTGCTCCCTCCTCAATTCCTTGCTCCTTGCGTTTAAGTTTGACTTTTTCTCCCAATTCTTTAAGAACCACTTATGAAACACAAGGAGCTTTTAGCGTAAGAGACATTTAATTAGACATTTTAGCGTAAAGAGAGAGGGATTGAGGAGGGAGCAACCCCCATCATATATAGAATAATTTATGTTCGTTTAAAAGTTTTAATTTTGGCTCCTTACTTTCAGTTGAAGAGACTTGTTTTTTTTTATCTAATGAACACAGAGAATGTGGGTCTTAAAAGTACTTCTTTTTTTCTTTTCTTTTTTAATACCAAACTGAAGGGAAAGGGCCTGAAGTAGAACTTTGAGAGTTAAAAATGAATTTGAAGAGTGTGAAATTATTTCTCCATCTATTCTCTAAGTAACATTAACAACTAATGGCTTCAATTTTACTGAATACTTAATTTTAATTGCTGCCTCATAAATATGAGTATAGATGAAAAATGAATCGGGTACTATTGGGTTTAGTCACTCCTTACTTACAGTTCGTTCCCACGAACTATTTGATATACAACGTGATTTTCTTTATTTACTATCAAAAGGGTATTTGCCAATTTTTCGGTCACTTCTCTCCGCTCGGTCAGGTCTTCACCCTCCCCAATGACCGGCTTGAGCTTTCGGGCCCCGCGAGTGTACCTGGACACTGTCTCCCTTTGCTTTACTCGCTACGATCGACAGTTCTGTTTTCAGCCCTCAAGCGCGTGTTATCATGAAGTCACTTTTCCATTTGTTTTTTTGATTTATTTGTTTTTTTTTTTAATTTATCATTTTTTTGGGTTTGTATAGCTTTAATCCATCCTCATGGTTCGAAAATTCTTTGACATAAATTTTCATGTTTCTAGTTCGATTAGTTTCGCTTATTTTGTTTTAGGAAAAAGCACAGACAAGTGATTTTATATGTATATTTATTAAAACAAAACCTACAGTAAGTCCTGGGCTTGTCTATTCATTGGGAACCATTACTTTTTCATTGCTATTCCATGAAATAATAGTAGCATCAATTCAATCAGAAGGTATCTATGGTCTTAAAAACGACTGTGGGAATATACCCAGAATACCCTTAGGATGTATATTACTACTGAAAAGAAAGAGGAAGACGTTTAAATGTGGTTGTATAATTAGCGAAAAGTCTTTAAAATAGCAACCGCAAAAAGGTGCCTGACTACTACTTGTAAACGAATAGTTACTTCCTGTCTTAACTAACCAACATTTTTAACTTTTTTTTTTGTCTTTTCTGTCTGCTTTTTCAGATATAATGATTTATAATTGGACAACTTCTTAACCTAACTGGGAAAGCTAGCATTTCGAAATAAAATGTTTGGAAAAAAGAGATAATTTTCTACCTAGTCCCTTGACAGGCACGTAAGAATGTTTGTCGGGGGGGGCAAGAAAAAAGGAATTTCCTTTGATAATTTGAACAAGAACTACCCAGAAACTGGGGAAAATTTGCACAAACAGGGGAACGCTTCCCCTTGGTACGTCCCTGTCCCTTGGTTCATAAATATTCCTGGAAAACAAAACCTGTTAACTGTTCAGATAAAAATTGTGAGAATATATGAGTGCTATTTCACTGTTAAGGTCTTAGTTGATACGTAAAAAAATGTCCTAAATAAATTACATATAAATATAATTTATATTGCATGTAATTACATGTAATATTTATTAATAATTACATATATAATTACATGTAATAATTACATATAATTACATATACTTTATATTAATATAATTACATACAATAAATTAAATATAAATAAATTACAGTTACGACTCATAGGTGCACATAGAAATACAATTACACGTTAGTTGGTGGAACTTTGGGGTGTCTTGGCTGCAGAAAAATGTCAGCTATAACCTTTAGAGCCAAACATGACAGTTTGACTTCTGAACATGCTGTTTAGGCGAGGACAGTGGACCAGTGTTTCCATTCTAGGAATTTTCCCCCTATAATAGGGATTTTTCAGGTCTATTAGGGGTAACTTTTTTCATTTAGGGATCTGGGGATTTTTAGAAGTCTTCTCAATTTTTTAAGGAATTTCTATAGGTGTTTTTCTAAATCTAGTGATTGTTCACAATATAGCGCATAGATTCATTATTCAATCAAATAAATCATGCAGGAAGCTAACTAATAAAATAAATAGAAAATGGTGGTCCATTACACCTCCCAATATGTGCCAAATTAGCATTTATGCAAATATACCGCCTTTGAAACTTCTGATTTCGCACTATATCAGCTTTAGACCTCAGAGCGTCATCATCAAGAGGATGGGCGAATCTAATTAATCGTAAAATCGCAAATATGTTCTATACTTCCTATTTCACAATATTTGCTCAGGTCATTTTTTTCTTCATATTTAAGGTTTTGCTCTTTATAATCTGTCAGTTCCAAATTAGATTTTCTTCTGTTAAAACCTGTGAAAGTGGATTGGATAGGAATACATCCTATACATCTGCAGATAGATTAGAAACGGAGTCATTGAATAAAAAGAAGGTAGGTATACATTAAATATAATTTTCTGAATGAAAAAAATAAATTATTGAAAGAGAAAATAGGACTTGGTGCTTTTCATGATAAGACTTGTGATATAACTAGAGAGGTTAGCCGATTATAGATTGATGACTGAAGTCGGCAGGGAGTAAGGGAGGGGGATAAGCATCGGTCTTATTGTTTCTTTTATAAAACAAGATCCAAAAAAAATATTTTTCTCCCAATATATTTCCTTTTAAAAATAAGTTTCTCAAGGTAAAGTGAAGAACTTCATTGAAACCAGAAATGAACAAAAATAAAATCAAATGATCTACCAAGCGTGAAACTACCACAAATCAGCATCGATAAATAAATGAAACCCAAAACGAACAGAAATTACAATAAATAACCGAGTCAAACTCAAAACGAGCAGAAAATACCATGATTAGGGCTCACAACCCCTATGCCTATTCAAGGCCAAATAATAATTTGTACTTTAAAGAAAAAAATTAAATGTTTTCACTTTAATAAATAAAAAATTATTAAGATTTTAAAGAATAGAAATGAGCATATGTATATTAAACTGACAATGCACATTCACTTGTATTTTTTCAGTAGATTGGTAGATAGTAGATTTCAGTAGATTTTTTTCAGTAGATTCAGTACTACTAGGTGTCAAGTAATTACACTAGCTCAACTAGAGTAAAAAGAAAATAATTCCCATATTTGTTGGCGAAAAAACTGGGGTTTGGAATTAACAAGGAAAAAATTTAAAAAGTCAAAATAAATTTTTTGATTAGATCACCGATAACCAACTTTCACTAATCGAAGGATAAACCCAGGGTACCAAATCAGGAAAATACAGGGAGGAAGTAAGGATTTTGTTCTATTCTCTGCATAAAGATGTGAAAATACATTATTCAAAATTTCTAGGGTAATTTTCACTTGAGAAAAAACAAAGCACCAATCTAAAGGTATTTTTCCCCATCTAGGGGGGTAATTTTACACTCTCATTCATGCGCCTGTATATAACATGGTAAAGAAGCAAAATAACTATTCATTACACTTGTAAATAGTATTATAAGTCTAGTGATTTTTTGGTTGATTTGGTGATTTGCTTTAATAATCTAGTGATGTATGTGCTGATTTCGTGATTTTTTTCAAGAATCTAGTGATTTTTTCACCGGGCAGCAACCCCGAAAGAGCCTTTTACGAGACAGTTCTAGGCGTTTACCCCCCCCCCCACTCACCCTCCCCTTGGAAAATATGATGTTCTAAATTTGAGAAAAATTCCAGACATAATGCTTGAAAAAGCGACCGGTTTGATATCATTCATGTTAATCTTTAGTACCAATTCAAAAAAAAACGGGAGTGTTGCAAAATAGTAATAGAGAAGGAATAATAATGGTAGAGAAAAACAAATAAATAAAATATATTCAT
The DNA here is from genome assembly GCA_027921565.1 of Artemia sinica. Taxonomy (NCBI): domain Eukaryota; kingdom Metazoa; phylum Arthropoda; class Branchiopoda; order Anostraca; family Artemiidae; genus Artemia; species Artemia sinica. The sequence goes on from CM051262.1 coordinate 14,664,402, forward strand.
ATGGTCCAGAATATGAGATCTGGTACCGGAATCCGTAATCAAAACCGAACTTAACTAGTCGATAAATACAAAGCATTGTTTAAAACGTCAAAAGAATATTTTGCCGATTGTTTATTGTAGTGACAATTGCCATTACTGTCGTTGGTTTTACCGACTGTTTTTCTTTCTTTCTTTCTTTTTTTTTCTTTTCTTTTTTTTTCGCCCAATTTGTACGCTGCAATACTCTGTGTACATACAATGTGTACAATGTTTGCTTATATGTCAACTAAGGGTACTATATTCCTCAAAAATTGTATAGCAAAAAAAAAAAAGAAAAAAGAAAAGAGAGAGAGAGAGAGAAAACAAAAATGTAATCATTGGGTTGCTGTAGAAGGCAAAAAAAAAGTTAAGAGCCTTTTTGTTTATATGATGATTGTGCTGGTTTTTGATGTATTAATTGGGTATTTAGAAGAAACCTCCTAGAAGCCTAAAGGAGTCTCTTATGGATTCCAGATGCTGTTTTTCAAAAGAAGAAAAAGAACTATGGGTACTTTTGTCTTATAGGCACCACACTCACGATCTTGAATCGTGAACATGAGACAATAACCGGTTTCTATGGTCTTTACACCAGACAATATTAGCTTCGGCTCGGTGGGAAACTACATTGTAGTTATATTTTAATTATATATTTAGTTGGTATTTTGGTTAGGTTAGTTTACGTATTTAATATAATGCAGTCTGGGCGGCCCCCTTCCATAATTCTTTGTTGTAGTTTTCATAATTTTGTTGCTAAAGTATTGTATTTTCATCATATTTTATTTTATTTTATTAGCATTAACCAAACTTCACTTCTCGACAGAACTTGAGTGTGGTGGCTGTAAGACACAAGTACCGAACTATCGCATACACCTTTGAGAAACGTTCGATAAAAAAAAAACGCCAAGTGTGTCTCAGGCCTTCGGTGCCCTCGGACCATACTCTGCCTGAGTCCGCTAAAAAGTGTTACTCGTTTGGTACCTTCAGATGAACCGTAAAAACTTTTTCGATGTCAAGATTTATTTTTTTTAATGGCATACGGTGGTTGATCTCTTTGGACTAAGTTGTAGGCTAATTGTGTGTTGTATTGTCTATTGTGTATGGTAATTTGCCCCGACTTGGTTTTCGGTAGGTAGTCAGGGGATGGCGGCTGCCTGCCATTTTTCTTTTTAGTGTGTTTTTTGTTATCTTTCTCATTTTTTGCCTTTTTGTTTGTTTTTTCTTTCTTCCTGCATTCCCGTCCACAGATCCTTATGCTTTTATTGTTTGTTTTCTCGTATATGACTAAATCTGTCTTTCTATCTCTTAGTTAGTGTGAAATCTTGTCTTCACTGCCGAATAAAGATGATACGAATCCTTTTTTGGGGGATAATTTGAGGAAGAATGGGGGAGGAGGAGCTTTATTTCAAGGCAAGGCATAATAAGGAGGAATTAAAGTGGGTAATAATGGCAAGGGGAGATTTTTTACCACGTGGTGACAAGAGAAAATATTTAGGAAGAACGAAGTCAAAGATAGTTCTATATTTTTCCCCAATGTGTTGAGGTGGGGAGCATGATTTAATTCATTTTTTAGATTTTGCAAGGAGTTAAATGGATTGGCGGAAAGTTTTCTTCAAGGTAGCATAAAAGGGAAGAAGGACTAGACTTTATGCAGGGTCATATACTGGATTTGGTGTTGGGGGGCTGTCACTTTTGGGCGGAGGGGTTGGTTACGCAAAACCTTTAAAAAACGCATCAGAAATGTGTTTATGTGTATTTTTGTTATGTTTTTACAAGTTGGACAAGCATTTTGAGGGGATTCAAACCCCCTAGCTCCCTGTCCTAGGTTACGGCCTTGATTTTATATTAGTTACATAATTTATATGGGGATTATGAACTTGAGAATGTTGATGGGCACGGGTATGGCTCATATGGACCATTTTCTTTAACTTAATTATTTATTATATCGGATTTAACATTTTTACAAATGATCTTTATGTTGTTGTTCATTTTTTTTTTTTTATTATTCGTGAGCTGCTATAAAGGTTTTTAGTGTTAACGAAGATCATATCGTAAACAAGGGGAATAAAACTAAAAACAATAAAGCAGAACATCATTATTTTTTCTTATATCTCTTACTATTGAGGCAGTACCCGTTACAGGTTCGGAATGGCTGCTGGTTGAGAAGGGGAGGAAATTTATTCAAATTGTCTATTGTCTACTAAAAAGAAGACCAATAAAGGATAAGAGAGATGTTATATTTTCTAAATGTCTTATGCGTGAAATAAGACATGGCAAAATATACTCTTTGCAAATTTTTGTATGAACCTCCTAAAGTACATAAACGTTATTACCCTTGTTACACCAACTAAGACATTTGCAAATTTTTATATGAACCTCCTAAAGTACATGAACGTTATTACCCTTGTTACACCAACTAAGACATTTGCAAATTTTTGTATGAACCTCCTAAAGTACATAAACGTTATTGCCCTTGTTACACCGACTAAGACATTTGCAAATTTTGGTATGAACCTCCTAAAGTACATAAACGTTAGTACCCTTGTTACACCGACTAATACATTTGCAAATTTTTATATGAACCTCCTAAAGTACATAAACGTTAGCACCCTTGTTACACCGACTAAGACAGTGATAAGTAGAATGCTTATCAGAGAAAAAGAGCCAAAGAGAAAAAGAGAAGTTGCTTTTCTTTAGTTTCTTGTTGAAGTATTTTTTATGATTCGAAGTATGAAGTATGCTTTACGTTTTTGAGGTATTTTCGAAAACCAGTCGTATTCTTTCTTGTGTCTGAAGAGACGAATGCCCCACCTATTAAACCTGGTTGGTTTGTAAATCTCATATGAGATATTTCCAGCCAGTGCAAAGAAAAACAATTTTTGAGTCGTAATACTTTTTACAAGTAAACTCGGTACTGTTCTGTTATCTGTAAGGCAAGCGAGAAGTGAAGTTTGGTTAATGCTAATGAAATAAAACAAAAAAGGATAAAAATATAATAGTTTAGAAACAAATTTCGGCTATATATTTGCACATCAGGGGGGTAGGGGTAAGGCATAGCATATATTAAATACGTAACCTAACCTAGGTACCTTTTTCCCCCTAGACCCCAAAAAACTAAAGTTTAAATACTGTAAACGCAGTGAGAAACCACTGTTTGCAATCCTTGGCATAGGAATTCTCCGTTTAAAAAACCTGTTTGACTAGTTTCTTTTATCGCGAGTCTTACATATAATAGAACAGTACCGTAAACTCTCTGTTTCTCTATGGTTCAGCCCTATTGGCTTTCGTTCATCATTTAATCTGAAGTTATTTTTAATATAACTCCCTACCTTAACCACAGCATTGTTAGTCTCGTACGTAGCACTAATCACTTTATTATATTTATCTGGTATACCACACAAGGATAGGACCTTCGCTAAAGCTCTTCTATCAGCTGAATCAAACGATTGCTCATAATGTATAAAACTGAGAACTAAATAAGTTTGATGAATCAGACACTTCTCAGTCATTAATCTAAGAACGAAAGGTTGTTCGACATATCCTCTCCCCTTTCCAAAGCCACGTTGTTCTTCTCTTAAAAATTTATTTACAGTATCTCTAAGTCTGAAAGGTATCATCATACTAAGTAATTTGCTTCCTAGAGAAACTAAGCTAGTGCCTATATAATCATCACACTTACTCTTATCACATTTCTTGTGGAGGGGCTTAGTTATAGTTTTTTTTAGATCGCTAGGTACTTCCGCTTTTTAAAAAATCATATTTGAAATCTTCAGTAACTTATCTATAACTTAATAACCACCATATTAAAAAAAAAATCATTTACCACACTGACGCATAAAAAAACATATTTATTTAATGCATACAGCTAGTAAATGAGAAATATTCCCATTTAAATTCCGGTAAAAACGAAGCTCATAGTACAACTTCCCCCGGCCCCTCTGGGAAATTTCTTGGTGACGGTCAAGAAGGCCCCGCCCCCTCTTTATCACTTGTGTCGTTAAGTATAAGGAAATAACATCAAATTTTACGTGGAAAATTTTTTTGCAGTAAAGGAGGGAGCTATCACCCAACATCGCCCAAATTACAGGCTAAATCCAAAAATATTACCACGAATGAAGGTGGATTCAATATTAACTTCACCCCTCCCCCACCCAAAACACCTTGTATATTTATTTAAAAACTGACAGAGATTTATATTTTATGACATAAAATGCCCTTTAGAGGAATCAGGAGCCCCCCCCCCTCCTACCTACAAAAGATCCATCGACCTCCATGATAGGTGCTAAACTATTATGCATTACTTTACTTTATTTTAACAAGTCCAGAATCAATAACCTTTATTAAGTGAAGACATTTAGAAAAAAATGTCTATATTAACTGCTTATTCACAGAATTAGTGCTTCTGAAACTAGAAAGCTCGATATATAATTTTTTAATAATTTTAATAGTTCGGTCCCATACAAAGCCACTGTATTTGTGACCGAAATATCCAGAGGTTTTTGGTTGTTGTTTCACTGTCAAATAAAAGGATTCGTCCCTATTGAACTGTTGTTTGTACGCTTAATAATTTTAGATTATTAGATTTAGATCAACTGGCTGCAAATTTTCAATGGATAGCTTTTTTCCTTTTTGGGGCAAAATGGTTCTTTTGTTCCAAAAACACCGCATTTAAAATGGCAAAAACACCGCTTTTCATGACATAATAATTGTTTCTACCAAAAAAGGAACTAGAAATTTTAATTTTCGTTGGAATAAGCCTTCTCCCAATTTTCTAAGGCTATTGGTTCAGTATAAACACCAATGGAAAAAAAATAACCGAACCATTATGGCTTTGTGATCATACTTCTTGGAAAATATGTAAAATATCGTATTTTTGTAAATAAGGGCTTGAAACCTATGCAATAGTGTTCTTTGATACACTTGATCTGACGGTCTAAATTTTACCAAAGATTATTCGCCCTTTTGACGGCGTTTGCCCCTTTTTCAGAAATCAGAAAAATCATCTTAGGCTGTACTTTTGGTACAGCCTCAGTACTGTGACTTTTGGTAGGTAGCCGTAATTGACTGAACTCTACAGATTTAGAATCTATGTAAAAATATAAGTTTTTCCACATGTATTTCATCATAATTTATATGGGGATTATGAACTTGAGAATGTTGATGGGCACGGGTATGGCTCATATGGACCATTTTCTTTAACTTATTGATTTATTATATCGGATTTAACATTTTTACAAATGATCTTTATGTTGTTGTTTATGATCTTTATAGCTCCTTTTCTAATTTCGGTTACTAGCAGAACGAGTCGTTCCTTACTTACAGTTGGTTACCATTAAGTGTAAGATTACCACTGATTGCATAGATTTAATTATCAATTCATGGATCAGGAGCAGCGACATCTCTTTAACGAAAAATTAATTTTCTTACCATTTTTGTATTAAACTAGTGGTTCTAAAAATGTGGAGCCTGTTGTGATGGTGAAAGAAGGGGAGGGGGGATGTTAAGAGTCAATTTAAGTTTTACTAAGAAATACCTATGGCTGTGATCTTGATGAAAAATAAACCATTAAATTCAGTATATAAGAGAACATAAAACAGAAGCTTAAAATACGAAATTTCACGTTTTTCCTCAGCAATACGGATACGCGTTCATTTTGTTTCTTAGGGGTGATCGTATTGAGATAATGGTCGTAGACTATCTGGAGAAGGCTCATTCAAACAGAAATTCAAAGTCCTAGCGCCTATTTAAATAACAGAAGAGGTCGTGCCACAACAAAGTGTCGTTTCAAGCCATTTTGTGGCACAAAACAACAATTTTAGTCAGCAAAGATCCAAAATCAAGTGACAGAAAGCCAATCTACTTAGAGCAATGAGTTCCGGCGGCAAACGACCATTTTGCTGTCTCTCCAGAATTTTCTCCAGGTTCCAAATCGTACCTTGAGAATCTTTCTTCCTTATCAATTTTCTACTTTCCTTGTATGGATTTGCTCCCCTTGACAGGTAAAATCTAATTTCGGTGAGGTGTAGCATGGGGGAAATCGCTTTGTTACATTTCATTGCTCCCTAGCCGGATAAAAGAGAGGAGTCTAAGACACTTATAGAGCATCCGAGAGCTCTGATCAAAATCTCTTAGGAGACCCAAACCCAATCGTAATCAAGGTTACTTGGATACGTTTCTTTTTGAAAATTAAACTGGTATATTGAATTGGTTCGGGAACAGCTGAAACCTATAACTAAAATCCTTATTAAATCTAAGCTTATTGATCCTCTGTAAATAAAATAATCAATTTTTTTTATATATTCAACACGAACTTATACAGTAAAACTTACAGAGTTGTTGCTTAAAATTTTTCTTTAAAAACTTGAAGTTATTTTGATAAATATATACAAATAAATATATTAATATCTTTATATGTATATATATTTGCTTGGACACTGGCATTCGACAGATGACAGGCTTGTTTATATATGATTCTCGAATTAAACATTAGCACAATTATCGTTAAATTCTTTAGTTTAAATTCATGGGATGGCAAATCTAAAATTTCAATTGAACTTGGTAATTCTGGTGGGAATTCAATTCCTCCTTCCAGTTTATCCTTCGCGTGGGCGATTTTTCGTTTGTGATTTGATGTGATCCTCGCTGTCGCTTGTTTTCTAACTGCAGTTTTTTGTGGACTATTTTTATTTGTGATTCACTGGGACTCTCCTAAAAAAACACGTTCCTACATTCCATTATAAGTTTGACTACTTTAAGAATGATTCCTAATCAATTGATCATGCTCCTTGTCGCTTTAATCACATTTTTTTTCTGCATCATTTTTGTTTGGGATTTGTCTGTAATGCTCGCTGTCGTAAGTCTTCTAAATGAAAACTTCATTGTGCATTATTCCTGTTTGCGATTCGTTGTTATTCTCACTGTTGCTTTTCTTCTACCCACATATTTCGTTTTGCATCATTTTCCTTTGTGATTCGTTGTGATGCTCGTTATCACGTGGCTTCCAAGCGATTTCGTCGTGTCTCATTTTCGTATATCATTATCTCAGACATTTGTTCCACGCCTTTCACTTTAGCTGTTCGGGTTCATTCGTACCTTGTATAATTTCGCATGTGTCATTGATACAAAACAATACGATAGTCCCTGGAAAAAATGATATAAGTTCCAATTAGAATGTGAAGTCACTCATATGGGTTTGTTTTTTTTAGTCAAGCCTCTAAATAAGTTTTCTTACTTGGATCTTTTTTCAGGCCAGAATATCTCAGTGTGCCAATTTTCATAAAAAAAATTTGTCGAGCAATTTTGAGAAAAAATACCTAGGCTACATGCACATATAAAAGCACGATTATTGCTCCTAATCTATTCAAGCCTCCCTCTTTACACCCTCCCAGGAAGTTCCCATTTTCCTTAAATCTTTGTTTACGGCTCCCTCCAACCGTTCTCCGTTTAGCTCTAAACGGTTGGCCGAAAAGGGCAATAGGCCAAATATACGGCTATTAACACAGTAAAATAAAACAAATGAAAAGCACAAATAACATTTGATCAGCGATCATCATAAAACACTTAAAAGAAACACTAATCTAATAATAGTAATTAATACTTGGAAACACAGTCATTGGAAAAAAAAAACACTAAATACTTAAAAAAACATTTAAATGAAACATAACATTTACCTTATACTAGGTTTATTTAGTTAACAAAACTTCCAGATACCTCACTATTTTACAAATAAACTGAGGCAGCGTATTATTTACAACACCAGGAAGAATCAACTCATTTCCTCAAATATCCCTTCCCTTATCGTAGAGAGCCCCTGGCACCGGTTATATATTTGAATATTTAATATATATTTAAATATTTACTATATTTTAACAAAATACTGATATTTTTTGTATGATTGCAAACTTTATTAACTTTGTTAAACCCAGAAAAAAAAGACGAAAAAACAAAGTTGTGATGGTTGAATTAAAGGGATAGATTTTGTTTGTTTCGCGAGCATAACTTCTGGCTTCCAAGCCTATGCAACCCAAAACATTTCTATAAATTTAGTGCAAACAAACTGACTGGGAACATTTACCTATACTGCAGGATTTTGCCAAATTAGTGCTTTACTGAAATCACAAAGCAGCATTAGATACTTGTACTGTAGAAAAAATAAACAAATTTAGGATGTTTTAAAAGAGAAAAAACTAAATTTTTTAGTATGATGATAACGATTTGAACTTGTATAATTTGATACGGTTTCTGTGAAATGGGCTCAATCTTATGAAAGGATTTCTTTTTGTTTTCGAAATGGATTATTCATGTTTTGTTTTATAGACAAATTTAAAGTCGAGCTATCTTGGTGGCATTATAGTCGAGCTATCTTGGTGGCCAGATAGCTATCTTAGCTATCTTGGTGGCATGTCTTTTCTATCCACCGAAGCATATTTGCACCATAAGCTCCTATGGGAATTAACATCAATTAAATTCTTAGTAGAGAGGTAAATAAAAAGACACTACATTTTCTGGAACTGGCATTATTGGGATGGGTATTTACACATCCCTCTTCTTTGATGTTTTCATTGAAAAAAAAATTGTTTTGGTTTTTTTATTGGAAGACATAAAACAGCAAAATTACTCCCTCCTAATTTTAAATAAATATATTTTTACTCCCGCCCCCTACAAAAGAAATTAGTGAATTGACCCCACCGGTTGCCAGGATATCAAACAGGTGTATCGGCAATATCTCTGGAATGTTTTAGAATATCAAGTTGACACAATTATGCAGTATTATGGGAACTAACTGGTACTTAAATGTAAACTTGGAGGATGAGGCAAAGGCGAGAGGTTTAGAATATTTTATCAACCTGCTTAAACGTCTTTGCACCATAAGCCCCTAAGGGACACAGTGTGTTACAATGTGATCAAAAAGGGCGCATCCAGGGGTCCTTGGAAAGGGCTCTTGGATCAAATTGAAATGTTCTTGGAATGTTGGACGTGGGCATTCGGATCTCAGATCTTGACTTGAGGAAAGGGGACAGAAGGGGCAAATCTAAGTGTTTTTTTTTTCGTCAGATCTGTTTGAAATGTGTGGCACTATAAGTCCATGTTTGACTAGAATCTATTTCTGGTGAAGCAATGATGTAAAGCGAAAGTCACCACGTGTGTCTTGGTTATCAAAATCACATATATGCTACATCTCGGTAACAACTTGCAGTGATTGAGCTAAAAAATTTACATTGTTGGGGGAGAGGGGGTAAAGGAGCTTCAAATCATTGCTTAGAGGAAGGGGATGAGGGGACTGGCAAATTTGTATCTCTGATCCGTCTCACAGTTTTTCCCCCATTAATTCAGTTAAGCTTCGGATATTTTATTATGAAAATAAAGGTAGCTTATCTTGAATACAAAAATCCCCTCTTCTGCAGCCAATTGAACGTTAGTATATGTCAAAAAAGCCGCTATATATTTTTCAGTCTGTTTTCACTCATCATCGAATCTAATGGAATCGTCGGTTTCCCAGCGAAAGCAAACATCATACAGAAATTATTCTGCAATACTGTGAAATCAGGGCCACCAGACCCAAAAATTCCGTAACGTCCAAACTCTTAAAAACGTAAATTTTTCGTAACTTTTGATAGGAAAGTCTCTTTTCAAGACAGGGTGCCTTAATTTTGCTATCAAAAGCCGTACTTAAGGGGGGAGGGGACATTTGTTGCCTGCATAATTGAAAAATATATTTTTACGTAATCAAATTAAAAATCCTCCCTCCAACTTTTAAAAGGTGCCTAAGAAGTATATAATAATAACAGTTCGTGCTTCTTTACCTTCAGGAAATTTATATTTATTCAACTATAAGTGCTGCTTCCAGTTTACCTGCACAACAGAAAGACACCCCTTAGATGCTTGTATATAACCCCTGTATATAACCATCCTACTATTTTGCTTATTTTGTTGTTGTTGTTGTTTTTAATTGCCATTATTGGTGTTTTAAACCAAAGTTGATGAGTAATACATACAAGATAAAGGCAAATCATAAGCACAGGAAAATTTACAGTTTTTTTTAGAAATGAAGATAACCAACTAGATTTTTTTTGTTAAATTTCAATAAAAAACGATCTTAATAAACCCAACTTCTTAAAAACACCAAAAAAATCATTTTAATCGCTCCCTTCCCCGTCTAATATTTTAGATTGGCTCGGTCTCAGCTTCACCTCCTCAAACTTCAAATTTGCATCGCTCCAAAATGAAGGTTTGAGCAATTCCGAGTAACAGAGTTTTTTTTTTTATTTTATCGAACAAAAATTATTTCAATCGTTGTCTTCAGTTCTTATACGAAACAGCAGATATTTTACTTAAAATGCCTTTTTCCGTTTGTAATTTGAATCGTAACTCCCAACCAGAAGAAAGTAAGAAATAAAAGAAGAATTCACAAAATTCAATCCCAAGAATGTGATTCTAAGGCTGTTTTGATGGGTCTGACTAGTACAAAGAATTTTTAGGGGAGGAGGTTAAACAATAAAAAAAATATACTCATTTTCAAAATAAACTAAAAAGTAGAGAATTAATATTTGTTCTCAAGAATGTATGAATATAATCGAACATGAGGGGCACAAAAAGCATTAGGTTTTACATGATATAAACATCAAATTTACCTAGGTTTTAAATGCATAAACGGAAAAAGTCGATGAGTTGAGGAAACTAAATAAAAAAGATCAAATTATGCAAAAACGAATCGATTTTTTGCCCCGAATTTTCACATATATTTATAGATTCTGGAAAAAAATATTTTCAGTATTTTAATTTTCCAATTAAAATAAAAAAATATAATGTCTCATCCAAGATTACACCCTAAGTTAACACAGCCTCGGGAAGTGCTCTTACCGTTGTGCTATACTGATAAAAGTGGGAAGTAACTAAACATTCAGAACTGGTTGAAAAATAGTTCACAATTTAAAAAAAATCGTGTGACGAAGAAATTATTGGAAGATGGAACAAAAAGATCAGTGAGTCAATAAAAACGAACTGGAAATGATTTGATTAAAAAAAAATAAGGGGGATAATAAAAAACCTATAATTTAATAAAGAAATTCAAATAAATTTACATTTTCAGGGGGTTTGGGCCCCAGTCCAGCCTGTGTGGTCCCTATGAATCAGTTTTTAAGTAGACTGTAAGCCTACCCTATACAGATATAAGACTGTTTATCTTCTTCATAAAAATGGGTATTAGTCTAGTTGTCTTTTTATAAAGCCAAATATTTAGTGATTGCCCTTTTCTGAAGAGAACATGCTAAACACACAAGCAGTGCCATTAAACTCTTTATTTTATACTATTTCCAAATATCGTGGCCCCTTTTCTGAAAATACACCCACCCCTTAGATGGTCCGGAATATAGCCCTAGGAATATATTAAAAAAATCAACCAATAAAATTCTTACTTTACAATATGAAAGAATACGACAAGAAAGAATGTCAAGGCAAGATTCGACACAACGATGAAATGTACTCATACAGTTATATGTGGGACCTCAGATGGGAGGGGGGGGGGGGTATAATGTCAAAAAAGTGACCATGATATTTGTAAAAAGTCTAGCATAAAATCGAAAATTCCGGCTGAACTAACCCACCCCCTCCTCAATGCTAATGCTTAGATATAACCAAAAAATGGTTCATTTTTACAGTTTCATATATTTTGTCAATATCAGGTGTTCATAATCCCATATAAAAAGAGCAAGTTTCGTATATAACCTTATGTCCAATCAACCAGAAAGGGTGGGGGTGAGGTTGTTACGCATAGAATAATATATACATCATCAGTACTTGTCAATTAGCTGGTACACAAGCAAGATAGATGCTAAAGGAAACTAGTCAAACGGGTATCAGTCAATAGGGAATTGGATCGAAAAAGCGTGGTTTGTCATTGCGTTTACAATATTTAAACTATTGTTTTTGGGGGGTTTAGGGGGGGAAAAGTACCTAGGTTAGGCTACGTATTTAATATATACTATGCTTTAACAGCGTATTTTTTCACAGGGGGGGGGGAATAGATTACTCAGAAAATGTGAAACTTACTCATTATTCAAAAGCGTAACATAATTGTAACATAAATTCAAAAACGTAACAAAAATGTAACGTTTTTAGGACCGTAATGTAAAACGTACGGTTTTATTTAAAACGTACCAAAAATTGTACGAACGTAACCTCGGTGGCAACCCTGTGTGAATATAATATATCATATAGTTCATAAATATCATATTAAATTTGACTATGGTGTCATTTAAAGTAAAGTTATGTACAAACATTTGTATGTACACATAAATTTATGTACAAACATTTTTAGCTTGTAATTAATATTTTGGAGCAATGGGAAGATGTTATGGAAATGTTTTAGTTTCGTATTCCTCATGGAATAGTCACAGTGTACTAATAGAAGCAAAAAAATAAACTTTTTTTTTATCTTTTCTCTATAAATACAAGCAAGAAGTGGTAAGCTTTAGATTATATATTATATTTCACACAGGGTTGCCACCGAGGTTACGTTCGTACAATTTTGGTACGTTTTAAATAAAACCGTACGTTTTACATTACGGTCCTAAAAACGTTACATTTTTGTTATGAACTTTAAATCTACTATTGGAATCCAAACCATTTTGATTAATAAATTCTATTTACATTGAGAATTTTTTTTTTTACTGAAAAGTATATAAATCTTAATAATTTCAGCGATTTGTTTGACTTCAAACACGAATTACAGTTTCAACAGAAAAATTGGATTTTTTTTTGACTTATTTAAATTCCAGCCAAAAATTTTGTTGGAAATCCATTTTTTACAGTGCATTATGGAACATACAACATGTAATATAAAATCATTTAATTACTGAAGCTGAGTTTCAGTTTACATAACTATGCCATACTTTCAACTACACTTAAAAACCACTTTTTTTAGTTGCTAAAACTATGAAATAACGTTAAAGGCGTTCTCAAACCGTAACACATCTATTGAACTACCAAAGCCGATTGTCAGTTGAGAGAATTAAGCCACAATTTGAACCATAATTAAAAATGCCTTGGCATAGTTTCTGAAGCAACGATATAACGGCAAAAGTATCCTTAAAACGGTGAGCCTTGATTAAATTACCGTAACTGACTGTCAGTTGAAAAAATTAAGACATAATTTGAACCATAATTATAAACGCCTTTCCTTAGTTTCTGAAGCTACGAAATAACGTCCAAGGCATTTTAAAACGTAGAACGTCATTCGAATTAACACATCCAAATGTCGCCTAAAAGAATTAATCTACAATTAGTACTATAATTGAAAAGAACCTTTGCTTTGTTACTAAAACAATGAAATAACGTCGAAAGTGCCCTTAAAACGGTAAACGTTATTTGAATTACCGCAGCTGATTGTCAGTTGGAAAAATTAGGCCATAATCCGAACCACAATTAAAAAACGCCTTTGCTTAGTCCCTGAAGCTATGAGAAAATGTAATTTTCCTTTGGTCAAATCTTACTCTAATCTCTTTCAAATATCTGCCTTGAAGAGAGACTAAAAGTCGAGTCTTATTTGCTGGAATTCGTTCTAGAAAGGTGATTAGAAAGATTTTCAAAAAATACTCCTAACAGAATTTCTTAGACTTTTTTTTCTCTTGGAATGAGACTCTCTCAAAGAATTCTTCTAGCATTTTCTTTATCTGAAAATGCGAGCTTTCTAAAAAATTTTCCAGCTTTCTTCAAATTTCTAAGAAACGTGTTTAGTGTTATTTTTAGGATTATAGTTTTTCTTTCTTACAGTTTAAAAATGAACACCGCCTGAAAAATTAACTCATGAAAAGAGATGCTGAAAAGTTAAGGTTTTTTTTCTGTGTGTGCAGAGATTTTGCATAATCTGAATAAACTAGCAGGAAAGCCTGTCTGACAGACATTGAAATAAAAAGACATAAAAAGAAAAACAACATACAAAAATAATTAAAGATCAAGTAAACAATTAGACGAAACAATTAAGAAAAAGAAAGAACATCATACAAAAACACCTAAAAGAAGAAATAAAACACTAATCATAACCATCATAGAACACCCTCCTGGTGGGTCATAACCACAAGAAAAAACCGTGCCCTACTCGTCTCTTAAAATTTATAAAACACCCATTAATCAACAATTTTTCCACTCACAACTCTTCTCCCTCACCAACCCCAAAAACTTTATTTCTCGAAACCCTTAACTGTTCACACTTCCCCAGGAATGCAATCACATCTCCAACCATCAGACAATTGTAAAGATTCCGCTTCTGACCAATTTAGCCCTTCCCAAATATCTTCTTCATTCTCCAAACTGAATAAATCACCCCTACAAGAAATTACTTCTATGATGTTGTTCTCTTTGCCCAGAGAATGACCCCTGAAAGTTCTGAGCCAATCGGAAACACAGGAACAAGCATCTCCCACTTTTTCTACTATAACACCTATCTGTAAACATTTGGCAGTTGCATATAATTTATGGCCCTTCTCCAAGGTGCTACAGAATCTCCAAAAGCATTTCCCCTAAAGTTCATCTCAAAATAACGCACCTGAGTGGGGTACCAACAGCCCAGTGGCTATTGGTGCAATGTTTTTATTGTTTTGATTTGGGGTTTGGAGCAAATGAATCTCGACTCAGTTTTGTGAATCCACCTGTAGCAATAACAATAATATTAATAAAAACTTTTTAGAAAATTACAGAGTCCCTTACTCTAAATCAAGTAAAAACATTCCAAAGAAATTTGATTTTTTTCCAATTCGTGGAAGAGACCAATCCACATGGAATCGGAAATGCAGGTGATCACTGGCTATTATGTCATATAGAACATCAATGAGGACATCCTGACATCGTGACGAAATCGTGACTAATTCAGACAAGTGCGCCTGAATCATGGCCGAACCAGACTTAACATCTTTTACTTTTAAGTGTGTTCATCTTTAGTTTATTGTCTGGTCGTCTTTGGTTTAATTAGCTACTCCTGTGGTATTGCTGACAAAATATTTTGACAACATTGTTGCACTTAGTGTGTTTTTATTTAATTTAATATCTACCTCAACATTTCGTGAAAGTTTCAATTTAATTTAATACCCTTAGCCGTTCCTGAGATATTGCAGGTGTGCCTTTTTTACAACCTGGATTCACAAAGTGTCTTTTTGTTAATTAAATATGCCCCTTAACATTCCCTTAAACTTTCAACTTAATATCCTTAGCTTTTCAAGAGCTATTGCAGATATGACCTTTTGATATTCTGGATTCGCAAAGTGTCTTTTGGTAGTTAATAATACTCCTCAACATTCCCTTAAAGGTTCAATTTAATATCCTTAGCTGTTCCAGAGCTATTTTAGATACGCCCTGTTTTACCGACTCTGTCGAGTTTTCTGTCTGTCGAGAATTTACTATGTTGTGTAAATATGGTATTTATAATAAAACCTTGAACCTTGACAACCTGGAAGTATATAGTGTGCTTTAATTTAATTAAACATATCCGGGAAGTTTCAACTTAATAGCCTTAGCCGTACCTGAATACCACAGATACGGCCTTTTGACAACATGGATGCACACAGTGGCCTTTAATTTAGTTCAACTTTCCCCTCAAAATGCCCTGAAATTGTCAACTTTATACCTTTGGCTGTTCCTGGTATATTACAGATGCGCGCTTTTGACCACTTGGATGAATACAATGTCTTCTAATTTAGTTCAATATTCCCCAAAAATTCCCTGAAAGTTTCAATTTAATGTTCTTAGCCGTTCCTGAGCTGTTATAGTTAGGCCGAAAACTTGGATGTACATATAGGATCTTCTTATTTAGTTCAATACCCCCTCAACATTCCTTTGAAGTCTTAACTTGATGGCCTTGGTCGTTTCTAAGAGATTACAGATACGCCCTTTTGAAAACATAAGTGTACCTAGTTTTTTTTTTCAGTTCAATAACCCCCTCAACATGCCCTGAAAGTTACTACTAATGGCCGTAAATTTGTCATCAGTTTTTTCGCAAAGCGAAAATTCATCGACAATAGATTAAATCTAACTTTTTCTACACAAAACAAAAATAAACGCCCATAGACGGAATCCAACGTGCTTGATTTTCAACAAATAGAAACCTCAGTAAATCAGTAACAAAATGAGAGCCCAACAGCGGTCGAAGAAATCCAGCTTAGGTTTTGAAATTTCAGCATATTAAATTTGAAATATTTTGAAATTATTGAAAACCCAATTTTTTTTTATAACCGTTACTCTAAACTTTTGCTGAATCTTTGTCGTGTTCTTTAATTTATTATTATTATTATTATTTGCTATTTAAGTTTTTAATAAATTTGTTTGAATTAATTGATTTGAAAGATTTCGTGGGAAAATGGGAACTTCGGGGGCGGGTGTAAAAAGGGAGGCTTTGAGTAGATTGGGGTGGAGGAGGAGCGTGCGTACCTGTGTTGGTCTCAGGCGGCTTGGTGCTTCGGTGAGTTGTTGTTAGTAGTAGTAGTAGTGCTTTCCATTTTTACTAAAAGTGATTTTTGCAAACTAAATTAAATATGCCCCCCAATATTCCCTTAAAGTTTCAGCTTAATATTTTTAGCTGTTCCAGAGCTATTGTAGATACACCCTGTTGACAACCTGGATTCACAAAGTATCTTTTGTTAGTTAAATGTGTCCCTCATCATTCCCTTAAAGTTTCAACTTAATATCCTTAGCTGTTCCAAAGCTAATGTAGATACGTCCTGTTGAAAAGCTGTAAGTAAATGGTGTGTTTTGTTTTGACTTAGTTAAACATCAAACATACTATGTATTTGTGATAAAAACTCAACTGCAAATAAAAACACAACAATGGTCAAAGAAATCCAACTTAGCCTTTGAAATTTCAAATTAATAAACTTTAAATATTTTGAAATTCTTCAAAATCCTAAATGTGCTGATAAGCGTTAAGCAAAACTTTTGTTGAATTTTCGTCTTGTTCTTTTCTTCCTTTTTTTTCTATTTACTGTCTATGTCGTCCTTTCTGACAGTAGAATTACGTCTATAAAAAGAAACGTTCTTCGAAAATTGGTATTAATTCTACTGTCATCTTGCTCTTACTCTATACAAAACGATAGCCATTAATCGAGCAAAGAGGATCATATCAGTAAAACCAACATTCAAAGAAATATGTTGAGGGAGAGACTATTATTCCCAGATAAAATCAAGACTTAGTCTTAAGAAGACGGACTTGCTGAGTTGACCAGTTTAGGAGCTGCAATCTGGTTTTATCCCAAGGGCAATTCTATGGATTGTCCCAAGGTTTAACCTTGTTGATTAATATAGTCTGAAATAAGATAGAGACTAAGTGATGAAGCCTTTTTCTGTGCAGTAGGCATTTCTTGAGAGCTTTCTTAGGGAGAACACCAGAAGCAAGCTGGGGTCTCATCCTTAGAGTACAAAGGACATCAAAATATAAAAATAGATTTACTTATTGCACCCGAATGAGGTCAATTTTTTCCGGAAAACCAAAATTTCTGGTAGTATCAAAATTGTGAAGTTTTTAGGACTATATTACGTTTTCGTCAGTGTTATCACGCTGGACTGTCAAAACAAATAAGTGACACTTATTAGTTAAATTTAACGAGGCTTTTCGTTTGTAAAAGTTTGAATATTAATAATAGTAACAATAATTTATTTCTAACCCACTATAAACAACAAGATAAAAGTGATGTAATGGATGAAAAGAAAAAAGAGAGACCAGAATAAAACAAAAAACAATCAACTAGAACAAAACATGGCATAAGACCGTGAAATAGCTGAAATTTTGAAACTGCATATTCGGACAACTCCTCATGTAACAGGGCCAGATTTGCTGTTATATTTCTGCACAATTTTTATTCTTATACCATGGTAGCAAATAAAGTAAATATGTAAAGGAAAAAAATGTAAAAATAAAGTAAAAATAAAGGAATGTAAAGGAAAATGTAAAATATGCAAAGCGGAGAGCTCGGATATCTTTTTTGAGGAAAATTTGAAACAAACGAGATAAAGATAATAAATTAATTAAAGATAAAGGTAATAAATTGGTTGATACCCAATGACAACAACCACTTCAAAGGAGACATAAGCCTACTTAAGCTGTTAGTTGCCACATCATTTTGTGGATTTTAAACTGATTTTTCACACAAGTTTCTTTCATTTTTTCAATTGGGGCCCGCTATATTCAAACCCTTTACTTTACACATAGTTGCATAAACAAGAAAAGGAGAATAATAGAAAAGATAAATAGGGTTCAAGAATAACAGAAAAATTGAATAAATGCATAAAATAGCGACAATACATAAAAGATAAAATCAAACTAGAAAAATTTGAGGTACTTATCTGTTATAGCGTCAATGTTAAGTTCTTCATCCATTGACGCACTGTAGAACCGGTTTATTCGTTAGTTTCTTTCAGTTTAGCGCGATACAAGACAAAGAAAAGGGACAGAATAGATGAGAAACATATAATTTGGGCTATATATTTGCACATTAAGAGGGTGGGGGTAAAGGGTTTGGACAGTGTGAAGTTAGAAAACAATTCTTACTTCATAATATGCAGTATAATTGTACCTAACACAGTTTACATGCAGACCTGCTATACTTTAACCCCCCCCCCCCTAATCTGCAAATATATAGCCCAAACTTGTTTCTAAAGTATTATATTTTCATCATATTTTGTCATATTTCATCAGGATTAGTCAGAGAAACAGAATCTACTTAGATGAAGAACTTAACGTAGGCGCTATAACAGATAAGTACCAAATTTAATTTAAATATGTCCAGATTACTCTCGTTCTATATTCGTGTCTGCAAAAACAAAATAAAATTTAAGAAATGCGCAGCGTGCAGGGTTAAATTTTAATCAATTAAATATAAAATCTATTGTCTTGGGAGTTGTTTTTCTCGACCGCATCAACTTCATCATCCTAATACCAACAGTTAACCAAATGCACTTCGCTTTATTTAGTTACTTCTTAGCTTCTATTAAAAAGCAATGATTTGTATCATAAACTTCTCCTATAAATGTCTACTGGCGTAACAAAATTAAAAGTCAACATACAACAATTAATTTCTTTAGGTTAATTGTAGAAGCCTATATCTCAAAAGTTACATTTCTGGATTTGGTCCATTTTAACACCAAACCTTGCATGCCTTTACTTTCTCACTTTATCTTCCTAGCGGTTTAACTTTTGATTTGAATGCAAAATACTAAAACAACTCACAAATTTGACATTTACAAACCAAAAACTTTCTACTAGAAACGTTATATTTAACTCTTGCTTAAAAGGACAAATATTTCTAAAGCACATAACTTAAACCTTCACAAACATTATATTATATACATGTATATATATATATATATATATATATATATATATATATATATATATATATATATATATATATATATATATATATATATATATATATACATATATATATATATATATATATATATATATATATATATATATATATATATATATATATATATATATGTATATATATATATGTATATATATATATATATATATATATGTATATATATATATATATATATATATATATATATATATATATATGTATATATATATATATATATATATATATATATATATATATATATATATATATATATATATATACTATATATATATATATATATATATATATATATATATATATATATATATAGTACCAGGAGCCAGGTGACTTCGCCGCTGGGTCCCGGCACTCGGCAGGCTTCTATATACTATATATGGGTTCTCACTGTCACTTGTCTTCTAAGAGCAGACAATTTGAGCCATGTCTTGATGTCATGACGTCCAAATGGACCTTAAATTAGAAGTAGTGCCTTTGTATAATACGATTTTTTTTTATTGGACCTTTAACTTTTGCCTCGGCTTGTCTTTTGTCATTATGAAAGACATATCGCCGAACCTTTGTTTCTTTTAATTGTTCAGGTAGTGGGACAAAACTTCTTGTTCTTCCAACGATTTATATAGTCTAGGTTTTGATTTTCAAGGGTAGGGAAGGCATTGATGACCTTATTGATGTTAAAATCCAAAACCTAAAAATCATCTCTATCATTTTCAATTTGTTTGGTTCGTTTTACCTCGGCTTGTCTTTCGTCATTATGAAATACATATCGCCCAACCTTTGTTTCTTTTAAACAAAGATATGGTAGGCATTGATGAGCTAATGCATTTTAAAATCCCAAACTCAATCATCATCGCTATCATTATCAATTTTGACACGTTTTGATTCTCGCTGTCCAGGTTGATTTTCATTGACTCGCTCACATGTTTGGTGTACCATGTCTTCAAAACGCGTTTGTCTTTGCTTTTCATTTTTGACTTGCTCACACGCTCGATGTTGCAAGTCTTCTAACCGCGTGTGTCTTTGCTCTTTATTTTCACTTTTGACATGCCGCCGCTGTTCCTCTAACTGCGTGTGTATTTGATCTTCATTTTCATTTTGACTTACTCACATGCTCGGTGTCACATGTCTTCTAACTGCACGTGTCTTCGCTCTTAATTTTTCATTTTTGACACGCCGCCGCTTTCCTTCTAACCGTGTGTGTCTTTGCTCTTCATTTTCGTTCTTGACTCGCTCCGGTCTTCTAACTGCGTGTGTCTTTGCTCTTCATTTCATTTTTGACACGCTCTAATTGTCGTTTTCGCATATCTTTTAAATGCCCGTATCTTATCTATTCATTTTCATTTTGACACGTTGTTGGATTTTGATTATTTCAGACCAATTAGCCATGGCTTTTGCTTTAGCTGCCCGTATTGGTGTTGTCGCAATTGATGGTCCAGGTTGTCGAGTTTCATATCTTATCATGTTTGATAGTTCAGGGGTTGGTTCCAAAGAATCATCATTTATAGCAACTGCAACTAAAAATTTTCGCTTTTTGGGCCTTCCAACAGACATTATATTATATAAATAATTGATACGTTGGAATCTCAACAATCTTATTTATGCTATGCATAACATCATATAATAAAATACTTATATGATGTCATAAGAAATGATTATATGATGTACTAATATAGTGCATGACATCATTTGCAAAAACCAAAATTAAGGGTCTTAACGAATTTTCTCAGACTTATGACATATCTAGATCGGTTTTTGATACAAAAATATCTCAAGATACCAATTTCCCGAAAAAATACGGTGCTGTTTTCAAGAAACAATATATAAATAAATACATACACTATTATTGCTCACTTATGAAGATATATATATATATATATATATATATATATATATATATATATATATTATATATATATATATATATATATATATATATATATTATATATATATATATATATATATATATATATATATATATATATATATATATATATATATATATATATATATATATATCTATATATATATATATATATATGTGCGTGTGTGTATGTATGTATGTATGTTCTGGAAAACGGCTCCATATTTTTTCCTGTATAACGAAAAATTCTATTAGCATAGACAGGTTATGGAATTATTTCGGCGAAACAGTTAGAGACATTTTAAAAGATGATTTTAAAAGATGATTTTAGAAGAGGATTTGAGGGTGAAACTCTGTGGTCGTTATAATACACAAGTTCCATTTGAACAATGTTGTGAGGTCCCCTACCACAACCCCAAAGGGTTCCGATCCCCCCACCCCAACCCCGAAGGAAGCCCCCGGTCCTCAAAGGTCCCCCGGACTCCCAAAGGACCACCCGGCCCTCAAGGGTCCCCCAGGCCCCCAAAGGACCCCCCCAGGCCCCAAAGGCCCCCTCCCCCCCCCTTGGCCCCCAAAGGGCCCCTCCCATCCCTCTCCCTCCCTCTCCTCCCCCCTCCTAACCTTCCCTTCCCCCCTCCTCCCCCTCCCCTCCTCCCCTCCCCTCCTCCCCCTCCCCTCCTCCCCTCCCCCATTTTTTAATATTTTTTGTGCATTGAGACACAGAAGGACCCCCTCCCCCCGCCCCCCCCCCCCTAAAGGGCCCCCGGCGCCCCAAAGGCTCCTGAGCCACCATTTTAATACTTTTTAAGGCTTTATTATATCTTTTCAGAACAAATTATTATTTTAGGGAATTATTTAAGCGAAACAGTTAGAGACATTTTAAAAGATGATTTTTGAAGAGATTTTAGAAGAGGATTTGAGGGTGAAACTCTGTGGTCGTTATAATACACAAGTTCCATTGAACAGTGTCGTGAGGTCCTCTATCCCAACCCCAAAGGGTTCTGATCCCCATCACCCCAACCCCGAAGGAAGCGCCCGGTCCTCAAAGGTCCCCCCAAGCTCCCAAAGGACCACCCGGCCCTCAAGGGACCCACAGACCCTCAAAGGCTCTCCCCGAGCACCGTCTTTCGTTGATGTGTGTTGTCTGAAACTTATGATTTGGGATATGTAAATTACTATTTCGGACTTTTCTGAGCTAGATTTCTTAGTCTTTCGTTGGTGTGTGTTGCCTGAAACCTATGATTTGGGATGGATGGATTGCAATTTTTGACTTTTCTGAGCTGGATTTCTGAGCCGTTCATAGGAGTGTGTTGTCTGAAACTTATGATTTGAGATGTGTAGTTTGCAAGTTGGACTTTTCAGAGCTATGATTCTTAGTCTCTCATAGGCGTTTGTTGTCTGAAACTTCTAGTTTGGGATGAATAGTTTGCTATTTCAGGCTTTTCTGAGCTAAGGTTTCCTAGTATTTCGTAGGTGAATGTTGTCTGAAACTTATGATTTGGGATATGTAAATTACTATTTCGGGCTTTTCTAAGCTAGATTTCTTAGTCTTTCGTTGGTGTGTGTTGTCTGAAACCTATGATTTGGGATGGGTGGATTGCTATTTTTGACTTTTCTGAGCTGGATTTCTTAGCCGTTCATAGGTGTGTGTTGTCTGAAACTTATGATTTGGGATGGTTAATTTGCTATTTTTGACTTTTCTGAGCTAGGTTTCTTAGCCGTTCATAGGTGTGTGTTGTCTGAAACCTATGATTTGGGATATGTAGGTTACTATTTCGGGCTTTTCTGTGTTGGATTTCTTAGTCTTTCGTAGGTGTGTGTTGTCTGAAACCTATGATTTGGATTGTGTGGATTGCTATTTTTGACTTTTCTGAGCTGGATTTCATAGCCTTTCGTAGGGATGTGTTGACTGAAACCTATGATTTGGGATGAGTGGTTTGCTTTTTGGACTTTTCAGAGCTGGATTTCTTAGCCATTCATAGGTGAGTGTTGTCTGAAACCTATGATTTGGGATGGTTAATTTGCTATTTTTGACTTTTCTGAGCTAGGTTTCTTAGCCTTTCATAGGTGTGTGTTGTCAGAAAATTATGATTTGGGATGTGTAGTTTGCTATTTCAGGCTTTTCTGAGCTAAGGTTTCCTAGTATTTCCTAGTTGAATGTTGTCTGAAACCAATAGTTTGGGATGAGTAGTTTGCTATTTCAGGCTTTTATGAGCTAGGTTTCATAGCCTTTCGTAGGTGTGTGTTGACTGAAACTTATGATTTGGGATATGTAATTTGCTATTTCCGACTTTTCATAACCGGATTTCTTAGTCTTTCGTAGGTGTGTGGTGTCTGAAACCTATGATTTGGGATGTGTGGGTTGCTATTTTTTGACTTTTCTGAGCTGGATTTCTGAGCCTTTCGTAGGTGTGTGTTGACTGAAACCTATGATTTGGGACGGTCAATTTGCTACTTTTGACTTTTCTGAGCTAGATTTCTTAGCCTTTCATAGGTGTGTGCTTTCAGAAAATTATGATTTGGGAGGTGTAGTTTGCTTTTTGGGCTTTTCAGAGCTAGGATTCTTAGTCACTCATAGGTGTTTGTTGTTTGAAACTTCGAGTTTAGGATGAGTAGTTGGCTATTTCAGACTTTTCTGAGCTAAGGTTTCTTAGTATTTCGTAGGTGAATGTTGTCTGAAACTTATGATTTGGGATATGTAAATTACTATTTCGGGCTTTTCTGAGTTGGATTTCTTAGTCTTTCATAGGTGTGTGGTGTCTGAAACCTATGATTTGGGATGAGTGGTTTGCTTTTTGGACTTTTCTGAGCTGGATTTCTGAGCCTTTCGTATGTGTGTGTTGACTGAAACCTATGATTTGGGATGTGTAGTTTGCTATTTTTGACTTTTCTGAGCTAGGTTTCTTAGCCTTTCATAGGTATGTGTTGTCAGAAAATTATGATTTGGGATGTGTAGTTTGCTATTTCAGGCTTTTCTGAGCTAAGGTTTTCTAGTATTTCGTAGGTGAATGTTGTCTGAAACCAATAGTTTGGGATGAGTAGTTTGCTATTTTTGACTTTTCTGAGCTAGGTTTCTTAGTCTTTCGTTGGTGTGTGTTGACTGAAACCTATGATTTGGGATATGTAGTTTGCTATTTTTGACTTTTCTGAGCTGGATTTATTAGCCTTTCATAGGTGTGTGTTGACTGAAACCTATGATTGGGATGAGTGGTTTGCTATTTTTGTCTTTTCTGAGCTAGATTTCTTAGCCTTTCATAGGTATGTGTTGTCAGAAAATTAAGATTTGGGATGTGTAGTTTGCTATTTGAACTTTTCAGAGCTATGATTCTTAGTCCGTCATAGGCGTTTGTTGTCTGAAACTTCTAGTTTGGGATGAGTAGTTTCGCTATTTCAGGCTTTTCTCAGCTAAGGTTTCTTAGTCTTTCATAGGTGAATGTTGTCTGAAACCTTGATTTGGGATATGTAAATTACTATTTCGGGCTTTTCTAAGCTAGATTTCTTAGTCTTTGGTTGGTGTGTGTTGTCTGAAACCTATGATTTGGGATGGGTGGATTGCTACTTTTGACTTTCCTGAGCTGGATTCCTTAGCCTTTCATAGGTGTTTGTTGTCTGAAACCTATAGTTTGGGATGACTAGTTTGCTATTTTTGACTTTTCTGAGCTAGGTTTCTTAGCCGTTCATAGGTGAGTGTTGTCTGAAACCTATGATTTGGGATATGTAAATTACTATTTCGGGCTTTTTTGAGTTGGATTTCTTAGTCTTTCGTTGGTGTGTGTTGTCTGAAACCTATGATTTGGGATGGGTGGATTGCTACTTTTGACTTTTCTGAGCTGGATTTCTTAGCCTTTCATAGGTGTTTGTTGTCTGAAACCTATAGTTTGGGATGACTAGTTTGCTATTTTTGACTTTTCTGAGCTAGGTTTCTTAGCCGTTCATAGGTGAGTGTTGTCTGAAACCTATGATTTGGGATATGTAAATTACTATTTCGGGCTTTTCTGAGTTGGATTTCTTAGTCTTTCGTTGGTGTGTGTTGTCTGAAACCTATGATTTGGGATGGGTGGATTGCTACTTTTGACTTTTCTGAGCTGGATTTCTTAGCCTTTCATAGGTGTTTGTTGTCTGAAACCTATAGTTTGGGATGACCAGTTTGCTACTTTTGACTTTTCTGAGCTAGGTTTCTTAGCCGTTCATAGGTGAGTGTTGTCTGAAACCTATGATTTGGGATATGTAAATTACTATTTCGGGCTTTTCTGAGTTGGATTTCTTAGTCTTTCATAGGTGTGTGTTGTCTGAAACCTATGATTTGGGATGTGTGGGTTGCTATTTTTGACTTTTCTGAGCTGGATTTCTTAGCCGTTCATAGGTGAGTGCTGTCTGAAACTTATGATTTGGGATGGTTAATTTTCTATTTCCGGCTTTTATTAGCTAGGTTTCTTAGCCTTTCATAGGTGTGTGTTGTCAGAAAATTATGATTTGGGATGTGTAGTTTGCTATTTGGACTTTTCAGAGCTAGGATTCTTAGTCCATCATAGGTGTTTGTTGTCTGAAACCAATAGTTTGGGATGAGTAGTTTGCTATTTCAAGCTTTTCTGAGCTAGATTTCTTAGCCGTTCATAGGTGTGTGTTGTCTGAAACTTATGATTTGGGATATGTAAATTACTATTTCGGGCTTTTCTGAGTTTGACACTTCTAAATTTTTCCGTAGAAGATAGGAAAAGTTATACTATGATTGTGATTATTTTCCATGAAGATAAAAAGTTTCACTTTAATTCTAAATTTTCTTAAGTTCAATTCCGACCTTTCTCAAAGAGATGAAAAAAATTAAAGTTCTGTTCCAAATATTTTCCCGGAAGAAGAAAAGTTCAACTTCGATTCTGAATTTTCTCAATGAAAATGAAATAAGTTATTGATCAAATCTATTTTCCCAAAATAATATAAAAATTTCCACTTCAGTTCAGATTTTTTTCTCACAGAGATGAAGAAATTTAAAGTTCTGTTCCAAATTTTTCATAGAAGATAGGAAAAGTTATACTTTGATCGTGAATATTCGAGTTCTATTCTGAATTTTACCAAAGAACACAATTCAATTCTAATTTCCCCAATAAAAAATTTAAAGTTCAATTCTAAATTTTTCGGTGGAAGATAGAAAAAGTAATACCATACTTGTGAATATTTTCCCAGAAGATAAAAAGTTCTAGTTCAATTTAAAATTTCCTCAACGAAGTGAAGAAGAATTCAAGTTCTCTTCTGAATTTTACCAAAGAACACAATTCAATTCTAATTTCACCAGAGAAAATAAAAATCTTCCACTTCAGTTCCTTATTTCACAAAGACATACAGAAATTTAAAGTTCAATTCTAAATTTTTCGGTGGAAGATAGAAAAAGTAATACCATACTTGTGAATATTTTCATGGAAGATAAAAAGTTCTAGTTCAATTTAAAATTTTCTCAACGAAGTGAAGGAAAGTTCAAGTTCTCTTCTGAATTTTCTCAATGAAAAAGAAATTAGTCATTGATCATTTCTATTTTTCCAAATAATATAAAAATTTTCCACTTTAGTTCAGATCTGGCTCGAAGAGATGAAAAATTTAAAATACTGTTCCAAATTTTTCACTGAAGATAAAAAAGTTCAAGTTCTCTTCGGAATTTTACCAAAGAACAAAATTCAATTCTAATTTCTCCAGAGAAAATAAAATCTTCCACTTTAGTTCTTTATTTCACAAAGACATAAAGAAATTTAAAGTTCAATTCCAAATTTTTCGGTGGAAGATAGAAAAAGTAATACCATACTTGTGAATATTTTCCCGGAAGAGAAAAAGTTCTAGTTCAATTTAAAATTTTCTCAACGAAGTGAAGAAAAGTTCAAGTTCTCTTCTGAACTTTACCAAAGAACACACTTCAATTCTAATTTCTCCAGAGAAAACAAAAATCTTCCACTTCAGTTCCTTATTTCACAAAGACATAAAGAAATTTAAAGTTCAATTCTAATTTTTCGGTGGAAGATAGAAAAAGTAATATCATACTTTTGAATATTTTCACGGAAGATAAAAAGTTCTAGTTCAATTTAAAATTTTCTCAACGAAGTCAAGGAAAGTTCAAGTTCTCTTCTGAACTTTACCAAAGAACACACTTCAATTCTAATTTCTCCAGAGAAAACAAAAATCTTCCACTTCAGTTCTTTATTTCACAAAGACATAAAGAAATTTAAAGTTCAATTCTAAATTTTTCGGTGGGAGATAGAAAAATTAATACCATACTTGTGATTATTTTCACAGAAGATAAAAAGTTCTAGTTCAATTTAAAATTGTCTCAATGAAGTGAAGAAAAGTTCATGTTCTCTACTGAATTTTACCAAAGAACACAATTCAATTCTAATTTCTACAGAGAAAATAAAAATCTTCCACTTCAGTTCTTTATTTCACAAAAGACATAAAGAAATTTAAAGTTCAATTCTAAATTTTTCGGTGGAAGATAGAAAAAGTAATACCATACTTGTGAATATTTTCCCGGAAGATGAAAAGTTCTAGTTCAATTTAAAATTTTCTCAACGAAGTGGAGAAAAGTTCAAGTTCTCTTCTGAACTTTACCAAAGAACACGCTTCAATTCTAATTTCTCCAGAGGAAATAAAAATCTTCCACTTCAGTTTTAAGTTCCCCAAAGAAATAAAGAAATTTAAAGTTCTATTCTAAATTTTTAGATGGAAGATAGAAAAAGTAATACTATGACTGCGATTGTTTTCCATGAAGATCAAAAGTTTCACTTTATTTATAATTTTTCTTAGATTCAGTTCTGATTTTTCTCAAAGAGATGAAAAATTTAAAGTTCTGTTCCAAATTTTTCATAGAAGATAGAAAAAGTTATACATTGATTGTGAATATTCAACATGAAGATAAGGAACTCCAATTTAATTCTGAGTTTTCTCGAAGAAGTGCAAATTGTTCAAGTTCTCTTCTGAATTTTCTTAAAGAAGAGAAAAAAGTTAACTCAATTCTGAATTTTACCAATGAAAATGAAAAAACCTTCCACTTCAGTTCTTAATTTCTCAAAGACATAAAAAATTTAAAGTTCAGTTCTAAATTTTTCTGTAGAAGATAGGAAAAATTGTACTATGATTGTGATTATTTTCCAGTGAAGATAAAAAGTTTCACTTTAATTCTAATTTTCTTAAGTTCACTACCGATTTTTTGCAAAGAGATGAAAAATTTAAAGTTCTGTTCCAAAATTTTTCATAGAGGATAGAAAAAGTTATACATTGATTTGAATATTCGACATGAAGATAAGGAGCATCACTTTAATTCTGAGTTTTCTCGAAGAAGTGCAAAATGTTCAAGTTCTCTTCTGAATTTTCTTAAAGAAGTGAAAAAAGTTAGCTCAATTCTGAATTTTACCAATGAAAATGAAAAAAGCTTCCACTTCAGTTCTTAATTCCTCAAAGACATAAAAAATTCAAAGTTCTCTTCTAATTTTTCCAAGAAAATAAAAAGGCTCCACTTCAGTTCTGGTTTTTTTCTCAAAGAGATGAAAAATTTAAAGTTCTTTTCTAATTTTAAATTAAATTTTAGCTCCTTTTGTCATATGGATTTACCCATCAAATTTTTAAATTAGAAAATGAGTGACTCGTTCTATTATTAAAGACAATCGTTCAAACTCGTTCATCTAACCTTCAAAACAATAGTTTAGGTTAGGTATAAATAAATATTAATAGATAAATAGAAACATTTCTACATGTTTAAGTTAGGTTAGGTTAGGTTAACGTATCATGAGTGCTCATGATAAGTTAACCTAACCTTTTCCGGCGAGTATGGTTAGGTTAGGTTAGACTAGATTAAGTTAGGTTAGATTAGGTTAGGTTAGGTTAGCCTACGTACGCTTCACTTAGGTTAGCTTAGGTTAGGTGAGAGACATGCAAAAAGTTAGGTGTATGATTAGGTTAGGTTAGGTTAGATTAAGTTAGGTTAGGTTAAGTTAGGTTAGGCTAGGTTAGCCTACGTACGCGCGCGTACGTAGGCTACAATCATAGTATAACTACAATCACGCGCGCGTACAATCATAGTGTAACTTTTCCTATCTTCTACAGAAAAATTTAGAACTGAACTTTAAATTTTTTATGTCTTTGAGAAATTAAGAACTGAAGTGGAAGGTTTTTTCATTTTCATTGGTAAAATTCAGAATTGAGTTAACTTTTTTCTCTTCTTTATGAAAATTCAGAAGAAAACTTGAACAATTTGCACTTCTTCGAGAAAACTCAGAATTAAAGTGATGCTCCTTATCTTCATGTCGAATATTCAAATCAATGTATAACTTTTTCTATCTTCTATGAAAAATTTGGAACAGAACTTTAAATTTTTCATCTCTTTGAGAAAAATCAGAACTGAATTTAAGAAAAATTATAAATAAAGTGAAACTTTTGATCTTCATGGAAAACAATCGCAGTCATAGTATTACTTTTTCTATCTTAAATCTAAAAATTTAGAAAAGAACTTTAAATTTCTTTATTTCTTTGGGGAACTTAAAACTGAAGTGGAAGATTTTTATTTTCTCTGGAGAAATTAGAATTGAAGTGTGTTCTTTGGTAAAATTCAGAAGAGAACTTGGACTTTTCTTCACTTCGTTGAGAAAATTTTGAATTGAACTGGAACTTTTTATCTTCCGGGAAAATATTCACAAGTATGGTATTACTTTTTCTATCTTCCACCGAAAAATTTAGAATTGAACTTTAAATTTCTTTATGTCTTTTGTGAAATAAAGAACTGAAGTGGAAGATTTTTATTTTCTCTGTAGAAATTAGAATTGAATTGTGTTCTTTGGTAAAATTCAGTAGAGAACATGAACTTTTCTTCACTTCATTGAGAAAATTTTAAATTGAACTAGAACTTTTTATCTTCCGTGAAAATAATCACAAGTATGGTATTAATTTTTCTATCTCCCACCGAAAAATTTAGAATTGAACTTTAAATTCCTTCATGTCTTTGTGAAATAAAGAACTGAAGTGGAAGATTTTTGTTTTCTCTGGAGAAATTAGAATTGAAGTGTGTTCTTTGGTAAAGTTCAGAAGAGAACTTGAACTTTCCTTGACTTCGATGAGAAAATTTTAAATTGAACTAGAACTTTTTATCTTCCGTGAAAATATTCACAAGTATGATATTACTTTTTCTATCTTCCACCGAAAAATTAGAATTGAACTTTAAATTTCTTTATGTCTTTGTGAAATAAAGAACTGAAGTGGAAGATTTTTGTTTTCTCTGGAGAAATTAGAATTGAAGTGTGTTCTTTGGTAAAGTTCAGAAGAGAACTTGAACTTTTCTTCACTTCGTTGAGAAAATTTTAAATTGAACTAGAACTTTTTATCTTCCGGGAAAATATTCACAAGTATGGTATTACTTTTTCTATCTTCCACCGAAAAATTTGGAATTGAACTTTAAATTTCTTTATGTCTTTGTGAAATAAAGAACTGAAGTGGAAGATTTTATTTTCTCTGGAGAAATTAGAATTGAATTTTTTTCTTTGGTAAAATTCCGAAGAGAACTTGAACTTTTTTATCTTCAGTGAAAAATTTGGAACAGTATTTTAAATTTTTCATCTCTTCGAGCCAGATCTGAACTAAAGTGGAAAATTTTTACATTATTTGGAAAAATAGAAATGATCAATGACTAATTTCTTTTTCATTGAGAAAATTCAGAAGAAAACTTGAACTTTCCTTCACTTCGTTGAGAAAATTTTAAATTGAACTAGAACTTTTTATCTTCCATGAAAATATTCACAAGTATGGTATTACTTTTTCTATCTTCCACCGAAAAATTTAGAATTGAACTTTAAATTTCTTTATGACTTTGTGAAATAAGGAACTGAAGTGGAAGATTTTTATTTTCTCTGGAGAAATTAGAATTGAAGTGTGTTCTTTGGTAAAATTCAGAAGAGAACTTGAATTCTTCTTCACTTCGTTGAGAAAATTTTAAATTGAACTAGAACTTTTTATCTTCTGGGAAAATTTTCACAAGTATGGTATTACTTTTTCTATCTTCCACCGAAAAATTTAGAATTGAACTTTAAATTTTTTATTGGGGAAATTAGAATTGAATTGTGTTCTATGGTAAAATTCAGAATAGAACTCGAATATTCATGATCAAAGTATAACTTTTCCTATCTTCTATGAAAAATTTGGAACAGAACTTTAAATTTCTTCATCTCTTTGAGAAAAAAAATCTGAACTGAAGTGGAAATTTTTATATTATTTTGGGAAAATAGATTTGATCAATAACTTATTTCATTTTCATTGAGAAAATTCAGAATCGAAGTTGAACTTTTCTTCTTCCGGGAAAATATTTGGAACAGAACTTTAATTTTTTTCATCTCTTTGAGAAAGGTCGGAATTGAATTTAAGAAAATTTAGAATTAAAGTGAAACTTTTTATCTTCATGGAAAATAATCACAATCATAGTATAACTTTTCCTATCTTCTCCGGAAAAATTTAGAAGTGTCCAACTCAGAAAAGCCCGAAATAGTAATTTACATATCCCAAATCATAAGTTTCAGACAACACACACCTATGAACGGCTAAGAAATCTAGCTCAGAAAAGCCTGAAATAGCAAACTAATCATCCCCAAACTATTGGTTTCAGACAACAAACACCTATGATGGACTAAGAATCCTAGCTCTGAAAAGTCCAAATAGCAAACTACACATCCCAAATCATAATTTTCTGACAACACACACCTATGAAAGGCTAAGAAACCTAGCTAATAAAAGCCGGAAATAGCAAATTAACCATCCCAAATCATAAGTTTCAGACAGCACTCACCTATGAACGGCTAAGAAATCCAGCTCGGAAAAGTCAAAAATAGCAACCCACACATCCCAAATCATAGGTTTCAGACAACACATACCTATGAAAGACTAAGAAATCCAACTCAGAAAAGCCCGAAATAGTAATTTACATATCCCAAATCATAGGTTTCAGACAACACTCACCTGTGAACGGCTAAGAAACCTAGCTCAGAAAAGTCAAAAATAGCAAACTAGTCATCCCAAACTATAGGTTTCAGACAACAAACACCTATGAAAGGCTAAGAAATCCAGCTCAGAAAAGTCAAAAGTAGCAATCCACCCATCCCAAATCATAGGTTTCAGACAACACACACCAACGAAAGACTAAGAAATCCAACTCAGAAAAGCCCGAAATAGTAATTTACATATCCCAAATCATAGGTTTCAGACAACACTCACCTATGAACGGCTAAGAAACCTAGCTCAGAAAAGTCAAAAATAGCAAACTAGTTATCCCAAACTATAGGTTTCAGACAACAAACACCTATGAAAGGCTAAGGAATCCAGCTCAGAAAAGTCAAAAGTAGCAATCCACCCATCCCAAATCATAGGTTTCAGACAACACACACCAACCAAAGACTAAGAAATCTAGCTTAGAAAAGCCCGAAATAGTAATTTACATATCCCAAATCATAGGTTTCAGACAACATTCACCTATGAAAGACTAAGAAACCTTAGCTCAGAAAAGCCTGAAATAGCGAAACTACTCATCCCAAACTAGAAGTTTCAGACAACAAACGCCTATGAGAGACTAAGAATCATAGCTCTTAAAAGTCCAAATAGCAAACTACACATCCCAAATCTTAATTTTCTGACAACACATACCTATGAAAGGCTAAGAAATCTAGCTCAGAAAAGACAAAAATAGCAAACCACTCATCCCAATCATAGGTTTCAGTCAACACACACCTATGAAAGGCTAATAAATCCAGCTCAGAAAAGTCAAAAATAGCAAACTACATATCCCAAATCATAGGTTTCAGTCAACACACACCAACGAAAGACTAAGAAACCTAGCTCAGAAAAGTCAAAAATAGCAAACTACTCATCCCAAACTATTGGTTTCAGACAACATTCACCTACGAAATACTAGAAAACCTTAGCTCAGAAAAGCCTGAAATAGCAAACTACACATCCCAAATCATAATTTTCTGACAACACATACCTATGAAAGGCTAAGAAACCTAGCTCAGAAAAGTCAAAAATAGCAAACTACCCATCCCAAATCATAGGTTTCAGTCAACACACACCTACGAAAGGCTACGAAAGAAATCCAGCTCAGAAAAGTCCAAAAAGCAAACCACTCATCCCAAATCATAGGTTTCAGACACCACACACCTATGAAAGACTAAGAAATCCAACTCAGAAAAGCCCGAAATAGTAATTTACATATCCCAAATCATAAGTTTCAGACAACATTCACCTACGAAATACTAAGAAACCTTAGCTCAGAAAAGTCTGAAATAGCCAACTACTCATCCCAAACTCGAAGTTTCAGACAACCAACACCTATGAGTGACTAAGAATCCTAGCTCTGAAAAGTCCAAAAAGCAAACTACACCTCCCAAATCATAATTTTCTGAAAGCACACACCTATGAAAGGCTAAGAAATCTAGCTCAGAAAAATCAAAAATAGCAAATTAACCATCCCAAATCATAGGTTTCAGTCAACACACACCTACGAAAGGCTAAGAAATCCAACTCAGAAAAGTCAAAAAATAGCAACCCACACATCCCAAATCATAGGTTTCAGACACCACACACCTACGAAAGACTAAGAAATCCGGTTATGAAAAGTCGGAAATAGCAAATTACATATCCCAAATCATAAGTTTCAGTCAACACACACCTACGAAAGGCTATGAAACCTAGCTCATAAAAGCCTGAAATAGCAAACTACTCATCCCAAACTATTGGTTTCAGACAACATTCACCTAGGAAATACTAGGAAACCTTAGCTCAGAAAAGCCTGAAATAGCAAACTACACATCCCAAATCATAATTTTCTGACAACACACACCTATGAAAGGCTAAGAAACCTAGCTCAGAAAAGTCAAAAATAGCAAATTAACCATCCCAAATCATAGGTTTCAGACAACACTCACCTATGAACGGCTAAGAAATAACTCTGAAAAGTCCAAAAAGCAAACCACTCATCCCAAATCATAGGTTTCAGTCAACACATCCCTACGAAAGGCTATGAAATCCAGCTCAAAAAAGTCAAAAAATAGCAATCCACACAATCCAAATCATAGGTTTCAGACAACACACACCTACGAAAGACTAAGAAATCTGGCTATGAAAAGTCAAAAAATAGCAACCCACACATCCCAAATCATAGGTTTCAGACAACACATGCCTATGAAAGACTAAGAAATCCAACTCAGAAAAGCCCGAAATAGTAATCTACATATCCCAAATCATAGGTTTCAGACAACACGCACCTATGAACGGCTAAGAAACCTAGCTCAGAAAAGTCAAAAATAGCAAATTAACAATCCCAAATCATAAGTTTCTGACAGCACTCACCTATGAACGGCTAAGAAATCCATTTCAGAAAAGTCAAAAATAGCAATCCACCCATCCCAAATCATAGGTTTCAGACAACACACACCAACGAAAGACTAAGAAATCTAGCTTAGAAAAGCCCGAAATAGTAATTTACATATCCCAAATCATAAGTTTCAGACAACATTCACCTACGAAATACTAGGAAACCTTAGCTCAGAAAAGCCTGAAATAGCAAACTATTCATCCCAAACTAGAAGTTTCAGACAACAAAACGCCTATGAGAGACTAAAATCATAGCTCTGAAAAGTCCAACTTGCAAACTACACATCTCAAATCATAAGTTTCAGACAACACACTCCTATGAACGGCTCAGAAATCCAGCTCAGAAAAGTCAAAAATTGCAATCCATCCATCCCAAATCATAGGTTTCAGACAACACACACCAACGAAAGACTAAGAAATCTAGCTCAGAAAAGTCCGAAATAGTAATTTACATATCCCAAATCATAAGTTTCAGACAACACACATCAACGAAAGACGGGGCTCGGGGAGAGCCTTTGAAGGTCTGTGGGTCCCTTGAGGGCCGGGTGGTCCTTTGGGAGCTTGGGGGGACCTTTGAGGACCGGGTGCTTCCTTCGGGTTTGGGGTGGTGGGGATCGGAACCCTTTGGGGTTGGGATAGAGGACCTCACGACACTGTTCAATGGAACTTGTATATTATAACGACCACAGAGTTTCACCCTCAAATCCTCTTCTAAAATCTCTTCAAAAATCATCTTTTAAAATGTCTCTAACTGTTTCGCTGAAATAATTCCCTAAAATAATAATTTGTTCTGAAAAGATATAATAAAGCCTTAAAAAAGTATTAAAATGGTGGCTCAGGAGCCTTTGGGGCGCCGGGGGCCCTTTAGGTGGGGGGGGGGGGGGGGGGCGGGGGGAGGGGGTCCTTCTGTGTCTCAATGCACAAAAAATATTAAAAATGGGGGAGGGAAGGGGAGGGGAGGGGAGGAGAGGAGGGGAGGGGGAGAGGGGGAGGGGAAGGTTAGGAGGGGGAGGAGAGGGTGGGAGAGGGATGGGAGGGG
>CM051262.1:14702564-14895064 GCA_027921565.1 Artemia sinica
TATATATAGAAGCCTTCCGAGTTCCGAATGCCGGTGCCCGGTACTATATATATATATATATACATATATATATATATATATATATAGATATATATATATATATATATATATATATATATAATATATATATAGATATAATATATATATATATATATATATATATATATATATATATATATATATATATATATATATAGATATATATATATATATATATATATATATATATCATATATATATATATATATATATATATATATATGTATATATATATATAAATATATATATATATATATATATATATATATATATATATATATATATATATATATATATATATATATATATATTATATATATATATATATATATATATATATATATATATATATATATATATATATATATAAGTATTTTAAATAAATATATTAATAGTATATAATGAATGTTTAACAGATTTTTGTTAAGAAACTAAGTTTTGCTTGGATAAAGTTTTTTTTGTTGCACTATTCCCTTATAAGGCTCAGGTTCACTTATTGATAACCAATATATACAAATTAATAGATATCTGTAAGAATCAAACAGTTTGCGCTAATGAAGTATAAGTAAGGAGCAACTTGGGTTAATAGTAACTGAAACTGTAAAACAAGGAGTTTTGATAACAATAATTAGCTTTTATAAAAAAAATGAAATGAATTGGATTTTTGTGGTGATTGCAAATATTTGAAAATTCTTAAAACTTTAGGTTGCCCATCAAAAGCTATAGGCTTGAGAAAATTTTCTGATTTTCGGGAAAGGAGCTAAACATCCCCAAAATTGCAAGTGTTGATAAAAATTACCCCAGCAATATTAAAGAATCTCATTATATAAGTTTTATGCTCCTATCTTCAAAAATATGGGATTGTGTGATTTTTTGTTTCTTTTTTTTCTAAAAGGAAGATCATGAATGCGTGCGTATTTTTTTCCTCAGGGTTTATCATATTAAACCAACAATCGTAGAAAATCGGAAGAAGGCTCATTTGAACGGAAATTAATAGCTCTAGTGCACTTTTTAAATAGCCGAAAATATTGTTTCTTAGCAACGCAGAATATTCTGCCATTTTGTGGCATAAAACTGCAAGGTTGCCCCAAAGAGGATCAAGTTGTCATCGACTGAGAATCTTGAGATAGCCAATCAATCGAAAAAATAGAAACAGGGTACTTGTCAGTTATCCCGGCCACACTCAAGTTCTTGATCTGAGTAAAACCAACTTCTCAGTCTGCATTAAGATATCATTAACTTAGTCTCAGTGAGATAAACTACTATACAGGTATATTTTAATTAAATATTTAACATATAGAGGTAGTTAAGTATCTAATATATTGTGTTCTGGGCGGCCTGCCTTTCTTAATTATGTGTTGTAGTTTTCATAATTTTGTTTCTAAACTATTACACTTTCTTCGTGTCTTGGTATATTTCATTAGGATTAACCTGACTTCACTTCGTGGGTGGGGGAGGGGGGCACCAAAAGGGTTGTTTTTCCGAAGTCCAAAAAAAAACTATTAGCTAACATTGTTAGAGAATATCTTTAACAAATTGAATGCTTGTTAGAGAAAGTTTTTGGAGAATGTATTTATGTTGGCTAATAATTCTGTTTCCGCTGTCCAAACAAATACCCGTTAGATAACATTGTTAGCAAACAGTTGCACGGTGGAAAACTCTCTTATCCCAACTTCAACTTCCCAACTTCAGAGGCAGTAATACCGAGCGTTGGCGTATTCCTTCCTAGAAAGTCATACAGTCCTTATAAAATAAACATTTGAGACAAACACTTATTTTAAAGTTTATTTTCACTAAGTTCAAAATAAAGTTGAAAAACGCATCAGCTATTTTGGAGGAAGGCTGGTGGGTCATTGTGTAAGTGTGGGTTATATGTGCCTTACTCCTCAAGAAGTACATTTTTGTGGCCTTATTTTCCAATTCCAATTATTCTGTATTAAACAAAAGGAATCCATAGTAGGCCTACTTGTGTCTTATAGCCACCACACTCAAGTTCTGTCGAGAAGTGAAGTTTGGTTAATGCTAATGAAATAAAACAAAATATAATGAAAATATAATACTTTATCAACAAAATTAGGAAAACTACAACTTATTGACAACCACGTGTTGACACGCAAACCGACTTGTTGACACGCAAACCGATCAACACAGATCGCAAACTGAATGAATTTTACCCCATCGTCTGGAAAAACTGGTTCTTAACCAAACTTCTCTTCCCGACAGAACTTGAGTGTGGTGGCTATAAGACACAAGTAACGAATCCATAAATGTTCAAGAAGCAATTTCATTAGCATACCATCTACCATCTGTTTGGAAACTTTGTGAACTTAAAGTTCCTTCTCCTCCTCTGAAATGTATTCTTGTACAAGTCACCAGGGGCTGGTGTAAATTAATATATGGGGGAGGGGGCATCAAAAAATTAGGCTTCCCTGTGGGAGTTTTTCACTCCTCCGCCATAGAATTAATGAAACTTTCGACCTTCTGAGAGGGCATGCGTTCCTATGACAAGAAATGCATTCATGTAGGATATCTTAGGTAAGCCGGTAAATTTTCGGCAGTTCATATTATTGACTAACGAATAAAGTGAACATACTGCTCGATGCCTTTATCTATGCTCTTTACGAATATAATAATCATTTTTGTCGGAAATGAATTTTATCCCCAACCCTATATATACCAATTCAGGGTAGCCTATATATTTGCACATTAAGGGGGTGGGGGTAAAGTTTACTTACCTCTCATTTGTATCAGAAATAAAATTTACCCCCACCCCCTAATGTGCAAATATATATCCTGAATTTTTGTATATAGGGGTGGGGGTAAATTTCATTTCCGACAAAAATGATTGTTATAGGCCTAGGCTTTTTCGAAAGAGCATAAAAAAAAGCATTGAGTGGTATGTTTATTTTATTCGTAAGTCTATAATATGAACTGCCGAAAATTTACCCATAAACCACGTAAAATAAGCCGGAGCAAGTATTCTGGTATTTTCCATATCCATAAAAGTAAGTACTGTAAGATAGCGTTTTTACGTTAGCCGGTCGAAAGCAAAGACCTTGCTCGTTGCATCATCTAATCATCTTTTTTATTATCATAGATTAATAAGGTAGCGTGGCCGAGTGGTCTAAGGCGCTGGTTTTAGGCACCAGTCTCTTCGGAGGCGAGGGTTCGAATCCCTCCGCTGCCATTTTTTTCCCTTAAAATATTGGTTTATGGATAATATAAAATAAGTACACCATGTCCCAAGGATATTCAAATGAAAAACATTTGGTACTTTATTAGAAGCCGGGGAGCAGGTGAGAAGAATCGCATATGGAATGTCAAAGAAACCATTGAAAAACAGGTTCCGCTGCATAGTGAGTTATTGCTCACTCCGTGTCAAAGATTTAAAACCCTAATGTGCAAACATATAGCCCAAATTTGTTTCTAAACCATTATATTTTTATCATACTTCGTATTATTTCATTAGCATTAACCAAACTTCACTTCTCGTGTATGTACCGGCTACTAATAAAGTACCAAACATTTTGACTTCTAGACCCATCTCAGGTCTATTCATCCTTGAAAATCGTAATTTTCTAAGATTTTTCTTTTGTTTGTTTTAAAATTATGAAGTTCTTAGAGAAGCACGAAATTTTCGTCAGTAATGTCACGTTGAAACGAGAAAATAAATAAGCAAATGTAGATATACATATATGGCTGTGTAATTATACACTTAACCCATCAGAATTCATTTTCACTGACTTTGGTACTGTAAATAAAGTATATTGGGGGGGAACGAACAATACAGAGCTAAGAGAAGCAAATATTTTCTCAAAATAAGGACATGCAGTAAGTACGACTTTAGACTGAAATTAAATAAAAAAACAAGTTTTTTCTGCTAAAAGTAAGGAACAGCATTAAAAATTAAAAGGAACAGAAATCATTCCGTAATTACAGGGGATTTGTCCCTTCCTTAATCCCTCGATAGTTACTCTAAAAAAACTTAAGTGCTTTAAAAAAGCTTCTTATTTCGAATCAATGGCCCTTGCTTTTTAGCAGTTGTTCTAGTAAAATTAGGGGGAAAAAATCAAACTTTAGCGTGAAGAGGGAGAGATTGAAGGGGGACAGCCCCTCGTATATACGGAATAATGTCTGTTCTTGTAAGGTTTAATATTGCTCCTTACTTTTAGTTGAAAAGCTTATTTTTTATTTAATTTCTAATCGCTTTTTAAATCAGGCTGGGAAATTCCCCCTGTGGAAAATTACCTCCAGAAAATCTCCCTGAAAATGTCTGCAAAATCCCCAATAACAAATACTATATGTAAACAATTGGCAAATTCCATAGCCTACAGCTCTTTTCCCAGGGGCTGTGGGGCACCCATGTCATCCCCATAGCCATTGTTATCGGACCTTTCGACTATGCTGAACCAAATGAATATTTCAAATTTTGTAATGGATATCTTTGAGTAAAAGGGGACTCGGGGGGGGGGGGGGGGGTAATTGCTCTCCAATCTTTTTCTTCACTTAAAAAGGCACAAGAACTTTCAATTTCCTTTGAACGAGCCCTCTCCCAATCTTCCATGGCCACTGGATTGACATAATTACCCCCGGTTTAAAAAAAAACAAAAATAAGTACACATCCGTGACCTTTCTTCTGTCAAAAAAAAAATTACAAAATTCCACGTTCTTGTAGATAGGAGCTCAAAACTTCCACAAGAGGCTTCTCTGATATGCTGCATCGTGTGGCACGATTTTCTTTGCAATCGCTTGCTTTTTGGGAGAGTTTCCCCGCTCTCGGGATCGTACATTTTGATGCATAACAATGAATTGGATTAACTTTATATATTTGGAATAAGTACAATAAGCCAATTCTTTTAATGTATTGGTTGTTGTCAAAATTCCTGTTTTTAGAATTTCGGTTACTATTAGGCCGACTCGCTCCTCACTTACAACCTCCCTGCTCATTCTAACATATTTTCTCAAATTATTCATGACATCAAGATCTTATGATCATCATTTGATAAATTGCCCCCCTCCCCCTCCCTTGAGTATGCGCATGATTGTATTCACAATAATAGGTACACACTACCAGGGGGAGGCCCATTCCACCCTTAAAACTTTACCTAGAGGGGCTAGGCCCCCACAAAAATAATTTGAAAAGTTGTCATAGAAAGAATGATGCATGTTTTAGAGAAACTGCTGTAACAAACGTTGCCTAAGTAAAGAGCCATTTAGCTAAAGGCTACAATGTATTATTTCTTCGAAATAGAACGACAAATGCGAGTTCCTATTTTCAATGAACGATTTCTATAATGCGTTTTATACAAACCGGTATAAATTCCATGAGAAAACCCTTACTTTTTAAATATAGTATTTTTATTGCCTGTCTTTTACAGCGGACTAAATCTTACAAGCTATTTACGGAAATTACATGTCAAAAGAGCATCTCTTAATTGCTCATTAATTATAAGCAACTGCCTTAAACGCCATGAAGAATTTGATACCCTTATAAAACACAAACTAATGGTAGTTTTAACCTAATAGGATTTCTTATAAATTGGTAGGTGGGAGAAACGGTTAACCTCCCAATTCCTAATTTTTGTGTAGGTGCATGTTTTTTTCGTTTTGAAATTAATCACTGCATCAGTTGTTTTTACTTCTCTCATTATTGATATACTATGTTTTTCTATATAGATGACACTGACACATCTGGCATAGATAGAACTGTTAACTGTTAGTTTGAAACAGAGGGGTCAATTGGCAAAAAATAGGGGGGGGGGAGACAAATTCATTTTTCTAATTCTAGTGGGGGGAATTTTTTGTTTTTTTCTGTTATTTTCAATGAAAATACCCAATAAACTTTAATCTAGGCGGAGGGGCAAAAAAAAATAAGAAGGGACATAATTCTGGCCCAATCTTATTTTAAATAGTATTTCATTTGTTCTGACTTGCTTCAGCGTTTCCTCTGTCTTATTATAATTAATTCCAAAAGGTTTTTTTTTCTGTGTTGAGCACTGAGAACGGGTTACTGGTTGTCCTTGCCAAAATATCTGCTTTGTCTTTTCGCTTTCGAATTAAGTGACCAATTGCCCATCTACCCTGCTCCTTCCCTATTGACACCCCTAGTTTGAAGCTTGCCATTTGATATACCATTTGATTAGTTAAAGCTGGCGGAGTGAAATCTGGCGGGTGGTCAGTGGTGGGTAAATACAACCAGCTAGGAAAAATAAAACTGCAAGCCTGAGATTCTAGAGTCTGTTCCAATAAGGGGGCCACCAATCACTATTGTCAAAATATTTCAGTTCGTTAGGTTGAACTGAAGCATTTGATGAAGTCCATCATGAACTGAAAATATGATGTGTACACATTATTTTTTTCTGTAGGTTTCTACCACAGTTTATAGAATTATCCAGTAAGTTTATCGCAGATCATTTCTGGTCTTCATTCTCGGTACGAACAAAAAGCTCCTCCCACTTCTTTCTGCATTGGCGGGTTACTTGTTTCCGATTATTTCTATTATAACTGTAAGTTTCGCGTCCAAGAGGGTTACAAAGTGCATTGTTTGTAATAGCGGGTTTCCACTTGTTTCCGATTGTTTCGCGTCTGACTTGTCTACCCGTGAAAAGATCTGATGCCGCTTATGTTTCTATCTGCAAACACGTTCTCTGGAGCACTCGCACCTTGGTCCGGGTTTTTATAATGGGTGAGATAGGGAAAGATCAAACTGGATAATTATATAAACTGTGGTTTCTACCTACAGAAAAAATACTTTATCGTAAATTATTTTTATTTAGGACTCAAACTCTTTGAAAGACCCAAACTACTCAAATAGATTTAAAGGCTTTCTATATAACCATTTTTGAAAATAGTATAGTAACCCTTTTTTTTAATTAGGTACATATTCAAAGGGTTTCAGTATTTATTTTTATCAATGTTGATAGTGTACAAATGTTTCAGTTTATTTTCGTAGTTTATTTCCCTTTCTTGGATATCTTATCAGTTTAGATGTTTTTTCACCTAGTGGGATTGACCTCTAATATTTAATTTTAAATATGTTTTTTCATTGTGTATTTTTTCACTATTCCCGTCGCTACTCTCACCAATGAAGTTGCGTATTTATACAGATGTCGCTGATAAATTTAGTACAGATGGGGCTCTGAGAATCGTTTTGAAGGTTACAGGAGATGCTTAAACTTTTAAACCATTTGATTAGTTGAAGTTAGCGGATGAAAACAAATGTAAACATATCAATATACCAATAAATCCTACATACAACACAGAATATTTAATAAATGTAAAAACAATAATGGAAATAAAATAAAATGCTCAAAATAATAATAGCCCCCATCAGAGACTTGTAAAATTGATGATTTCAAAACTAAAACCAAACATAAGCTAGTTCGAAAAAAAAAACTATGTGATATATGTACGAACTACGAAGTATTAAAGATCCATAAGGAGGTTACAGAAGGAGCATTGGCCCAAAGCCTGGATGCGCACTTAATTTTTTTTTCTCCTTAATTTTTCTTTTTTTAGGAAGGGCCATGCTTTGTCTGAAAATTCCCTACAACACTCGATTAATGCCCAAATTTATTTGACAGAAAAAAAATATAATATTAATGAATGCTACAAAAGTGTCAATTTTTGGTGGCTTTTAGTCTCAAATCATGGACCATGGACCTGTATATAAGGTTTATTCAAGTCGAAAAACTGCTTCTATTAGAATCTACTGCAACGGGTGATTTTGCTTATAGACTCCACAGCTCCAATCAAGGGAGCTGTAAGAAGGGCCGTACCCAGGATTTTTTTCGGAGGGGGTTTTAATAAAAAAAAATATTCGGGGGGGGGGGGGGGTTACACAAAAAAAAACTCAAAAACACATACAAAATTTGTGTATATCCAATTTTGTTACGTTTTCACGAGTCATACATACATTTTTTCTGGGGGGGGGGGGATTCAAACCTCCTAACCCCTCCCCCCTCTGGGTAGGCCTATAGCCTGGCTGTAAGTAATTATGTATGCCAAAAAAAAGTCCAAAAAAATGGTAAACATTCAATTCTAGAAATGTTTTTCATTGAACGTCTGATGTTCCAAACTTTTTGGTGCTATAGTCAGTTGACTATGTATTTTCTAGATAATACTGAAACATAGCAAATATGCTGCTACGTAAGTTTTAATGAATGCTGCTACTATAAAACACATTTTAATTACTATCTGTATCCTGCATGTGCAGGATACATAATAAGTTTATTTGAAAGGGGTCACATTTGAAAAAGGAGTGGGACTGGGGGAGGTGGGAAACAATAAAAACAGGCTATTATATCGACCGTAATGGAAAGATCTAGAATGAGATATACTCAAAAGTAATCTTATTGACTATTAAATTTTGATCTTTTGTAAATTAGTTACTGTTTAACGACTAAGAAATAACGTCGTTTGATTCCGATATGCACTTGTGTTGTATTCGTTTGCTGTTCATGTTCTCTTTTAGGTAGAGGGACTTCAGAAAAGACAAAATAACCGAATTATACTGAAAAATTAAGAAATTCAAAAAACTCCATGATTCGCGAGGGGGGGCAGAATTACATTTTTTTAAGTTGACTGGTTTACCCCCCTCCCCCTTTCAGCTTATATCTTATGCACCTATGTTCGGTATATTTTTCAAGATGTCGTTTCAACTTTTCTTTGAGTACGGATATGCCAGTCATCA
Organism: Artemia sinica; assembly: GCA_027921565.1. Classification (NCBI taxonomy): domain Eukaryota; kingdom Metazoa; phylum Arthropoda; class Branchiopoda; order Anostraca; family Artemiidae; genus Artemia; species Artemia sinica. The sequence continues at coordinate 14,711,296 of CM051262.1, forward strand.
ACTGTTTACTTTAAAACATTTAGCATCTTTTCGTACTCTACACATGTACCTTTGTTAATTTTTCCACCCAAATCGAAGAATTTTAGCGGTTCAGTGAACACAAAGCAGTAAAATACAAAAGATACACACTTGACAAAAGTAGCAAGCTTAGAGATCATCACGGCAATTATTGATCTATTATATCTTCTCAAGGGTTCTTACCTGGTTATACCTTCGTGTGCGTCCCTTCCGACAATAGGCGGTATTTGTCTTGGATCTGGTTAAATATTTGATGAAAACGGAGGGGGGTTACCCCATGTTTTGAGGTACACGCTGTCAGTTTATGCTGTCTATTTGTATGTCAAACATACCTTTGATTGTTGGAAAATACTTAAATCTTCCTGGGCTGTTGATCGATATTTTTTTGTCCTTGTGAACCTTATCTAGAATAAATTAACAAAGGTGGTACTTTCAAGGACATATTTATTATTTGAATATATTCTGACCCATTTTTGGGTCAATTCTTAGATTACCTAGGACAGTGATATGTAATTGTTTGAATTGATAAAGTGGAAACTTGCGCAGCTACATATATTTTAAAAAATTACAAAAATTAGGAATTCAAACTCTTAATGAAAAAACATCCAGTTGCAATTATACAGTTTTTGGTAATAGTGGGTGCCAAAAAATGGAAGAAAAACTAGCCAAAAAATCAGCTAAAAAAATTGGAGCCAAAAGTTGAAGAAAGTGTAGCTGTTTTTGTAAAAATCCAAAGATGTTAATGGTTTGATTTTTTTATGGACGAAATGCGCTGTCATATCTAACTCACAAACAGTCTTGCTTATTTCTTTTCACGGCTTAACATGGAAACACTTAAGAGAATAAGGCGCTGCCCTAAAAAGCGTCACAATTTTAAAACAATAAAAAGAGAAATCGGTATTGGCCGTATTATGCCTAACACACGAACGAAGTCAAGTTTGGTTAATGCTAATGAAATAAAATAAAATAGGATGAAATATAATAGTTTAGAAACAAATTTGGGCTATATATTTGCACATTAGGGGTGGAGGGTAAAGCATAGCATATATTAAATACGTAACCTAACCTAGGTACCTCCCCCCTCTAAATCCCGAAAAACAACAGTTTAAATATAGTAAATTCAATGAGAAACCACGCTTTGCGATCAATTTAGATAGCAAATACCCGTTTTACGGGTCTTCATGTATGCATTCCTTTGACAGTAAATAGCGCTGTGCTAGGTATAATGCACCCGTACCGAGAAATCCTAGAAAACAATGGTTTTCTGGCATGAACAGATCTAAGGTGGGTCTTGAAAATGTTTTATTTTGTTTTCCTCGACAATTTAAACTTGTCTTTGCTGTCTACCGACAGCATTTTGTCCATAGAAAATTCATCAAAAATAAGAAATAAACATATGTAGCAGTTTGAAAGCACAAATTTGTTATTTTGAATAGATTTTCATTCATTATAGGGGCAATCCCGAGGGGGAATCCACTTTACAACAACTGGTGCATATCTCAGAAAGCCGCATGTGTTGCGTAGTTCCGCCGTTCCAGGAGTAGTTTCTGCCACGCTTGGCACAATTTACACCATACTTGTCACGCACTGCATGGTGTTAATATAAATATAGTCAAGAAGCTGACACGGCTTTCAGGAGCGTTGGTCGCAGGCGACCACATGCCTCCACTAAGTTGTTGTATTATAAACAAAAAATAATAATAAATAAATAAAAACTAAGGAATGATTTTACGGAGCTTAAATTACGGAAACTTTGATGGACAATATATATATATATATATATCTTGAATATATTTTGAATTACTTCATGCCTGAAAATTGCCTTCGGTGTCATTTTTTCGCCGTTTCTGGTTTTGTATACGTATTAGAGGCTCCAAGAAACTACGAGGTGTATCAAAAAAATAATGATTAGTTATAGAACCTCTTTAATGCATCAGTACATAGCCCTAAGATGTATCGTTCCAATAATTAACGACGACAATTGAATGAAAGTAGCTTTGAAATATCTTGGACGAGTCCAGCATACTTTTTGTTTTCTGACTTTGGCTGACCGGTACAGCCGGAAGGGATGGAGGTTCAGTGGAGGAGACGGCAACCTCGTACAAAATAATTTTTTCCCTTTTTAAGCCTATAATGAAACCATAAAGACCACCTCCCCTTGCGGACCACCTCCCCTCTAGAATGAGTTACGCTTCATCGCCACTTAGTCTTAGTTCGAAGGGGGCTAGGCTAGGAAAGATACAAAAAACGAGAAAACTGATATGAAAGTATAATACGTAGTATAAGAACGCATCCTGAGGTTTGGAAGTGGGGAGGGGGGATATGAGCTGAAGTACTCTAACCCGGCTACTTGCCTGATTAAGCTAAACTCCCAATACGCTTCAAAGACACCTCTATATTTTCATTGATTTGAATGACTTGCAATGTGTTTCTGGTTCACACTTGGAAGGCTTTTCGTCGTTTAATGGTTGCTATATATAACTGGTACCTCGTTGGGACACACTGTGAAGGGGATGTATAAATTAAGTAAACAAGTTTTTTAACATAATTACTTTTTATTTACAACACAATTACATGAAACTTGTGGCAGAAGTAGTCCGTACGATTCAGAAGATGTAATTTTTTAAGCCACTCTTTTTCCTTTATGCACTGAGAAAACTCCGGGCAGGTCGAGAAACTCCGAAAGAAACGGAGAAAACTCTGTGCAGGTCGGTTTATATTTAAGCTGATACTGTAAAATTGATGCCACAATCCGTGGTAGCAGTCAATTTCTATAATCATTCTACAGAACCAACATCAGCAGTAATGCTCTTTCACTGGTGGCACAAGTACGGGAGGGACGTTCTTACCAGTGTTTTTTTTTAAAAATCTTATGGTTATCAGGATATCGGAAAAAGAGGGTCCATAACGGTGACGATAAAAAGATATCGGGATGGGTGTGTGACCTTCTCATACCCTTTTACTGCTACTGAAATTCCAAAATACCCGACAATAAGTCTGAGCTTGGTTTCAGTATTGTTACATGTCAAGTGTTCGTATATCATTTGTACCAAATGAAAACGGTAAGGTTTCACTTTTTTGTATTTGAAACTCCCTAAGAAAGGCTGTAATAATTCAAGGTGTGTTTCTGATGAACTCTTGACAACATCTGCTCAACAACCTTAAATGATTGCAGCAACCACAAATTTACTCCACCCTCAGACATTTATGATACCGTCAATAGCCTTCACAGCAAGGGGGTGAGAAAACTGGTGAGTCCCTCAAAGAGGGCTTCGAAGAGCCTTTGGTATTTACAATTCGTCATAAATTATCGCCCTTTCTTTCAGATAATTAGCATGACAAGTTGTGATTTATTTTCCAGAGCAATGTTGAATAGTTACTTCCGTACACCAGGCCCATCTATATTTAATCGCCATTGTGATAATTCTAGATGAAAATCTAGTCTCTTATTATCTGTTGGTGAGGGAATTTGGGCATAGAGCCCCTGCATATAATGCATGAGAGGTGTGGATACCAATAAACAATTATGATATCTTACACGCGTCGTCAAGATATCTTTTCAGGGGGGGGGGGGGGGGGGGATTAAGCCCATAATTTTTTTGCAAAGCTGGAGATTGAAGATTTTTATGGGGGAAAGTGTTATATTTTCCCAAATATTATAAAAATTTGTGCTATCTCTGCATTTGTTACCTTCGGAAAGCTGATGGGAAAAGGTGGGGGGAGGCGGGAAGGTCAAATTTTCCGTCTGTCCATTTTTCTTTAAATTTTTAATGCTAAGTTTTGAAGGTTTTTTGCTCCTTAAAGTCTACTTTCAAGCCTCCCTCCTGTCGTAAGCAATATTGCTGGCTTAGCATCCCCCAGGGACGGATCTAAGGGGGGCAAGGGGCGGTCTGCCCAGGGACGGGTCCAGAATTTTTTTTTAGGGGGGCGCAAATAGGTTGATTGATAAACTTGCGTTAGGAGCAAGTTTAATTAATGCAATTTGCGTTATTTAGGTAAATTACACTACTTTAGATTACGTTAGGGGGGGGCCCCCATCACTCTCCCCCTCTGGATCCACCACTGGGTCTTCCCAGGCACTGGTTTGTAGGGGTGCCTGCTCGGAAGCAAACTTTTTCAACTGATTAAATAAAATTTGAACCTTAATTATTCGGCACTTAAACGCGCCAAAGTTTACCATGAAGATGTATTTCACTATGGCTGTATCAGTTCCTTCTAATGAAAGAAATTTCAGCAAATTAATGCTAATTACAAAAACTATCTTAGAAAGGGGAGGACGGAGCAACGGTAGACAAACTTTAGTATGATCCACTGAGAACATTATTTGGCTTCAAGGCTTTCATATGAAGACATCTATAAAGACATTTTCTTCGAGAAAAGCACATAAAGCTAAGTTTCAATCCACAGGATAGATTGATTGTGTATAATCTAACTTTTTGTGTACTGTATCACCATAAAATGTTGTTACCTGGAATCTTTAGAATTTTTCTTGAACGTTATGGTATCACGGTTACATAAAAAAAAAACAATTAATGATAATAAACAATTAAACAAATATATTCTTTTGAGAAGTAAAATAACCACAATCAGATATGTATAACGTATTTGTTGACCGGCGGGATGCCATTCTTGACATGGACGCTGACAGATCTAGATCCATTTCTGTCACCCCTCCCTCCCCCCACCATGGAAAGATATCTGTGATGATTCATACATGATATATTAGGCTGCAGCTACTATCGAGCTTCAAGCACTAGCATGTCGTATGTCAACAAAAACGGAATGAAATAAAAAAGCTAAAAAAACCCTAAATTAAGGGGCCGAGGGACATTTTTTCTGATATAGGATTATCGTGTTAGAGGTTCAGAATTTATGTTTAAATATGCAAGGGAAGCACCTCTCTTTTTTGTATGGGCGTCGTGACCTTTTCTTAAAACAAAAAAATAGATTTTTGCAAGTTGACGGGGGTGTTTGTTTTCTATGGTAGTTTTAAAGCTAGTTGGACAAACAAGTGAGATATTTTTGATAGACCTCAATAAAAAAGAAAAAAATATCTTCTTAAATACAGAACTGCACAACTAGGCTCAATTATCTACGCTATGTAAACCATGAGAACGTACGTTACGTATTTTAATGCCGACGAGTAGCTTATCAGATCGTCATGTAGGAACGACACATATGGCCGTAGGAGGCATATCAGGCAAATCTTCAATTAGAACAGGCACACATTCAGGGGGAGAGCGCCCGAGTCTGGGTTTTCTTCGGAAAACTGTTTATATTACAATGTTGGGTATAACTTTCAAGTTACATCGGTCACCTCTGTTGTTTGTTGAATCGACCACCTCTATTTCCGAAGCAAGCCTCTCGAACACTAATATAGGTTATACGTTTGATATAAACGAGATTAGAAACCAAAGAAACTAAGATTGGAATTCTTGGATCATTTTGCTATTCTTGGCCCTTTAAGATGTTACGGCTAAACACCGATTAGTACGTAATCCTGACATTCTTTGGTGAATGGCAATATTCACATAGTTGCTTGGAGCATACAAGTTCAAAAAGTTTTCTGAAATTTCTTAGTTATACACTCAAATCGTCAAACTTTCAACATTCACAATCCACTGATGGTAAATATTGAATAAAGATATTGGGACAGGATCAGGCCCGTTCCTCGTCCATTTTGTAAGTACCTAAACTCACAATATCGCTATTACTGAGAGGTGGCGGATCATTTTAAAGACAGGGAGGGGGGGACAGTTGCCTCAAATAGTAAAATTTAATCACTAAATATGCTAGCTCCGTGAACTTTCGGGTAAATATTGAATAAAGATATTGGGACAGGATCAGGCTCGTTCCTCGTCCGTTTTGTAAGTACCTAAACTCACAATATCCTCTAAATTATTCGATATTATTCGATATTCGAAATTACCGATATTAAATTTACGCTAACAAAATTTATTTACAAGGAAACTTTCTTTCTAACAGGTTTGTACCTTTTTTCAAAATACATTATTACTTTGTTACCACTGTTGCATTACATAGAATAAGTGCTGGTAATAATTCGAATTCCGATCGTATAAAGCTCGATTTAGACTCGTCGTTTGGAGAACAAAGCGCCACTCAAATCAGCGAATAGACCAAAAACAATAATTTTCTGGTGGGTTTATTGAAAAAAACAGGATTCATTGGATGGTAAACCTTCCCATGTATTTATAAAACGTCAAAAAAAGGAACAGGGCTTAAAAATATGCCAAATGTTTAACTTTCACTGACGTATTCCGTTCGCTTTAATTCACATGTTGTCATTCTTCCATATGTTGTATTTTTTTGTTGGTTGTGTTTTTTTTCCTTTATTTACTCCTTTTTGTATTTATATCTTCGCAAAAGGGGTAAAAATAAATTATTGTTATTATAACTGTAGCCAAATTATTATTTCAGTTTTTCAAGGTTAAGTGACGTTCATATTACGCACGTAATTCTCTATGCTAAGTGCTTAAGTTCGGTCATGTCAAGTGTAACTTTTCACCATTAAGCAAGTCCTTTCGTACTAGGTTATTGTTAAAAATTCATGAAACCGATAAGATCATCGTTTAAAATCATCAGAAGGGTTGATGGAAGGGGCTGTAATTTATATCTCATCTAAATTGTCCTTGAAGTTCAGCATCAAAATGTTCTTGAAGTTCTGCAATATGCTAGTTGCTCCAAGTTTTCTTGCGGAAAGTGTAAATTTATAACGTTTTGGAAATAGTTATAATTATATACTACTACTACTACTAACAACTCACCGCAGCACCAAGCCGCCTGAGGCCAACACAGCTACGCACGCTCCTCCTCCACCCCAATATATTCAAAGCCTCCCTTTTTACACCCGCCCACGAAGTTCCCATTTCCTTTAAATGTTTCTTTATGACGTCCTCCCACCCCAGACGGGGACGACCTGCTTTCCGTTTAGCCCTAGATGGTTGGCCGAAAAGGACAATCTTCGGCAATCTGTCATCCTTCATCCGCACAACGTGCCCTAGCCACCTCAACCTTTCTTTCATTATAGCCCTAGAGAGCGGTATTAAACCACATTTTTCGTATAGTCTATTGTTTGAAATACGGTCAGTCAGCCGGGTACCAGAACAATCCTTAAGCAATTTCTCTGGAAAACACCTAGCAAATCTTCATCCGCTTTTCGGAGCGTCCATGCTTCAGAGCCATATTTTGACCACTGTCATCACTGTAGCTTCTAATATTATTACTGTAGCTTCACTGTAGCTTCAGTTATAATTATATAACTGTGTATGTAACTATATAAGCGCGGTAATAATAGTGAAAATGCACAGAAAGCTCCATTTTTCTAGTGAAAATGTGCCGAATGAACGATCCCCCTCCCCCCAAAAAATGCACCGATTTCAAAAATTCTATGCGCAACAGCCTGAAGAAAGTGCCAAAAGGGCGCAAATAGGCCAAACCTAGAAATTATGTAAACAATTCATAGTTATTTCATATTTTATGGTTGGACCTATTTTTATTGACAGATTTGGCGAAAGATTTTAATCGATGGTGTCCCCCCAAAAGAGGCTCTCTAGTCTTGAATGGCTTAAGCCTTAATTATAATGAGAGTTTACTAATACCAAGATTTAGGAAATGCTTCAATTATATTTTAGCAAACACTAATGATCACATTATACCACTTGGGAATGAGATTTTTTTTTTGTTTTCTAATACCAAGGATAACAAATATGAAACCTGATTTCTTATGAAATGCTATTGATATAAGACCTGGAAACTTACACAACCATATACATCTTAAGAAATTAGGAAAAATTGTGAATCTCTTCCACCAGCCAAGGTGAATGAATTTTACAAATTGTCCTTGGATTATAGCTAAATCCAATTCTGCATACTAGATAAACCTCCATTATGAATTGGATTAGAATTGGCAAATTTTCAAAATTTGCCAATTTTAGCTGCTTTAAGACGTTAGTTAAACTTGTTTGTCTGTCCCTTTGTTTGTCCCTTGTTCTCTTTAGCCAAATTATTCATAAGCAAAACGCTAATTGAATACATTATAATTTGTGGCGCGGGCTCTGCCAGGAAGGTGAGATATTTCACCTGAGAAATGGAAAAAATTATAAGTGTAACAAAATATGAAATTTTGAAATACTCAAGCTTATTTCTTGGTAAAAAAAAAGTCCTTACAGCATTTGTCCCTCTAACGGGAAAACTTCCTGGTGGCAATCTTGTTTAGGAATTTTTTGCTTAATTCGGTCAATTTCAAAAAGAAAATTCTCGGTCTCATTGAATGCAGTGTTGTTAGCAGAATATATGTAGGCAAAACCAGAAAAATAAAATTTCTTAAATTTTACTGGCTGGTTTTAAAGTGTTCTTAAAAATATTTCACAGAATGTACATTAAACAGGTTTCCGAAGTAACCTTTTACCCTAGTTCTCTGTTGTTTTTTTTTTTCTTTTTTTTTTTTTATTTTACCGTCAAACAAAAAACTGATAAAATTTAATAAAAAGCCTGCCATTCAAATTATTGTAATCTCAGATTCATCCAGCATTAAAAAAAATGCCTATAGGTCGTATTTAATTTCTAAACTATTTTATTTTGTGTTGCTTTATAGAAATAAAATGTTTCTGTCATTTTTTTCTTTTTCAGATTCATTTTATAAAAAAGAGAATTTGGGAACAAGATTTGTTTTAAATAAAATTTTTAAAGGACCCTGTCATACTTACTATCATACTTCAAAAAAAAATTGTTGTGCAAGGTCAGAAAACTTGAAAAGTTTTAAGCATTTAAACATTTAAACTGATTTCAGAAAGTTTCATTCACCTGGCTCTATTTTTTCTATTAGATATCAATGAAGGTTTTTCCACCAAGAGATTGTTTACTAAGTTAGATAATTTGGAAACATACTTTTATTTCAAAGATATTGGGTATTTTATCTAAACGCTAGAAGCCCTGTTACCTTCTGGAAGTTAAAAAATTAAATTAAAATTGTATGCAATTTGTGATTATAGCGCTATCTAAAAACAGCTTTCAAAACTTATAGATGGCATAGGCAAAATGAACATCTACCTAATTTCCAATAGGGATTTGCATTGGCTAATAGTTAAATAACAGAAAAGGTGTACTGAAAAAAAAAAAAATTAATAAAAATAAAATAAAAAAAGAAGCCAGAAGGAACAAAAAACTTCAATTTGGATCAAATAACTCATTTTTAAAATTACATCATAAAAATTGAGCTTGCAAATGTTGTTTTTTAAGTTTAGGTAAAAATCTAAACCAATATCATTAAATTTAAGAAAGTTATTGTACATATTTTTGTTATTTAACATACTTGAGCGAACAATCTTAGGAGCTATATGTAATCCATTTTAGTCATTCATAGCACTATGAATCTATCGGAGAATTCTTTTAAATATCAGACAATAGATGTCAGCTACTTAGTAGTTAACAATAGTCTATTCAATTCATTCATGTCAGACATTCAAACCCCCTGGAGAGGGTACAACCACCCTTTCAAAAAGATTTAATCCAGGTCATTGTTAAGTAGAGTCCGTGTTTAATGTTATTAAGGCAATAATGTATGCCTATTCAAAAGACAGGGTGCACGGTTGTCAAGAGGGGTTGAAGGTGACATGCTGCCGCTTCTTTTGATGACAGTTTGTATGGTTTTGCTGTTTCCGATTTGGCATTGGAGTACCCTCTATGGGGTTAAAAACATTGATTTATGATTGAAAAGAACACAGGTTCAGTTTACTTTGTAAAAAAGATCGCTTGACGGAAGTTAGCTACGGTAATCCTTTGTTTTCATGTAATTTATGGATTTCGGTAATTTATGGATTTCGGTGTTCGGTGTTTTCGGTTGATCCCCTCCTCCCGATAAATATATACGTACACCGAACCTTCAATAAAATCAGAGTCATTCCTTGGGCTGGTGGTTCCTGAGAGAGAATTAATTACAGCTAAACTCCCCCCACCCCGACTTGATTATAAGCAAAAAATCTGAATCAAAGTACAAAATTTGATGAAAGTTGACAGTCCCCCAGATGCGGCACCCGGGGAAGCTGACCTGGTTGTCCCCTCCTTTGAACAGTTCTGAATATAGTGCATTGAAAGGATTAAATATTCATTTGAATAGGCAACCTAGCCTCCTAGCTAAACATAGCATACTAAAAGGCTATCAAGACAAAACAAACTGGCGGCAGTGTGACATTATCTGTCTCAATGAACTTTGAAGTTCATTCTCTTAAACTCAGGATCTCTGATCGATTAATCTAATCCGTTGGATTCTAAAAATGCTTAGTAATTTTATTTTCAAAATTTGTTGTTATCAACACGTTTTGAAATAGTTGTAGATTACGGCTTATAATATCAAATGACTTTTTCTGAGTGATATTGAAAAAAGCCCAGCATTGTGCAAAAAACTGACCATAGCTATCATTAAAAAAAATGGAATTACATTTTCGGTTTTTCCAGTTTCCTGAATATTTTTTTGTGTGTAAAATATCTCTTTTGAATTACCGTGAGCTATTACCTGAAGATACTGATAAAAAACTGGTGTAGTGTCAACAGTTTTTTTTTTATTATTGAAGGGAGGGGAGACCTCAGCTACCCATATTTGGCAAAAAAATACTATTATCTTTAATCATCTCAGGTCTTTTTGTATGCAGGAGAAAATCAAAGAAAGGGATGGAGGATCTCTTGGAGGGTGATGGAATTGAGAATTCTTGAACTATAATCCAATTTGGTCCTTTTAGGCCAAAATGAATGTTTTGCCACCACAAACCGTAATCTCTACTGCTACCTAAAGGGCACCAGAACATTAATTCTATTTGACAAAACTTTTTTCCGATGTTCTATAACCATTAGTTTGATGTAATCACCCCTGAAAAAAAAACAAAAACAAAAAAAAAAACAACAAACAAAGGCAAACAAATATCTATGACCCTCCTACTAGGATAAAAACCTATGCTATAGAATTGTTTAATATGCCGAATTTGATAAGGTGATCAAGATCACCCCTACTTTTTGGGGGTGTTTTGTCTCCTTTTTTATGTTTTCCCCTGTAGGTTCATAACTTCTGACAAGTGGATTTAATCGTCATGAACTTTACATATTTAGAATCACCACGGAACATCAACTCTTTTGCCGTATATATGCTATAAGAATTTTATTTCGTGAGTGTTGGTTACTATTAGCACGAGTGGCTCTTTACTTACAAATCGTTTTCATGAACTTTCACAATGCTTCGCAGTGGTCAGCACAAAATTTGATCGCACAAGAGGAGGTTGAAACCCTTGTAATAAGGTTCTCTAATTTCTCGAAGTTGATGGTGTAATTTCCATAAAATTACTCCCGATTTTCTCAAGTGATTTTGTCTCCTTTGTGAACACGTCTTCCCCTGTAGATTCATCATCTCTGATAAGTGGCTTTAATCCTAATGAGATTTACTTATTTAAAATCACCATAGAACCCAAATATTTTGGCGTACATATTGCTATAGCTTTTTTTTTCTTGAGTTTTGGTTAGCTTAGTGTTAGCAAGAATAGCTCTTTACAGTTTGTTTCCATAAACTTTCACAATGGTTAGTGTAACACTTGATTAAACAAGAAACTAGAATAATGTGCTATTTTTTTAAGAGATAATGTTTTGGTTTTCTTTAGTAAAATTTTTTATTTATTATTTATTATTTTATTTAATTATTATATAATTTTTTATTTTCCTTTAGTAAAATTTTATTACACGTTTTATTTTTTTTGCCATACTTTCACTGTGGTAATTCAGAGGTATTAGTTGCCTGGCACAAAAGAGCGTCAGCACCACAGTTTAGACGTGATCTGCACTAACTCCAACCACCTACTCTAAGAATAAAGTCAAAGGAATTAAATATTTATTTTCGACAGAAAGCATTTGCTCAATGCTCTACTTATACACAAGTAGACAATGTTTAATGCAGTGGCCCGGGATCCAAGGAGGGGGGCAAGGGGGCGCGTTCGCCCCTTGCGTAAGTCTAAGGTAGTGTAATTTACTTAATTAAATCAAGTTTGCATTAATTAAACTTGCTCATAACGCAAGTTTATTGGATCAACTTAATTTTGCGCCCCCCCCTGAAATTTTTTTTCAGATCAACCTATTTTGTGGCCCCCCCCCCCTAAAAAAGTCCTGGATCCGCCCCTGATTTCAAGTTGTTTATTTTATTTATTCTATTTTTATTTATTAGTTTTTACAGGATATCGAACTTGGCAAGCTGTTACCCCCATTTTAGATCCAAAGGAGCATCAGCCCAGGTACTGAAGGCCAGTAGCGGATCAAGGAGGGGGCGAGGGGGCGTTCCCCCTCCACTGAAGTAGACTGAAGTAGTTTAATTTACTTAATTAACGCAAGTTTGCGTTAATTAAACTTGCTCCTAACGCAAGTTGATTGGATCAACCTATTTTGTGCCCCCCCCCCCCCCTAAAAAAAAATCCTGGATCTGACCCTGGTGAGGGCCTGACTTTATTAAGAAGTTTTTTAGCGTACTGAACAAGATATTGTTTGTACAAAAAAAGAAATAAAAAAGAAAAAAAATATAGACACCAAAGATACAGCAAATATAATGTAGAGAACAAAATCGTAAAAAAATATGGAGGAAATATAATATTATGAAAAAAATATATTACAGAATTACATTGTCCAATGATGTACAACAAAATGGATATTTATGAAGAAATAATAGCAAACACAAAAAAAATCAATTTGTCTAACCTTTAACAAGTAAACAAAAAAAAAAAGACAATAACAGCTTTTAGCTACTGGTCAGACCATTGCAATTGTATTTTATTTCAAATCTTTGCCAAGGAACAAGAATATAAATGTTAAAATATAAAAAAAAACAAATGAATTGTATGAGATTAATAGGATATTGTACTGCTGAAAAATCTTAAAAATTACGTACAGAGAGGGGGATATACATATCAAGGGAATTGACTTCTGAGCTTGATTCTGAGCTGCGTTCTTATCTGAATCTGACGAATACGTATTTACGTGAAGATGATGAATGCCATCTTATTCAAGACTTTAAGTTTAATTATTTACAGGTCTATAACTTCTAACCTAGGCACGTTAGTGTGACTCAGGCCCTCCCCCCACCACCTATCAACACCTCAATATACTTTTTAATTTTCTTATCTGTTTTTATTTTTATTATGTATATTAGTATTCAGAATTCATCAGAATGATCAGTGATTCATTATATTCAGAATTATATTTCAGTACTCAAGTATGATTCCGGGACAGAAAGTTCCAGTTATAAACAATTTATCAATGGTTTGAAAAAGGAGTACGGTGGTTAAAAAAGAAAAATAATCAAAAATTAAATAGCCAAATATGTTGCGAAAAAAAAACAGACGAGGCCAAATGGTGACTTTAAGGATGTGGGTTACAAAGCTCGTCTCGATCACGAGTGACATCTAACGTTTTCTGAATTACCGCTACTGGTCGTTTGTATTCCCCCAAACTACGACTGGGAGTTTATTAGAATTTTTTCAAGAAAAATTCGCAACCCTTAAATTTATACCATCCTGCTCTATTAGAAATAAAAGCCCGTGACGAAACAGTTGTTTTCAGGGCATTTTTCCCTGTGCCAATACAAAGTTCAACCGTTTATCTATACATTTTTATTTCATTTATTTACCGGTTCTAAATAATCTCATAAATTAATTTCAATAATATTCTGTATATTATATAAGTAATGTTTTATAACAATAATAATATAAGTAATATTATAAAGTGAAATAATCTTGGTGTAAAGGTAAGCCCTAAACATAACCTCCCGGCCTCATCGCTAACCATGGAATATATTTATCTCATATACATTTCTCTTTGTCGCTAAGAAACTGTTTACTTATTACTTAACAAAGTATTTAAAATTACCAGTTCTATCATTTATCTACAATAGAATCTTACCCATCATTATTTATAGACTGACAATAACTGGATTGGGAGGCCCCCGCTGAGCATTTGTAAAGATATATTGATGTATGGGTTGCTAAAGTGTATAACGCCCGCTGAGTTTTGTTAGGTATGTTATATCCTCAGTTTGAAAACACAACATTGTTCTCATATTCTTCAAATGAGGCAAGGGATGCCTATTCACAAAAATGAGGGGGGGGGGGGCAAATATATTTTTCTGATCTAGGCGGGTGATTTAATTATTTTTTTAATGAAAACACCCCGAAAAAGCATTTTTTACAATCTAGGGGGAGGAAATCGCGCTTCTCTTATTGGAACCCCTGAATAAGCTATGTTTACCCGTTGTTAATTTTAACATGATTTTTGGTGAATAATTAAATAAAGAAAAACAAGTTTTTTCAGCTGAAAGTAAGGAGCAATATCAAAACTTAAAGCGAACAGAAATCATTACGTATATGAGGGGGTTTGCCCCCAAGTTAATACCTCGCTCTTTACGCTAAAGTTTTTTTTAGCACTTTCATAAGAGCTATTTATTCCAATTAAACGGCCTTTGGGATTAAGAGGTCATTCTTCGAGAATTGGTACAAAACTCGAACTTTAGCGTAAAGAGCGAGGTATTGACTAGGGGGCGAACCCCCTAATATACGTAATAAAAATATACGAATATTGAAGTTCGTTACGTAAGTTACGTATATTTGTTACTAATAAAAATGTTTGTAAATAAATTTAAAAATTCTAGTGCCCTTTTTAAGTAATTAAAAAAATTGGAGGGCAAGTAGGCCCCCTCCTCCAGCCCCTTTTCTCAAATCGTCCGATCAAAATTTCGAAAAAGCCATTTAGCCAAAAAAGAGTAAAATTAATATGCAAATTTCGTTTTAATTATTCATGTACGGTGAGCCAAAATCAAAACCTGCATTAATTAAAAAAACGTTCAGAAATTAAATAAAAAAAAACAACTTTTTTTTAACTGAAAGTAAGGAGCGACATTAAAACTTAAAACAAACAGAAATTATTCCGTATATGAAAGAGGCTGTCCCCTCCTCAACGCCTCGCTCTTTACGCTAAAGTCTGACTCTTTCTCATAATTATATTTTTTAAAACAATAAAAAAACTTATAATGTGTAGCAGAAATTAAGCGTATAAAGTATACCAGGGGCAGGGGCTAATTTCCTACGGGGCAGGGGGGGGGCACTGCCACCTCCAGATCCTAGTTGCATGGGTCTCCTCCAGACCCTGTACCGGCCCTGTCCTGGTTAATATTACTACTGTAATGTCTGATCTCTGGATCCCGTATTACCCAGGTAAGGTCAAACCCAATGCGCCACTACAGGACAAATGGTTGAGTAAGCATTTTGAAGGTCCTATTTTTAAATGTTCCTTCTAACTAATTTCGATGAACTACTAGTTCTATTTTTTGTTAACAGTTCTGCTAAAATTGCTAGTAACTATTGGACTCGCTGAAACCAGCCTCATATAACTCAATTAAACAGTTGGCAGTAATACATAACATTATCTTAATTATGCCAAGATCTTACTTCTCTAATCTTATGTCATTCTGCTTAATGTTTAGTTTTCGCCCGAAATTTAGATTTAGAGCTTACTGGTCGAAGGCAAAATTGCCTAAATTTAAGTCGTTCTTGCCTAATACAGGGTTATCGTCTAATAATATCTCAAGAAGGGCATTACCATTGCTCCAGAGTTACCAGATGGAGCACTTTTGTGGCATTCGGGTGCTTTCTTAAATTGGAGCATTTCGCGGATTTTATTTGTGGAAAATCGTTCATTCGGCACATTTTCAATAGAAAAATGGCACCTTTGGAGCATTTTCTCTTTTATGGTGGCGCATTGTTAAACCAGACATCTGGCAACATTGTCAACAACCGCTTTCAATATAAGTACAAATCACCTTTTTTTTTTTTCTTTCTTTTTTCCCCACCTCCTCTCCTCTCGGTGACTTTCAAAAATTCTTTAAAAATATCACATAATTTATTTAATGTCACCTACTCTTTTCTTAATAAAAAAACTTCTTCAAAAAATTTCAAAATATTAAATTTATATAAAATTGAGCATTCCAAAAAAGTACAAATCACCTTAAAACAAAGTTGATCAAAGAATTATTCATTCGATTGGCACTGAAAATATATTCTGCCATTTAATCTAGTGTTGACTGTGCGCAGTACAGCCCTGATCCCTGTACTGTATATACCGTTTCTAACACAAAAAAACAACATTGTTTTAATGAGCAAAACGCTATAAATCTTATTGAAAAATGTACATTGTTAGTATTATTTAGTGTTCTGTTAGATAATCATGGTTATTTAAGTGTTTGTCCTGGTTAAAACAGGAAAAATCCTAAATTTTAAAAGGAGAAAGACGAAAGGACAAAGAATAAAAAGGTGGAAATGTCCTCCAAAAGGAGGACGCCGTGCCCAATAAGACATTGAGTAAGGAACTATGATGAAAATCTGATCGAAGTCCTTACACCTTTGATCATAGTAGACTGAACCTTGATTTCCTAAAATGTCGCCTAAAAAGTAGTATCAGAATCAATAGGGATGTACGCAAAAGAAGTAGGCCCGAGGGCCTTGGCATCTTGAAATCATAAATTTTTCAAAATTTCTGGGCAATTCTTATTTAAATTATCACGTAAATTTTTATTTTACTATTGACCCCCCCCCCCCCAGAAAAAAATTTATGCGCACAGGCTTGATAAAAATACTCAGATTTTATTAAAAAGTTATTTTTATCAAAAAAAACGCACAAGTATTAGCATGTTGATAAACTAAAAACAAGCCTAGTTTGGCGTATGTTTCTTCGCACAAATCTCAAATTAAAATGGTATTTATCCTTTGATTAATACATTGAAAGAATTAACTTAGAGAATTAGCAGCTGGTGTCTTCAAACAATGTCACTAAACTCTAACAAAAGGGCTTAAAAGGCCTCAATCTCCCCGCAATGTGCCAGCTGGAAACTGTCACAAACTTTTATGTGCAAAATTAAAGATTCGAACTAATTTTCTTTTGTGGATTGAAGGGATGGCTAATACCCTTTTGAATAGTTAATTACTTTAGGATGTACAGAAAAAGGATGGCTTACAAAAATGGCTAATCATGCAGAATATTCGACAATCCTTTTTTAAACTGAGTCTCGACAACTGGGTTTAATTGAGTTCATCTATAAAGATGTGTGTTTGTGCTTAGCTTGGAATACATAGAAATCTTACAGTGAAGTGATTGAAGTGTTGTAATTTTTTAGGAAACCAGACATAGCTAAATTAATTGATTGGTTTAAAATAAGCAATTAAATTAATTTTCTTAAACATAAAGATTAGCTATGGATTAATTTATCAATTAGTATAAATTAACTTAAAGAGGTAAATCCATTCAACACTTCCTTTTCCATTGATTTAGCTGGTTATATTTATCTGTAAGTCACTCTTTTATTAGATTAACTAAAAAAAAGTTTTTCCACAAATAAGTTTTTCAAAGTAAAGTAAAGAACTCCATTAAATAAAAAATGATCAAAAATAAAATCAAATAGTCTATCAAGCGTGAAACTACCACAAATCAACATTGATAAATAAATGAAACCCAAAATGAACAGAAATTACAATAAATAACCAAGTCAAACTCAAAATGAGCAGAAATTAACATAAGTTGGGCTCAAAACCCCCTAAGCCTTCCCAAGGCCAGAACATAATTTGCACTTTACTGAAAAAAATATAAATGTTTTTACTTTTATAACTTTAATAAATCAAATAATATTAACATTTTGATTACTAAATATTAGTATATCTGTATATGTATATTAAACTGACAATGCACATTCATTTGTATTTTTTTCAGTAAAGTGCAAATTATGTTGTTTTTGGGAAACTGCTGAGATACCTTACTGGGAACAGTGCATTTTGATTTAATCTTAAGGCAACATTTAGTTTTTTAAACATAATGGGCAGCTGAGAGGGTGGGCGTGGGACGGGGATTAGTTGCCCTCCAATCACTTTTGACTATTAAAAAGGGCATCAGCCCTTTCTATTTTCAATCGAATTAGCCATTTTAAAGTTCCCACGACAGCTCCTTCGATACGAAATGCCCTGGTCTAAATAACCACAACACCAAAATATAATACATTGTACCCACATCGATCTTTACTATAAAAATGTCAAGCCTTCCAATCACTTTCGACTATTAAAAAGGGCACTAGGCCTTTCGATTTCCAATCGAATTAACCCTTTTTGAGTTTCTACGACAACGCTTTTATAAACACATAACCTTATATGCCCCCAGTGCATAAATTACAACCGTTACCCTAAGGGCTGTTAGGGTGGTTGTCATCATCTAAGACCTAATTTCCAGAACTTTCAACTATGATAAACATAATGGCTATCTCAAAATTCTTATTGGACGTGATTGGGGAAATGGTGGGCGTGAGAGGGGCGGTAGTCGCTCTCCAATCACTTTCAACTATTAAAAATGGCCCTTACCCTTTCAATTTCCAATCAAATGAGCCCTTTTGAAGTTCCTACGACAACACTTTCAAAAAAATCTTATATACCCCCAGGACATAACTTACAACCCTTGCCCTGAGAGCTGAGGGGGGGGGGGGGTGTCATTCTCAAAGACCTAATTTCCAGAACTTTCTACTACGTTGAACAAAATGGATATCTGAAAATTTTGATTGGATGTGTTTGGAGGAATGGTGGGTTTGAGAGGGGGTTAGTTACCCTCTAATCACTTTCGACTATTAAAAAGGGTACTAGCCCTCTCAATTTCCAATTGAATGAGCCCCTTTTGAATTTTTACAACAACTCTATCTATAAAAACCTTATGTGCCCCCAGGGCATAACTTACAACCTTTGCCCTGAGGGCTCTTGGGGGGTTTGTCATCCTTAAATAGAGAATTTCCAGAAGTTTCAACTAGGTTGAGCAAAATGGCTATCTCTAAACTTTGATTGAACGTTTTTGGGGACATAGTGGGCGTGAGGGGGGTTAATTACTCTCCACTTACTTTCGACTATTATAAAGGGCAATTTCAATTTCTAATCAAATGAATCCTTTTTGAAATTTCTACAACAACTTTCTATATAAACCTTATATGGCCCCAGGGTATAACTTACAACCCTTGCAATGAGGGCTCTGAGGGGGTTATCATCCTAAAAGACCTAATTTCCAGAACTTTCAACTACGTTGAACAAAATGGATATCTCAAAATTTTGATTGGATGTGTTTAGGAAAATGGTGGGCGTGAGAGGGGGGTTAGTTTACCCTTCAATCACTTTCGACTATTAAAAAGGGCACTATCCCTTTCAATTTCCAATTGAATGTAAGTAAAGTAAGTAAATATGAAAGCACTAGACCCTTAAGGTTCAAACCGGCGGTGCTGATCTTCGTTTCGTGGCCCTTCAGCCAGGAAGTGCAATGGGGGGGGCTGGGGCCAGCCATCCTGTGCTTTTGCACACCGTTCCTGCTTACCTTCCCCAGATTTCCTCCAGGTACCCATTTAGGGCTGGGTTGACTCTGGCTAAGCTTACATTTTCACACCACTGACCCGCGTCTCAAACCAAATAGCTGGCCACGCCAGGGATCGAACCCGTGCCCCTTGGACAAAGAATTCTCAACCCAGCGCACGTCCGCTTAGCCACGACGGCTTAGTGGCTTAGTGGCTCCAATTGAATGAGCCCTTTTTGAAGTTTCTACAACATCGCTTTCTATAAAAACCTTATATGCCCCCAGGGCATAACTTACAACCCTTGCCCCTGAGTGCTGTGGGGGGGGGGGGCTGTCATCCTTAAAGACCTGATTTCTAAAACTTTCAACTACGTTGAATAAAATGGTTTAAAAAATATCTAAAATTTTTAATTGGATGTGTTCGGGGAAAAGTTAGGCGCGAGAGGGGGGTTAGCTGCCCTCAAATTACTTTCGAATATTAAAAAGGGCACTAGCCATTTGAATTTCCAATTGAATGATCCCTTTTTCAAGTTTATACGACAAAAATTTCAATAAAAACCTTATATGTCCCCAGGGCATAACTTATAACCCTTGCCCTGAAGACCGTGGAGGGATTGTCCTGCTCAAAGGTATAATTTTCTGAACTTTAAACTGCGTGGAGCAAATTGGTTATCTCAAAATTTTGATTGGATGTGTTTGGGGAAATGGTGGGCGTGGAAGGGGTGTTAGTTGCCTTCTCATCACTTTCGACTATTAAAAGGGCACTAGCCATTTCAATTTCCAATCGAATGAGCCCTTTTTGAAGTTTCTACGACTACGCGTTCTATAAAAACCTTATGTGCTCCCAGGGCATAACTCACAACCATTGCCCTGAGGGCTGTAGGGGGGGGGGGGGTTGTCATCCTCAAAGACCTAGTTTCCAGAACTTAAAACTACGTTGAATAAAATGGCGATCTCAACATTTTGATTGGATGTGCTTGGGGAAAAGGTGGGTGTGAGAGGAGGGTTAGTTGCCTTCCAATCACTTTCGACTATTAAAAAGGGCACTAGCCATTTCAATTTCCAATCGAATGAGCCTTTTATTGAAGTTTCTACAACAACGCCTTCTATAAAAACCTTATATGCCCCCAGGGCATAACTCACAACCATTGCCCTGAGGGCTGTGGGGGAGTGTCCTCCTAAAAAAAAAAAATTATATTTGGAAATCAACTACGCTGAACAAAATAGCTATCTCATAATTTTGATTGGATATGTTTCGAGAAATGGTGGGCGTGGAAGGGGTGTTAGTTGCCTTCCAATCATTTTCGACTATTAAAAAGGGCACAAGCCATTCCAATTTCCAATTGAATGGGCCCTTTTCGAAGTTTCTACGACAACTTCTTAGATACGAAGTGCCCTGGTCTAAAGGAAAAAATAATAAATAATACATTGTGCCAACATCGTTCTTATATGCCCCCAGGGCATAACTTAAAACCCTTCCAGAACTTAATTTCCAGAACTTAAGACTATGTTGAATAAAATGGCTATCTCAAAACTTTGATTGGATGTGTTTGGGGAAAAGGTGGGTGTGAGAGGGGGGTTAGTTGCCCTCCAATCATTTTTGAATATTAAAAAGGGCACTAGCCATTTCAATTTCCAATCGAATGAGCCTTTTATTGAAGTTTCTACAACAACGCCTTCTATAAAAACCTTATATGCCCCCAGGGCATAACTTACAACCTTGCCCTGAAGGCTGTGGGGGAGTGTCCTCCTCAAAAACATAATTTCTATCTTGAAATCAACTACGCTGAACAAAATGGCTATCTCATAATTGTGATTGGATGTGTTTCGGGAAATGGTGGGCGTGGAAGGGGTGTTAGTTGCCTTTCAATCATCTTCGACTATTCAAAAGGGCATAAGCCACTCCAATTTCCAATTGAATGAGCTCTTTTCGAAGTTTTTTACGACAACTTCTTCGATAGGAAGTGCCCTACTCTAAAGGAAAAAAATAAATAGTACATTGTGCCAACATCGTTCTTATATGCCCTCAGGGCATAACTTAAAACCCTTGCCCTGAGGGTTGTGGGGGAGTGTCCTCCTCAAAAAAATATTTTCTATTTGGAAATCAACAACGCTGAACAAAATGCCTATCTCGAAATTTTGATTGGATGTTTTGGGGAAATGGTGGGCGTGGAAGGGGTGTTAGCAGCCATCCAATCACTTTCGACTATTAAAAAGGGCACTAGTCCTCTCGTTCGATTTCCAATCGATTGAGCCTTTTTTGAAGCATCTGCGACAAAATTTTCCATAAGAACCTTACATGCCCTAAGGGCATAACTTACGACCCCTTGTCCTGAGGGCTATGGGGGGATTGTCATCCTCAAAGACATAATTTCCAGACCTTTCAACAACGTTGAACAGAATGGCTATATCAAATTGTTGATAAAAAATGTTTGGGGAAATGATGGGCGTGGGATAGGGTTGATTCTCCCTCCGATTAATTTCGAATATTAAAAAGGGCAATAGCCTTCTCAATTTCCAATCGAACGAGCCCTTTTAGAAGTTTTTACGACAACGCTTTCTATAAAAACCTTATATGCCCCCAGGGCATAACTTACAACCTTGGCCCGGAGGGCTGTGGGGGGGGGGGTTCATACTAAAAGGCATAATATCCTGACCCTTCAACTGATTTCAACAAAATGGCTATATCAAAATGTTGATCGGAAGTGCTTGGGGAAATACTGGGCGTGGGGAGGGGAGACATTTGCCCTCCGATCACATTTTTTTTATTAATAAGGGCACTAGCCCTCTCATTTCCCAATTGAATGAACCCTTTTTGAAGTTTCTACAACAACACTTTCTATAAAAACATTATATGCCCCCAGTGCATAACTTACAGCCTTTGCCGTGGGGGCTGTGGGGGTTTGTCATCCTCAAAGACATAATATCCGGAACTTTCAACAACGTTGAACAAAATGGCTATCTTAAAATTTAGATTGGGTTTGTTTGGGGAAATGATGGGTGTCAGAGGGGGGTTAGTTGCCCTCCAATAGCTTTCGACTATTAAAAAGAGCACTAGCCCTTTCAATATCCAATCGAATGCGCCCCTTTTGAAATTTTACGACAACGCTTTCAATAAAAACGTTATATGCCCCCAGGGTAAAACTTAAAACACTTGCCCTGAGGGCTTCGGGGGGTGGGGGGAGTGGCATCCTCAAAGACCTAATTTCCAGAACATTCAACTACGTTGAACAAAACGGCTATCTCAAATTTTGATTGGAAGTGTTTGGGGAAATGGTGGGCATGAGGGTGGGGATATCTGCTCTCCAATCTCTTTCGATTATTAAAGAGGGCACTAGCCCTTTCAATTTCCAATCGCATGAGCCCTTTTTAAAGTTTCTACAACAACGCTTTCTATCCTCAAAGACCTAATTTCCAGAACTTTGAACTATGTTGAACAAAGTGGCTATCTCAAAAGCTTGATTGGATGTGTTTGTGGATATGGTGGGCGTGAGAGGGGGACTAGTTGCCCTCCAATCACTTTCGACTATAAAAAAGGGCACTAGCCCTTTCAATTTCCAATCGCATGAGCCCTTTTTAAAGTTTCTACAACAACGCTTTCTATCCTCAAAGACCTAATTTCCAGAACTTTGAACTACGTTGAACAATGTGGCTATCTCAAAAGCTTGATTGGATGTGTTTGGGGATATGGTGGGCGTGAGAGGGGGACTAGTTGCCCTCCAATCACTTTCGAATATAAAAAAGGGCACTAGCCCTTTTATAGTCGAAAGTTCAATTTCAATTTCCTCCAAGTTCCAATCGAATGAGCCCTTTTAAGTTTTTACGACAACGCTTTCTATAAGAAAACCTTAAATGCGACCAGGGCATAACTTGCAACCATTACCCTGAGGGTTGTTGGGGGTTTGTCATCCGCAAAGACCTAATTTCCAGAACTTTCGAACAAAATGGCTATCTCAAAATTTTGATTTGATGTGTTTGGGGAAATGGTGGGCATGAGAGAGAGGTTTGTTGCCCTCCAATCGCTTTCGATTATTAAAAAGGGCACTAGCCCTTTCAATTTCCAATCGAATAAGCCCTTTTTGAAGTTTCTACGACAACGCTTTTTATAAAACCGTACATGACCCCAGGGTGTAACTTACAACTCATGCCCTGAAGGGCGTGGGGGAGTTTAATCCTCAAAGACATAATTTCCAGGCCTTTCAACTACATTGAACAAAATGCCCATTTAAAAATTTTGATTGGATGTGATTGGGAAATGGTGGGAGTGAGAGGGGGGTTAGTTACCCTCCAATGACTTTCGACTACTAAAAGGATCACTAGCCCTTCAATTTCCAATCGAGTGAGTCCTTTTTGAAGTTTCTACGACAACGCTTTCTATAAATACCTTATATGCCACCAGGGCATAACTTACAACCCTTCTAGAACTTAATTTCCCTCCAATCATTTTTGAATATTAAAAAGGGCACTAGCCCTTTGAATTTTCAATCGAATAAGCCTTTTTTGAAGTTTCTACAATAACGTCTTCTATAAAAATCTTATATGCCCCCAGGGTATAACTTACGACCTTGCCCTGAAGGCTGTGGGGGAGTGTCCTCCTCAAAAACATAATTTCTATCTGGAAATCAACTACGCTGAACAATATGGTTATCTCCTACTTTTGATTGGCTGTGTTTGGGGAAATGGTGGGCGTGGAAGGAGTGTTAGTTGCCTTCCAATCATCTTCGACTATTAAAAAGGGCATAAGCCACTCCAATATCCAATTGAATGAGCTCTTTTCGAAGTTTTTTACGACAAGTTCTTCGATACGAAGTGCCCTGCTGTAAAGGAAAAAAAATAAATAGTACATTGTGCCAACATCGTTCTTATATGCCTTCAGGGCATAACTTAAAACCCTTGCCCTGAGGGTTGTGGGGGAGTGTTCTCCTCAAAAACATATTTTCTATCTGGAAATCAACTACGCTGAACAATATGGCTATCTCAATATTTTGATTGGATGTCTTTGGGGGAATGATGAGCGTGGGGGGGATGCTAGTTGCCCTCCAACACTTTCGACTATTGAAAAGGGCACTAGCCACCCCAATTTCCAATCGAATGAGCCGTTTTCGAAGTTTCTATGACAACTCCTTCGATACGAAGTGCCAGGGTATGTAAAAAAAAATAATATATTGTGCCAACATCGTTCTTGATTTAGGCAACGCTATTGCACTGCCTATGATATCCGTCCAACGCTTCGGCATTGCTCAACAGAACTGAATCCTGGGTGTTTGTATCTTAGTTTTTGTAAATAGGCTACTGTTTTATGTATTTTTTTTGTACTTAATTACTTTTTCATTTTTATATACTTTTACTTTAATTGACATATTTTTTTCATTGTCTTTAGAAAAATGATTGTCTCTAAGCTTCATTAAAAAAAAAAAAAAAAAAAAAAAAAAAAAAAAAAAAAAAAAAAAAAAAAAAAAAAAAAAAAAATCAACTGAAAGTAAGGAGCAATATTAAACCTTAAAACGAACAGAAATTATTATGTATATTAGGGAGGTTGCCGCCCTCCTCAACACCTCGCTCTTCACGCTACAGTTTTTCGATCCTTTAAAAAAAGCTACCGGTTGTTCTAATCAAACGACCCTTGTGTTTCAGTAGTTCTTAATGAATTGGGAAACAATTTAGACTTTAGCGTAAAGAGCAAGGTGCTGAAGAGGGGGTAACTCCTCTCATGTACGTAATAATTTTTGTTCGTTTTAAGTTTTAATGTTGCTCCTTACTTTCAGTCGAAAAAAATCTTTTTTTGATTTAATTTCTGATCGTTTTTCAAATACCGCCAGTATACTTGACTACTACTCCACGGAAAATCCCCCTTCCCACAGAAATATCCTCTAGGCAATTCAATCCTGGCGAAAATTTGCTCTGGGCAATTATCCTTAACATCTCCAAGGCTAAAATTGAATCGGTAAAGAAAAAACAAGACATATAAAGAAATTTCGTATAGGAGTTCTGGCAATTCACCCAGTGCAAAATTTCCGCTGAAAATTCCCCCCCCCCCCTGGGAACTTCGCTCTCCATGGAAAATTCTCCCCATGCAAAATCCTTCCAGCAGAAAATTCGTCCTCCCCTCCCCACTCGAAAATGTATGCATACGTCCCAATAACAAATAAATAATAGGTAAATTTTATCACTTAAAAACCTTTCCCCTGGGACTGTAGGGGGTCATTTTATCTCTAAAGACATACTTATTGGGCCTTGTGCTGAAGAAAAAATATGTCTCAAATTTTCATTGGAAGATTTTGGGAAAAATGGTGTGGGAGGGGCCTAGTTGCCCTCCAATTTCTTTGTTCACTTAAAAAAGGTATTAGAACTTTTCATTTCCTCTAGAATCAGCCCTCTTTCGACGTTTTAGGCGATCGTTACGATCACCCATGGAAAGAAAGAGAAACAAATAAACACGACTCCCTGAGTAGGGTGCCTCGTCTGGATTTCCTTACTCTATGTTCCTTCCTGTGCTATTTGCTTACTTTACGTTCCTTGGCACCTTTCCAGAGCATGTACTTATGGATTTGCTTACTCTATGTTCCTTCCTGTGCTATTTGCTTACTTTACGTTCCTTGGCACCTTTCCAGAGCATGTACTTATGGATTTGCTTACTCTATGCTCCTTCCTGTGCTATTTGCTTACTTTACGTTCCTTGGCACCTTTCCAGAGCATGTACTTATGGATTTGCTTACTCTATGTTCCTTCCTGTGCTATTTGCTTCCTTTATGTTCCTTCCTATGCTATTCTGGTCCTTTATGTTCCTTCCTATGTTATTCTGGTCCTTTATGTTCCTTCCTATGCTATTCTGGTCCTTTATGTTCCCTTTCATGCTATTCTATAGCGCTATGTTCCTTCCATTGTTATTCTATGGGACCTCTACACGTGATTAAACACGTTATGAAACTACGTGCTATTTGCTTATGCCCCGTTGGCACCATTCCAAACGAGCGGGGACTCCCCACCTGTTCCTAAATATTGCAAAAAAGATAGCAGTATGAACGGGGATTCCCCACACAAGTTTGTTTCAACTCCAAGTTTTTCAACCAGACTGGTTTTTGAGCTGACATCTGTTTTTTAGGGGGCCAATCAGAGACAACGGAGATATTTACTCCTCTCTCTCTCTCAATTTGTTGTTGTTGGTAGCTCAGTTTCATTGTGGCAGTGAGAGTGTCAACACATGAAAAAATGTTCCATACATGTCCGCTATGTATGTACACACTGGGCAGCTGGTCATCATGTGAGAATTGCACAATGATTGATGAGTATGATGAAAAGTGTAGATTATGCAACCCGTGTAAATTGCGTAAAGGATATGCTGTACAAATTAAAGGTTGTAATTCCTGTCTTGAAGAGGTGTGTGACTCTCATCCTAGAGGGCACTTATGTTCCAATTGCCATTATGATAAATGTAATCAGTGGGAGAATACATATCCCGGTATGATTGGAAAGAATCCTAAGCGTGATTTTAGTTTATTGCTACGAGATTGGTATCGTCGTGGTTTTAGATTGTTCTGGGAGGAGCAACTGGGTCAGCGATTCAACTGTTGGAACAACAAAAGAATTTGGTTTCTACGTCATCGTTGTGAAGACAATGACTACTATGATTATAAGCCCACTGATTTTTATTTGGCTGTGACGGAATGTGATTCGTCGCTTGAGGACACTATTTGTGACATTACTTCAAATAAAAAATTGAAACATGTGAATTCTATAGAATGAATGAGAATAGTATCATTGACTACACAAAGAGATATGACAAGAGTGAAGTTACACTCTACTGTAGAAAATGTGACCCTGACATTGCACTACATCAGGATCAGTATTCTGTGAATTCAGAAAATCTACCTGCACTAGTTGTTGTCGACAAATACCTATACCTAGTAGAAGATGAAATCTAAAGAGTAGAAAAGTCGTTTTTATCGTGTATATAAATTTTTATCATTTATTAATAAACAATTTCACATACATTTTTAGAACATTTTATTCGTAGGGCACTAAAATCAATATTAAATACGCTTGTAAGTATATTTTCCACTAGAAAGTCGTTCAATCGAGGTAAGTCAATGTAGATGTCGAGAAACTGTTTGTAGGTGTAGCCACGACATCTGAACATGAAAAAGAGTAGTGCATGAAAGCCACATGTCTTAGTCGTTAAATCCTGTACTCTTCGTTGATTTTGAATAATGGTTTTCCCACTGCTTTCAATAAAGTTGCTGATGTATGGAGTGTAGAATTTATACGATAGGCCAAGAGGATCAAAAAATTCAATATTCTTCGCTGTTTGAAAGATGCATAGCCAATGGCCGGTCTTCAAAGTCGATGGACTGCTATTAACAATGATTAGGGTATTGTTAACACTTGGAATTTTTTCAATGAAGTCCGAAGGTATGCAATAGGACTTGTACTGGGACATGTATGGATCCATACTAAATACGTTGATTATTTGGTTTGTGTTCATGGTGCTAGGTCTAGTAGAACACTGCCGTCGGGTGTGATTTCCCAATAGGTTTCAAATTGACTCAATGATATTAGCGTGATACTCTCAGTCAAAGCATCGGCAAATGTACACTCTAAACGTACATTCCCTGTTCGTACTATGCTCATATCCTGAGTCCCCGACAAGTCCAAAACAATTACCCCATGATTTTTTGAAAACATTGAATCGGTTATTCCATTTTCAAATAGTTGAGAGTCATGATCTAGGGATTGCATGGTCAACTCGTACAGAGTTCTATAGGATTTTTTGTCAAATGATAGAGTGTACAGTGGAATACCATTCACTTTGCACACACGGCTAGATAGACCGAAAAATTTAAAATCATGGGGGGATTCAGTCCAGGATCCAACGGCACTGCCACTCATCACAAAGGCCAAAGCCAATTTTGATGGGATTTCTCCATTGATAAATGATGAATCGCTATAGCTACGAGAGCCGGTGGCAATGTGACGTTGATTGGTGATCGTAAGGGGGACAAGAAGTTTAATGTTGTTGCCATTGGCTCTTAGCTTTTCCACTGCCAATGCAACAGAGCTCATAGCCTGTTGTTTTCGGACGTGGAGAATTGCCGATGTGATAATGACATTGGCATCGGGTGCTGCAGGAAGTGTTTTTCTCAAAATGAAATTCGATGGGGCCAGCTGTAACTTTATGTCAATCTTGACATTGGGAGGTAGCCATTGGGATATATTGAATATCTCATGATTTAATTTTCCAACCAGATGATACTCCTGGCTCACTGCAGTAGTCAACTCACCGTCAGTATCAACACCTGATCGATATTCATAGCCCAGTGATTGTCCTCTCAACTCCTTGTATGCCTTTGGTGTCATCATCATAAATTGTATGTAGCTTGCCTAGTTGGATAAATTATTGCTAGTGCTCACCAATGTTTCATTAATAAATACATTAATTTGTTTGAATAGAATGTGTAGAATACAGTTTTCGTAGGAGAGACCCTCGACAGCATTTGGAGTTGTATTATCTGACTTTTTCTTCACCGCAAAATTTAAATCAATAAATGTTGATGACAAATCAATGAAATAGTCTTCATTGGAAAATATTTGAAAGTGTATATTTTCCGAGAGGGGTTGTTGGGGATGAAATTGTTCATAGTAGCCATATTTGACACTGACATCAACATTTTCAGCATTGAATAGATTCAATGAGGAACTAATTGATGGATATGATTCCTTGTGGGTGAGATAAGTCATCTTAAGACAAGAAATCCTTCTTTGATCTAACAGTCTTTTTCTTCTTCTTCTTCTGCTTATTGGTCTTCCTTGTTTTATTTCTCAAAGTCCTTGTTGATGCCCTTCGCTTCCCGCCTGGGTGGAGACTGATGAGTGAATGACGCGCACGCATCCTTTTCAATCCCTCCCCATTTTTCCGAGATTTTAATTGCTCACCAACGGCTCTTGCTGAAGATCTAATATTTTCCTTAACACTCTCCTTGAAATTCTTGCCCGACCCCCAGTCCTGTAGTGTGGAGGCAGCAAAATTTGATGCAGCAGGCACAAGATATTTTCTGGCAAGGGGTAGTGCAGAACAAAATAGCGTAGCAAACCAGCTACCAAGACCATATCCAGACATTGTAGTACGACCCTAGTAGTAGTCCAATCCATTGCCTATTTGATGTGGACTCAAAGCACCAACATAGCAATCGATATCGGGGCAGACAAATGGAATTCTTCTATTGTTCATTTTAGGTGATTGTGCTGTCGCCGACAATGGGTCGAAAATGACATGTAATCACTGCTAAGCCTTTTGTTATTGCTAGAGGATCACCCAATTCACTTCTTAGTGTTAACTGACAGAGTTCCAAATACGAAGTGTTTACACGAACATACTGAAGATGCTTTATATTATAGTGATGAACAAGTTCATGAGTTGTTTTTCGTTCAAGAACACGTAGGAGGGGGACATTTGAATTACCGACTCTCGATGTTTCCACAAAGGATGCATAGAGAAATATGCAAGAGTCCGAAGCGAAACCAGGTGGATAATCAGCAAAAATAACTTGATTCATCCCGTAAACGGTGCCAGCATTTTTCCCATTGATCATATTCTGTTTAAAGCCAAGAACGTCTCTCAGATTATTATTGAGAATAATTATTTCGGTGTCAACAGGTGAGGTAATGTAAATCCTATCGTGTTCCAATGAATAATTAAAATGTAATTTACCATTCCTACGATATGAGATTTTTCTATTGATTGTACGACACAAATCTATCATATTATCGTATTCAATATATTTCAATTTGGCATGTGGATATTCGCTAGATTTAAGTGCTTCAACCCATTCATAGTCGACAAAGAGGGTCCAATCGAATGGTATAACTTTTATATCATACACACGATCCTTTCTCAGGATGTCATAGGTATTTTTGAGAATACAGTCGACAAGAGCCACTTCATACGCACCGTCAAATTTGATGGCGGGGGAGAGTTTTGTCCAAAAATCACTTGTCGTATTCAAGTCGTTGTAGAGAGGATCGGAAATATTGGACATAAATGTTACATAGAAAACATTGGGCATTGTCAATATCTTCAACACCGATCCAAGAATCAAAATCAGAGTTGTATCCTAGCCACCGAACAAGTAACTGTTTCCTACCCCTGCGAGTACGAGTCTTTAATATCTTTTCAATTTGATAGATTTCACTATTATTTTTAACTTTTTGTAGTTCATAGTCATAAAAGCCGCCGAGAATCTCTTCATCTTTGGTATCGCGCAAACGATAAGTTATGGGTTTAGTGTCTAGGATTTTTGCCACTTTAAAAAGTTCGGTGGACCACAAGTAATTCCCCTTTTCAAAAACATTAGTTGTTCTATTAATTCGAACAGTATCACCAACATTGAATTTATTTTTCTTCTTGACAATCGTTTCATTGGAATATTGTTTAAGAAAGGTGTCAATTGTATTATGATCAGAATGATGAACTTCCGTTGGGGTTGAATTGGACAATGATCGATGAGGTCGTTGATTATAAATCAACATGATTTTATCTAAATCATGAATAAAAGCCGGTGTATTTTTCAATGTACAATATCTTGAAATTAAAAGTCGAATAGTTCTTGTCAATCGTTCGGCCAATGCAGCCTTTATAGGACTATGACTATGATAGAGCAGTGTACTATGTTTCACTAGTACTTTTGCAACATGGGGATTAACAAATTCACTACCACGATCCGTTTGAATGTTTTTATATGAATCCTGTTCGAGAATACTTTCAATGGCCTGAGCAACTTCAAAACCTCTCTTCGAGGGCAATGGAATTGCATATGCATAGCGACTAAAAACACTGATTGCAAGTAGAATGTACTTGTACGGTGTATTGTGATGTCTTTGAATCTCATCTAGAGTTAGGAGATCTGCTTGCATTATATGCAATGGGAAAAAGGCTTTAGTTTTTCGATAATGATTAGCACGAAGTCTATGATTTCTATGCAGAGTGTAACTTGATTCATTTTGTAGATAGTCTTGTACACTTTTAGTGTGAACACCAGTGACTTTGGAAAGAGTGGTGGGTGAACTTAAACTCCCCGCTTCACCAATATTTTCATAAACACCTTTCAGAACTTCAACCATTTTGAACGTAAACACGTTGTGTAACGTCCGCTACCCTTTTGTATACTGGCGGTTGGTGGTGGTGACGTTGACTTGATACGTCTTCGCTTTTGTCTAGCTATCAGTGGTGTGCTAGTATTTTCCAAAATTGATTTAAAATCTTCTTCTTCTTCTTCATATTTTAATGATGTTGACAATGGTACATGTTCATTTAATTTTTTTAGAATTTGTCTATTGCTAATAAGACTTTTGGGAAAGTTTAATGTATTTAGAAAGTTGTATAGATGAGCGTCAAATGATAATAGTCCTTTACGATTTGTAACCATATCATAGATTAAATCAAGTAGATGATAGCTCTTGCCCTGAATTATAATCCCTTTCCCATTGCTCTCAACTTGAATATGATCTTGACCACTTTCCATGAGATAGGTTAGGAGTCGTTTACTTTGTTCACGATATGAGTGGGGCATTAGATTTCCAATTTTCAATACAATTGAATCCAATTCCTCCTTCTTTAATTGTGTTCCAGCAGCAGCAGACTCTTGAGGAGATGTTTCTTTTTTGTGATCAATACCAGCAGTGGCCTTCACACGATAGGGCTTATGTTTGTCCACTCGGCGAAGTGCATCTTGAAGTAAAAGCAGTTTTTTATCATCCTCAATATTCTCGTTGTCAATGAATTTACTCAGATTGTTCTCAAAGTGTTCCACGGGTGAGAGAGCGAGTTCTATTGGAGTGAATTTATAGGGTTTTGCCATTCTCTCACTAGAGAAAACTGTTTACAAGTCCTGCAATTATCGGCAGTAAAAGTGTGAAAAAGCTACCGCCTGCCTGAAGAAGTCGTTTCTTTTTAAAATTCTTTCCTTTGTTTTTAGAGGCCAATGTACGTACAATGGAACGATGTTGCTTTGCCTGTTGCTTAACTACTTCTGGCAGTTGAACATTGCCCTCGGTCAAATTTAAACAAAGTTCGGATATTAGATTAATGAAATCATTGTCAATACCATGTTTGAGTATGGCTT
This sequence comes from Artemia sinica, assembly GCA_027921565.1. Taxonomy (NCBI): domain Eukaryota; kingdom Metazoa; phylum Arthropoda; class Branchiopoda; order Anostraca; family Artemiidae; genus Artemia; species Artemia sinica. Next base: position 14,743,824 of record CM051262.1, read on the forward strand.
TCCTAATTGAGGGTTTTGAAGTGCTTAGAACTGAAAACAGATGTCTATTTTCATGTAGTTTCTTCAGTGTCATGATAGCAACTAATAGGTGTTTTTAATGTTCACGGGGAGATATACTGTAATTTCATTGTCGAAAATATCTGTGACTACACGCAGATCCTCGGGTGTATTTTGATTAAGATCCAATAGGATATAGCCTTGGGGTTTATTAGTTGCCTGATTGTATGCTGAGAGCAGAAATTTAGGGGTGCCTGGATAGATTTGTTTATTGAGAGTTATTAGGGAGCTAGAATCACGAACAACTCTGTAGATGATATAGTAGGTGCAGTTCAATGCAATTGTTCGAATACATTTGCTCTGATGAAAGAGATTGTGTAGAACCAGAGTAACGGAAATCTGTTCATGATGAGAGCGAACGGTGAATAATTGCAGCATTTCCTGGGACAATTGTTCAATAGATTCAGCCAGATCGTCAATAATCAGCCAAGAGTTTGCTTCAATAATGTTGAAAACATCAAGTCCCTGTATGAATTGTATCTACACATTTCCCGTCGCGGCAATTGCTTTTATTTTATCGTATGACTCCTGCCAAATACTGTAAAAATAGTAGATTTTTTTCGGCTTTTCCACAAACATTTTATCACAATTTTTAATTATTTTAGTTAAGAGTGTTGTTTTGCCCGACATTGACGGCCCACACAGAAACGATCTGAATGGTGTTTTAAATTGATACATGTTCCCTTCAATAGTTCACCTGAACAACTAACTGTAGACCATAGTTGTCTAATGACTAAATGATTCCCTACTACTACTACTACTACTACTACTACTACTACTACTCCGTTCAAGAACAAAATCAATAAAGAATCATATTTCTTGTATTAAAAAAAACACCACTTTACAGAAAACAAAGAAAAAAATACACCTTTTAAATTTATTTATAAAAAATGCACTAGAAAAAGCACTTAAAATAATATCACTTTTTTTTTAAATGAAACATGTATATTTACAAAAGCACAAAAAAATCTGCTCTAAGTCAAAAAAGATAACTTTGGTAGTGGCGGTGCGCCCCCCCCCGCTGCGCCGCCCCCCCCCCTTCTGGGCTCGAGCCCCCCCCCCCCCCCATCCCCCTAAGGCCGCGAGGCCCCCCCCCTCCCAAGGTTTTGGGAAAATTTACTGGACTTTATTCAAACCGAGACTTTCCCTATGGATAACACATTCGGCCCGGTCTGAAGTTAAATAGTGCCCAAGGGGGAGGGTAGTCACACCGTCTTGACAAACATAGACCTTGTCGGAAATGGTACTCATGGCAATTTTTTCTACATTTACAGTAAAGTTCCTGTAGTTGAGGGAACGAATTGCCAGCAATTTGGCTCGTGGAATTGTATTTTCAGCAATACAATTCCTATAGATGTCCATGTCGAAATTCTTATCCACATAGCGCGTGGGTATTCCTTTGTAACGTTTCTTGATTTCCTCGTCGTGTGTCTGTATAAAGTACACCTTCGGACTTGCAAACATACCACGGGAATCATGTCGCTTCCCGCTTCTGATTTAAAAAATAAAAGCTGATTTGGCGCCCGACGTTTCACTAGCTCTGGGTAAAGCCCACTCCAATTGGTGTAGTCCATCCGTGAGCTGATAATTTCACCGTGCGCCAAATCATCAATTAGATTTGGGGTTTTTACTTTTAACAGTAGAGAATCTGTGTCCCCGTAGCAGACCTCTACTTGCCCCTTTTCCGGCCACTGTACCCTAGCCACATTGTAGTAGAATTCCAACATGAGCTTTTTAGAGATGTCCAATATCGCACTGCCTGCAGCAATATTTTTATTCAGGACAATGCTTCTTTTTTTTCTATTCAATAGTACCATGTCCGGGCCAATGATCGTGAAGGAAGTGTAATTTGGATCGGCAATAATTCGAGCACATTGTTTGGGATTGGTCACGACGTCACAACGATTCCTATTGCGAACACTCTCACACATTTTGCCAAAAGCCGAATTCAAAATGAGCTTATAAATTTCTTTTTCGGCTTTCGTTTGTGCTTCAGAACGTTTCTTGACAAAAGTGTCAACAAACGTTTTCAGATAGAGTTTTTGACTAAACTGGAGCGCTCTATGAACCTTTGTGACGTTGAAACCGTTGTTGCACATCCATTTTAAAGTCACATGATGTACAACAATATTTTTTTTCGGCAGAAGGTCAGCAATAAGTTTTTGTTTTGAAGGTGACCAATGCAATCCGTCCACCTCGACTAAACGCCTATTGCGAGGGCTCAAAGAGTCCCTAGTCACAGGTCTATTGATGCACGAGAAAACAAAATCCTTTACTGAATCGTGAAGCTCAACTGGTATCTCCCCGTCAATTTCAAAAGAACCATCCAACCGGCCCATTCTCCTCAACATTGTCAATGTTGGGAAATGGGAGCTTGAGGGTCATTGAGCCATCTATAGTCACCGCAAGGTAGCGCATAATGGGACATGGCCGAGGGGTAGAGAGAATTCATATCAAGGAAAACTGCATCCGATTTTGTCCCCGTCTTCTCTCCAGTTGGATCAGTTTCCAAGATACGATCCCCGTGAAAAACATATCCACCCCTCATTGACCTTTCGATGAACAGATGCTGATCAATGTCAGTGATTAGCCCAATTTTTCCCCACTAATTTTTAGGATGAGGTCCATCACCAGATGAGGAGATGAAAAATAATACCCCAAATCAAGATTAAATTCCCCATAGATTTTGTCCGTATTTTTACACATAATGTCTAACAAAGTTAACACGTCACTCGACAAATACAGCTTGCAGTAGTCAAACCCATTTTTACACCTTCCCTCTGCCCACACTTTTTTAGCAAAACTGTATTCATCGGGGGCACACCTACGATCGTGTAGACTGTCGTAAAACGATTCAATCGAGGGAATTGTTTCCTCCGCGAATCTCGACATGGAACAATAATAATCATAAGGATATATGCCCTTGACCGTCAACAAATCATATAAATCATTTGGAAATTGTTGCTTGAGAAGGGGGAAAGCATTGCAGCCGTCATCGTTTTTCTGCACTTGAATTAATTCGCTCAATGATTTTGGGGAAAAAACTGTAGGAATCTAAAAAGCGAATTTTATTCGTGTACTCAACTTCGTCTTCAACAAATTTCCACATAAATTCCAAAACAAGCAACTTTTCCGATGATTTATGAATGATTTTGTAGGAAAAGCTGTCTATCACCCATGCATCATCCACTGTTCCATTTCTTTGAAGATGTGCCATTGCTGGTAGCACATACTTCAGATCGTAGTTAGAATTATGTATAAAAACCGGAAGAAAGAGTTGCTGTTTAATTTTTAAATTACATGAATTGTGAGCCCACCCCCGAAAGTTACTTTTCCCCGTTGAATTGGGGTCAATAAGGTGATTATGATCCTGGACAGTGTCTTTTGGGACAAGAACATCCCTACAAACCCAACAAATTGTCCCCTTTTCTAGTGCCAGTTGCTCCTTATCTGATAATGACATTGGGTAGTTGGTGTGACGCAATCGTCAAATTGCACCGTTTGCTGTTTTTATTAAAGATACCAATAACTTTTCCATGCTACCCTCCTCATCCATAGCCAAAAAAACTCTTCCAGCTGCATTTTATTATTGGAATCGCGACGAGCATGCGCATAGGAACACGCAAATAGTTTGTGTTCCTTGACTATATTTGGCCTTGATGGGTATGATACCTCCACCAGTCTTGATTCACAATCGAAAGATACTTTATCAACTTGTAGCAGGGAATTTTGGAAATTTTTAAATTGTAAAGTATCTTTGCCTTCTGCCGGCATTTCAATTCTTTGATTGCCATGAATTTTACAATGTCTCATGTGATCCGAGAATGTTCTTTCAATTTTAAATGAGGAAAGGCACATGGGGCAATAGTGACGTTCCCCATATTTTTTGCTTTGGGATAAGAGTCGACTTATTGCCGTAACGGGGAAAAATGACCATAGGAATTTACATCTTTGGAGGGCTAATAAATAACCCAAACCCAATTTTTAACATTATCTACCGACGGTGTCCTAACTGAATACAAAACCCCTTTTTTATTTGGTTTCTTTCCCCCTTTACAAATTCTGTGTCATACTGGAGAACAATCACCCCCAACCCAAGATTTTCATTTGCTTTTTCAAATATGGTTATTTCTTTCAAGGACACCGGATACTTCCCCTCTAAACAATCGAAATTTACTTTAGGGAAATTTTCACCACCGTTACGTGCAAGTCCGTCGAGATTTTTTATTGTTGAATCTTTTTTTAATGTTTTATGGGCTGCTGCTAAAAATACATATTTAAAGCATTGCAGCCCCGTGTCAAATCTGAAACCTTGAGCTCCTCCTGTAGCCGTCAAATCTGGGTGGCATTTTATTTTTCTACCCGATCCCCTTAAAATAAATTTTTTTTTAAATCTACTGAGATTCAGATCCATGTGTTCAATGTATAAATTGTGGACCAACTTCCCCTCTCGTTAAACGTGTCCAAAGTCAATATTAATTTATTTACCCGATAAAGTCGTATTTTGGTGCCCCAAAATACCATGAAAATAAGACTTTCCCCTGGCCCAATCTGTATGGTCACTTAAAAAGAGCTTTAAATTCACGTTCGAATGAACCTCCTCCCAATTATCTTGGACCTTCGGTTTGATACAGAAAACAAAACAAATAAACATGCACCGACGATGTTTCTTCTGAGGAAAAATGCGAAATCCCAAACTTTGAAAATTGGAGCTTGAAACCTCTATGGTAGGGTTCTCTGATATGATGTATCTAATAAAAGGATTTTCAATAAGATCGTTTACTTTTTTAGGGCTGCTTCACCTTTTCCCAAAAATCAGGCAAATTTTCTCAGGTTTTCGGTTTTAGGTGGGTAACAATAAACTGACAGAATTATATATATATATTAAGAAGCAGCATAAAAAGCCAATACTGCCGGTGTAGCGACTGTCATGAGAATTCCATTTTTAATTTTGGTGAATATTGGTCCGTCACTTTTTACTTCCAGTTTTTTATTTATCACAAACTATTTGATAGGATTATTTTGTGACGAATTTTTTTAACCTGCTCGTTTTATTTAGTTGAATTGGACACTAAAAAGAAAGAGGGTTAATTTGACAGCTGGATAGTACGTTTAAATTTAGTTTTTCTTTCGCTATTCTATTTTTTTTGTCTGAATATATAAGCAATTTAAGTTCGAGGGAGGAAGAATTGTCATGTTATGAAAGAAGTACATTTTACATGGCCGTTATAAAATCGAAACGTGGTATCTATGCTGGCAGGATTATTTTTTAGTATCTCTACTCCTTCTGTAAGCTATTCTATGACGTAGGAAATTGAATAAAGACAAGTCGGTACTTGTGCATTATACTCTTCACAGCGCTATAGACTGTACAAGCAAACCAGACATGGAGACCCGTCAAATGGGTATTTGCTATCTAAATTGATTGCAAAGCGTGGTTTCTTATCGAGTTTACATTATTTAAACGATTGTTTTTTGGGGTTTAGGGGTTGGGGAAGGTACCTAGGTTAGGTTACGTTAAGTATTTAATATATGCTATGCTATACCCCTCCCCCTAATGTACAAATATATAGCCCAAATTTTTTCCTAAACTATTATATATCATCCACCAAACTTGACTTCTTTCGTGTGTAGAGTATAATGCACAAGTACCGGCAAGTCTATATCTGTTATAATCTACGGAAGCAATGAATCTTTCTGTAACTTTGGTTTGAGTTTGATTTTCTTTTAAGATTAAATGCATAATGATTAAATATATTACTGACTAAATAAATTGATCCCTTTGCCAGGAATCCTTGTCGTTTATAATTTACTGTATTTTGTTTCATTTTGCATGCAATTTAATTGCCCTTTTTAAGTGAGAGTTTTTCCTAAAAGTATTTAAAAATAAACTTATTCATACGAAAAAAATACTGAAATACATTCCCTGTCACCCAACAACTATTGATATTTTGGCGTTTGCCCCCCTCTACCTGGAAAATTTTCTGTCGGCGCCCTTGATGTTTACCACGGAGGTGAATAAATAGAAACATAAAAAACAAGATTTACAGTGAAAAGGGAATTAGCTAGACACATAGTATGGTACGAAAGCCAGATAAGAACATGCCCGAGTGCAACTAAAAAGGACAAATGGCAGTGGATTGTTCTATATCTCCATCAAAACCAGTCACAAATAAAAAAAAAACGGGAGATAGTGGAATTTGGTGATTATATGTCATTTCCATCCTTGACAACAGAAGTACAACGAAAAGATTCAAATATGGATAAAACCTCAAGCAAATATGAAAGAAAAGTTTAACGAGGAGTTGAGAAAGAATTGCAGAAAATGAGAGAAGACTTAAAAAAGAAACAGAAAACTGAAAGAGAAAGTAAAGAGGTTACGAAGAAAGACAAAAGGACAGAACCTAAAAGGAAAACAGCAGACACAACGGAAAACACCGAAGATTGTGAAAAAGAGGAAGAGAAAACAGATATGTGGCCTAAAAAAATATAAAAAAAGACAGTCTAAGAAAAATGAAGAAAGAGAGAAAGAATCTGGAACGTTGAAACACATCAAAAATACACCGGTACTGACTGTAGACGAGTACGTGAATAATAAGTTGTTCAGCACGGTAGAAATGGAAATGAATTCGTCAACGTCATCCAGTGGCTAAAAAAAAGAGAACAAAAAAAAGAGCAAAATAAGAGCACAAAAAAAGAGAATTGAAAACCGGTGAGGAAGAGTATAATGAAACGAGAATAGAATTGGATCCAAAATATTTATAAGTTTAAATGTAAATCGACTGAAGCACAGAAAGAGACAGCAGCTTTTAAGAGACTTTCTGATGACAGAAAGTATAGAATTAGCTTTTAGGCGAGAGAATGATACTGATAATTTAAAAAAAACACAGAACCCAAATACCAATATATAACAAACATTTTTGATAATGGCGGTAGCGTAGCCGTTGTATATAAACTTCAGTTTGAGCAATGCCAGAATTGACGAAGAAAGAAAAATTATCAATTGGGTGATAAACGGAAGTATAAATCTCTATGTTTGTGCGCCATCGGGATCCCAAAATAAGAAAAACAGAGAGTAATTTTTCTGGCAAGATATTGCCATTGACGAAACGGTTTTAATTGGAACCCCAATGCAATTTCGTGACGCCTTTAAAACACCACCACACAGGGAAGGGTATGGTAAGTTTTTACGGGGGTGTTATAGTAGTGATAATTTAGATGGTACACCTGCTGACATTATTAACGAAACGGAATGGGCAGATAATTTATTAGGAGAATATTTCAGTGTTGATAATATTTCTTTAGATGTAGACGCTAGTACAGTTGAACAATGCAATGAAGTTAGCTCAGAGCAAGATGTGCTAGAGAGCGATTTACCTTGGTTGAGCCCTAACACCATACAAATTTTAGATAATTTTAGTCATGAGTTAAGTGAGAACCCTTCCCCCAGAGTTTTAATGAATAAAGCCACATTTCAATCGAATTTAATTGAACAAGAAAATGAATTCGCTTTGATTGCTTCGCATAGTCCTATCGCATTAGAGGTTATGTTAAGCGAACTGGGAGATTTCACTCCACACACCAGCCCTATTGATGAGCAATGTGAGGGAGGGGGAGTAGGTAGTGATGATATACAATTCTCATCGCTACCCGAATTTCAGGAAACAAATTCATTTCTGAATACAATACATGTTTTTACTGCAACCTTTGGTGATCTGTTTAATGCACTGATGGCAGGGAATATTATAAGCGATCCTGTAAATATCATCCATGCATATGCGGAGAAGATTCGAGCACTTCTTGAACACTAAATTCAGTTGTTGGGAGGGCGAAACAGCATTAAGGCCTCAATTGTTTTAAAAATGTTGTATTTAAATGAAAATCATGGTGAGGTTTATGACCATTACGTGCGCACTGAAATGTTGGTGCTGCACCCTCATTTGGAGAATTAAGATAATATTTCCATGCAATAGGTTGACAATGCTGTCACACATCTGTAAAACTATAATGAGAATGGTTGTGGTTCAGTGGTTTTATTTGTTGAAAACTTAAGTGTAAATATATGTAAATTTCAAAAAGATTGTATTTTAAGAGGGGGTGGAGGGGTGGCGGAGAGATCTATATTTTAAAAATATAATCCGGATTTAGAAGGATACAGGGGTGTCCAATGAATCTGTTTCGAAACAGGCCAAAAGTGTTAAATTTGAGGAGGGGGTGCGTTCTAATAAAAAGGGGCAATATTCCCAGTAAGGGCCCCGTCAATTGAATCAGTGAAACACTGGGTTTAGCTGTTATACACACCGCCTAGTAAACCTAATTGAATTGGTCATTTCAATCCCATTACAGATATTAGCAGAGTTGTGGGGGAGGGAAAGAAGAAGGGGGTAAGCTACTATTGCCCAATGTGTTTGTCTAGATTTTGGACGTTATTAAAGCTACAAAATCACATGAAACATTGCAAAAGACACGGCTATCAATCGGTGGAGACAGTTGGTGGTGAACGATCAATTTTACGATTTAAAAATTTCCAGAATATTCTTACGCAAAGTGATAAAATAAGTTTAGATTGTGAGGCCAAGCTCGCAGATGTGAACGACCCACAATATCCAAATCGTATCAAAGAACATCAGGCTATTGCAGTTTCCTTTGCCCATGTGCAGAAAGACAGCAGTAACATTATGTGTCTCCTAGAAATAGTTGAGATATTGGATGAGAAAGATTGCTTGATCAAAGCATTGACTAAATTAATTGTCACAGCAAATGGGGCTATCTCCCGCTTGAGACACACACACTACCCAATGATACTATCAGTAGAGGATCACCTGGCCATTAAAAATAAGCAAATATGCTGGGTATGTAAGGGGGAATTTGAAGAGGGGGCTAAGGGAAAAGGGACTAGGGGAAAAAAGAATAAGGGGGAAGGGGAAAGTCCGGGACCATGATCATTTATGGCAGAAAATATCATTAGGGGGTAGTAATTTTCACGGTTTAGCACATCAATCGTGCAATGTGAATGTGACCCAACAGTGTTTTACACCACTTTTCATTCACAATTCAAATTATGATTTGAAATTTATTTTACTGGCTTTGGCACGTATGCAAAGGGAGGGGGTCGCAGATAGCCCATGGGTAAATAACTCATTTATCTACAATGTTATACCCAAATCGACTGAGAAGTTGATGGTCTTAGAATTCAAATGGCAGACAGTGTATAATGGGCATACGTGTTGGAATAAAATCCCTTTTTTAGATTCATATAGTTTTTTCCCCAAGGCTCTCAGCCAACTAATTAAAGTGCAGAAAAGTAACAATTTTGATAGTTTCCCTCTGCTTAAACAGTGTTTTCCCAACAATGAAATATATGACTTACTGACTTGTAAAGATATATATGCATATGATTATTACAACTCTATCGCAAGGTTCAGTGAGGAGAAACTCCCCCCTATGGAAGCATTCTATAATTCACTTGCCGACAATGAATGTACTGTCGAAGACTATGAATTTGTCAAGAGGGTATGGGCTAAGAGGGTCTGTAAAAATGGTTGGGATTATTGTACAATGTACTTGGCAAGCGATGTGTTTACTCTTTTAGATATTGTATGCTAGAACACAGACCAAATTTATTGGGTATTCGAGCTAGACATTGGCTATTATTTTTCAACACCACACCTCGTGATGGACTTAATTCTAAAAAAATCTATAGGGAGGGAATAGGTTCGATCACCGACGTGGATCCACACTTATTTGTAGAAAGATCTATAAGGGGGGATATGTTTTTCGCGGGGATTGCGTCTTAACAACTGATCCAAGTGGGCAGAACTCTGTTGATGGTGGAAAGTCCAATGCTGTTTTTCTGGACATGAGCTCAATATACCCCTCGGCAATGTCTCCCTATAGTTTACCGTGTGGCAATTAAAAATGGCTTGAAAATCCTTGTGCCCTAGATTCCCCCGAAATTCACACTGTCGAGAAAAATGTTCCCCAAGGATGGTTTTTTGAAATTGACAGTCAGATACCAATTGAACTACACTATTCTGTCAAAGATTTTGTTTTTCCGTGTGTAAATAGACCAGTTTCCAAGGACTCTTTGAGTCCATACATTCCGTCTTTGGTCGAGGAAATGGGCATGCATTGGACCCCCTCCAATGCTAAACTATTTGCAGATTTGGACCCGAAACAGAATATTGTTGTTCACCATGCGCTATTGCAATGGATGGTGACCAATGGTTTCAGGGTTACAAAGATACACAGGGCCCTGCAATTCAATCAGAAACCCTACTTGAAAATGTTTATTGACACTTTTGTTTGTAAATATTCACAGGCAAAATGTTAAGTTCAAAAAGAAACGTATAAACTTATTTTAAATTCAGCTTTTGGGAAAATGTGTGAAAGCGTACGAAACAGATCTCATTGTGAATGTGCCAGAGAATGTGCACGAATCAGCGTCGATCCCAATTTCACAACACTCACTGTTATAGACCCGAATATGGTTCTCCTACACAGAAAAAAGACAAATGTTGTTCTGAATAAGAATATTGAGGGAGGAAATTCAGTACTGGAAATTTCCAAAAAACTCATGTTGTCATTCTTTTACAATGTGTGTAAGGTACAATAGCCAAGGGAGGGGGAAGTTCAAGTCTACTAAGGAGACACAGATTCTCTATTGTAAAAAGTTAAAACCGAGAATTTATTGAAACATTTGGAAAATGGCGCCCAAAGCATCTCTTGGCTGGATTACACGAATTGGGATTAGAGTATCTATCCCGAGTTTGTGAAACGCCAGGCCCCAAATCAATTATTAATGTTAAAGTCTGAGACAGGGAGTGATTTAATACCCAATGGGGTGTTCCCTGGTCCAAAAATATACTGTGTGGAAACACACGATAAGGATGTAAAACAAGCGTGCAAAAGGGGGCCTACACGCTTTGTAAAAAAATAATTTCAACATGAGTGTCTACAGACACTGTGTGAAGAAAAGTTTAGTGCCAAGAGCAAAAGTAATGGCAATTCACTCATTACAATTTAAGAACTATACTGTTAGAGTGGAAAAAATACCATGTTTTGTATATCCAACAATGTCAATGTACTCGAGGATGGTGTGAAGGTACTCCCCCATGGACATTACCGTATTTCAGATCGTGTTGAATGTATGGACTATCGAAAACAACTCGGTCTGGATAAATTAACTTAAATTCAAAGAAAATAGTACTTGGTGAGAGGGGGAGAGCTATTTCACATATAATCTACATTCCATTTTCGTTGCCATCATCGTCGTCAACATCATTTAACTTTTACTGCTATTGTATACAGTTTTTTTTTCCGCCGTAGCAGGCTGGCCTTCGGCACTGGGGGCTGGGTGGGGTCCCGACCGCGGGCCGGGCTTTGGCCCCGGCACGGCTTTTGGCCCCAAAGGGGGGGGGGGGGGGGGTCCCTGCCCGGCCCTGGGGGATTCTCATCTTTTAAATGTTGTAAATAGTGTTTTCTTATATTCTATTCTTAGTCTACAAATGTGCTCAACTGTGCTGTTGATGTTGCTATTGCTGTTGCTGTATTTAAAATACATGTTGTTCTTGTTATTGCCAATAAATGAAAAATATTAAATTTTTCTTTTGCTATTATTGTTGTTGTACAAAAATTGTTGTTAATAAAAGAAAAAATATGTTTTTATTGTTGCCATTGAATATCGTACTAGGTAGATGCTGTTCTAAGGGAAAATTATTATTATTCATTCATTAGACAAATATGGTTTACAGTTAGTTGTAGCCCAATTTAAAACACCATTCAGGTTGATTCCCTGTGATCTGTCAATGTCGGGGAAAACGACACTTTTAGCTAAAATAATTAAAAATGCTAATAATTTTTTTTTGGAAAAACCAAAGAAAATTTACTATTGCTATAGTATTTGGCAAGAGTCCTCTGACCAAATAAAAGCTATTGTCACTGTTAAATCTATGCCAATAAAATTAATACGGGGACATGATGTTTTCAATAGCATTGAGCCAAACTCATGCCTGATTATTGATGATTTAGCTGAATCCATTGAACAGTTCTCACAGTAAATGCTACAACTGTTTACTGTTCGCTCTCATCATGAACACATTTTCATGACCCTAGTTCTACATAATCTGTTTCATCAGAGCAAGTGTATGAGGACCCTTGCTTTGAACGACCCTTGAGGACCCTTGCAAGTTGTTCGTGATTCAAATTCTCTAATTACTCTCAATAAACAAATATATCCAGGTGCCCCTAAATTTCTACTTTCAGCGTACAGTCAGGCAACAAATAAGCCCTACAGGTACATTTTTCTGAATCTTAATCAGAATACACCCGAGGATTTGCGTGTAGTCACAGATATTTTCGACAAAGAAATTACTGTATATCTTCCGGTGAACAGTAGAAAGGGCTATTAGTTGCCATCATGACACTGAAGAAACTACACGAAAATAAACACTTAATATCCGTTCTAAGTACTTCAAAACCCCCACTCAGGAAGGCCAAACTCAAACATGGTGTTGACAAAAAAGTTGTTAATCTAATATCTGAACTTTTTTTAAATTTAACTGAGGGCAATGTACACTTGCCAGAAGGACAACATACAAAGCAACATCGTTCCACTGTACGTGCCTTGGCTTGCAAAAAAAGGAAAAGCTTTTAAAAGAAAACGTTTCCTTCAAGCGGGCGGTAGCTTTTTTACACTTATTTGCCGTTCTAAGTACTCCAAAACCCCCACTCAGGAAGGCCATACTCAAACATGGTGTTGACAAAGAAGTTATTAATCTAATATCTGAACTTTGTTTAAATTTAACTGAGGGCAATGTACACTTGCCAGAAGGACAACAGACAAAACAACATCGCTCCATTGTACGTGCCATGGCTTGCAAAAACAAAGGAAAAGATTTTAAAAGAAAATGTTTCCTTCAAGCGGCCGGTAGCTTTTTTACACTTTTACTGCCAATAATCGCAGGACTTGTAAACAGTTTTCTCTAGATGGCTAAACACTACAAATCGACTCCAATAGAAGTTGTCCTTTCACCAATTGAACACTTTGAGGACAATGTAATCTAATTTATTAATGATGAAAATATTGCCGATGATAAAAAGCTAGTTTTACTTCAAGATGCACTTCGTCGCGTGGAAAAACATAGACCTGTATCGTGAGAGACCTGCCACCGTCAATGTCACTGATCCCCCCCCCAAAAAAAAAACGAAACATCTCTCCAAGATTCTGCAGCAACAACAACAACAGCAAAGGAGAAGGAATTGAATTCAATAGTCACATTAATTGGAAACCTGCCACACACCTATCGAGAACAGAGTAAAATAGTATTTCTTGTATAAAATAGTATTCACATCAATTGGGAAACGAATTATAATTCAGGGAAAAAGTTATAATCTACTCGATGTAATTTGTGAAATGGTTACAAATCGTAAAGGACTTTTATCATTTGACAATAATCTATACAGCTTTCTAAATACATCAAACTTCCCCAAAAGTCTTATTGGCAATAAGCAAATTCTAAAGAAATTAAGGGAATATAGTAGGAGTGTCAACCCTCTAACAACAACACCATTGAAAAAAAGAAAAAGAAGAAGATTGTAAATCAATCTTGGAAAATACTAGCACTCCTAGTAGCAATGATTTGATAACACCGATGATGATGGCTAGACAAAAGCGAAGACGTATTGATTTCAACTCATAGTCACAAGCACCACCTTCCAGCGTGCAAAAGGGTAGTGGGCTTTACACTAAGTGTTTGCGTCGAAATGTTTTAAAACATGTCTATGAAAATATTGGTGAAGTAGGAAGTCTAAGTTCCCCACACATAACTCTCTAAAGTTGCCTCTGACATCAGTGGCAACAGCAACAGCAGCAGCACTTTAAAAAATGCAAAAGAGTATCTAGAAAATGACCCGAGTTACACTCTACATCGAAATCGCAGGCTTCGTGGCAAACAATATCGACAAACTAAAGCCTTTTTTCCTGTGCATATAATGCAAACAGATCTTTTAACTCTAGATGAGATTCAAAGACGTCACAATGCACCCTTCAAATATATTCTAGTGGCAATCAGTGTCTTTAGTCGCTATGCATATGCCATTCCATTGTGAACAAAGAGAGTTGTTGAAGTTGCTCAGGCTTTAGAAAGTATTCTTGAACAAGATAACTATAGATAAATTCAAATGACTGCGGTAGCGAGTTTGTTAATCCACATGTGCAAAAGGTTCTATTGAAATATAATACAAAGCTCTATCATAGTCAGAGTCCGATAAAGGCCGCATTGGTTGAACTATTGATAAGAACGATTCGTCTATTAATTTCGAGATATAGTACACTGAAAAATACTGCTGCTTTTACTCATGATTTAGATAAAATCATGCAAATATATAACCAACGACTTCATCGATCTCTGTCCAGTGTTAGCCCTCAGGAAGTTCATTGTAGTGAAAATACATTTGATGCTGTTCTTAAAACAATATTCCAGTGAAAAAAAAACTGTAAAAAAATTTAATGTTGGCGGTACAGTTCGAATTAATAGAACCAGCAATATTTTCGAAAAGAGGAATTATTTATGGTCCACTGAAATTTTTAAAGTGTCCAAAATCTAGACATCAAAACCATGACATATCGTCTATGAGACACCAAAGATGATGAGATTCTCGGCGGTTTTTATGAATATGAACTATAAAAAGTTAGAAACAGTAGTGAAATTTATCAAATTGAAAAGATATTAAAGAGCCGTACTCGCAGGGGCACGAGACAGTTGTTTGTTTGTTGGCTAGGATACAACTCTGATTTTGATTCTTGGGTTGCAGTTTAAGACATTAACAACGCCCAATGATTTCTATATGACATTCATGTCCAATGTCTCCGACCCTCTTTACAATGATTTGAAAAAACAAGTGATTTTTGGACGAAACTCTCTCCCACTATCAAATTCGACGGCACGTATGAAGTGGCTCTTGTCGGCTGTATTCTCAAAAATACCTATGATATCCTGAGAAAATATGATATAAAAATTAGACCCTATGATTGGCCACCAGCCGTTAGCGAACAACATAAAATTCAAAGATCAATTGGTTGAATTATCCATATGTTGAATAGCCATACGAGGAACTCACTTGTATGAATGATTTATGTCGTTCTATCAATAAAAGAATTTCCGCTCGTAAAAAAGAGCCTTTCATTTCAACTATTCAAAGGAAGAAGCAAGATCTACATTAGCTCACCCATTGCCAGTGAAAAGGTTATTCGCAATGATAATCTAAAAGATAATCTTAGCTTTAAACTGAATATAATCAATGGGAAAAGTGCCCGAAACACAAATGTTATTTTTGCTCACTACATGCTAGCCTTCTCCACGGACACGTAAATATTTCTTTATGCTTCATTTGTTGAAACATCAGAGTTGGCAATAGCAATGTTCCCCTCCTACGAGTTCTTGAACGAAAAACACAATCAAGATCATATTCATAATTACAATATAAAGCATCTTCAGTATATCCCCCTAAACACTTCCCATTTGGAACTCTGCCAGTTAACACTAAGAACTGAATCAGGTGAGCCTCTAGCAATATCAAAAGGTTTGGCTGTGATTACATGCCATTTTAGACCTATCGTTGTCGGTATTCAAACAAACAAGGTGTCTAATAGAAAAGTGGTATTCATTTGTCCTGATATTGACTGCTATGTTAAACTCTTGGCCCAAGACAACTGGACAATGGAATGGACTATTACAAAGGTCGTTCATCAATGTCTGACTATGGTCTTGGCAGTTGGTTTGCTAAGCTGTTTTGCTCTGCACTACCTCTGGCTAAAAAATATATTGTACCGGCTCCGACAGATTTTGCATCCGCTACGCTATACGATTGGAGCTCTGGCAAGGATTTAAAAAAAAAGTGCTTCGGACAATCTTAGGTCCAGTGCGCAAACCCTTGGCGAGCAATTGAAATCTCAACAAAATGGAAAAGGTTTAAAATGGTTGAGAAACAGTGTACCACTCATCAGTCTCTACTCAGCTCAGAAACGAAAGACATCACCCCTGTCAAGGAAAAGAAGGAAAAAGACGACACGTACGATAAACAGAAGAAGAAGCCCCAAGAAGAGAATTGTTAGATCGAAACTGGATTTCTTTTCATAGACTAAACAATGGCATATCTACCGCATAAGGATTCTCATCCTTCAATCACTTCATCTTTAAATCTATTCAATGCAGAAAATGTTGATGTGAGTGTAAAACATGGACACTATGAACAATTTTATCCACAACAACCGCTCTCCGATAATATCCACTTTCAAATTTATTCCAATGAGGACCACTTTATGACAGGTGTTGAACATGTGAACCACTTTATGAACCACTTTATGAACATGTCTTCGACATTTATAGATTTACATGTGATAGTCAAGAAATCCGACAATGGAATGCCAATTCGTGCTGATGGAATATCCTATGAAAATTGTATATTACATAATTTATTTCGTCAAATCACTGTCTACATAAATGGCACATTGGTGAGCACAAGCAACAATCTCTCAAATTATACAAGCTATATGCAGTTCATGTTGATGACACCAAAGTCATACAAGGAATTGAGAGGCAACTCCAATGGATATGAATATATTACCGATGCTGATAGTACAGATGCACTTAAAAATGCTACAACTAGTGAATTAAATCTAGTTAGAAGAATATATCATGAGATATTAAATATACCCCAATGGCTACCAACAAATATTAAAGTATATATAAAATTGACGCTTGCTCCATCCAATTTCATTCTAAGAAAGGAACTTCCTGCCAATCCTGATGTAACTTTCTTCCTCACCTTGGCAATACTACATGTACGAAAGCAGCAGGTTATGAGTTCTGTTGCTTTGGCAGTGGAAAAACTGAGAGCCAGTGGAAATAATATTAAACTACTTGTTCCTCATACAATCACCAATCAACGTCATATTGCCACAGGCTCGCGCACCTTCAGGGACTCGTCCTTTATCAATGGCGAAATTCCATCAAAATTAGCATTGGCATTTGTAAAAAGCGCTAGCGGAATAGGATCATGGACTGGCGGCCCACATAAATTTAAGAATTTTGGGCTTTCATTTCTTGTATGCAAAGTAAGTGGAATCCCACTCTATAATCTATCTTTTGATATATCCTATAGGACATTGTATGAGTTGACAGTGCAAACCCTAGATCATGATTCACAACTATTAGAAACTGGTATAACCTAAGAAATGTTCGCTAAAACACATGGTATCATTGTACTAGACTTGTCTGGCACTCAAGATATGAGTATAGTACGAACGGGGAGTGTGCGTTTAGAGTGTACATTTGCCGACCCATTTCCTGAGAGTATCGCACTAATCTCGTTGGATCAATTTGAAACCTATTGGGAAATCACTCCCGAAGGCAGTTCTACTAGACCTTGAACCATGAACACTAGTCAAATAATCAGTGTATTTAATATGGACCCCTACATGTCCAAATACAGATCCTATTGTCTACCATCGGACTTCCTTGGAAAAATTCAAAGTACAAACAATACCCTAATCATTGTTAATAGCAGTCTGTCGACTGTGAATACCGGCCATTGGCTGTGCATCTTTCAAACAGTGAAGACTATTGAATGTTTTGATGCTCTCGGCCTACCCTATAAATTCTACACTCCACACATCAACAACTATATTGAAAGCAGTGGGAAAACTATTATTCAAAATCGGAAGAGAGTGCAGGATCTATTGCGGTTTTCATGCGCTGCTATATTTCGTCTTCAGATGTTGCGGTTCTACTTACAAGCAGTTTCTCAACATTTACGTATACGATCCACGTCTAAATGATTTATTGTGGAAAATATGCTCTCAGACGTGTATAATATTGATTTTAGTGCCCTACGAGTAAAGTGTTTTAAAAATGAATGTAAATTTGTTTATTACTAAAAAATGTATATACACAACAACAATGTCTTTATTCTTCACTTTAGATTTCTTCTTCTGTGTATAGGCAACTATCGAGAACCACTCATGCTGGTAGATCATTTGAATTCACTGTATATTGATCTTGATTGGCTGCAAAGTCAGGGTCATATTTTCTACAGTACAATTTAACTTCACTCTTATCATATCTCTTTGTATAGTCAATGATAATATTTGCAATCATATTGTGAAATTCACGTGTTTCAATTTGTCTAATTGAAGCAATATCACATACAGTGTTTTCAAGTGGTGAATCACATTCTGTAACAGCCAAATACAAATCATTAGGTTTATATCTTCCGTTGAAGAGATAACTCGAGAAAATCGTCATCTAGAATCAAATGTTTTTCCATAATCACAAGATTCGACTTAATTCTCTCTTTCTCAAATTCATTCTTTTTCCAATCCTAACACTGTCACTGCTGACTCTAGACTAACCACGATTCGTTCTAGTTCAAGAATATTTGATAACCTACTTTAAAAAATTTAACAAAACGTAAAGGAGACATTTTTGGTTTCGAAACAATTTTATTTTGTATGAGCATAATTACAACATTAATATATTACTCATATAAAATTACCGATATAACTTATTGTCCTCAATATACTTCACTATTGCATTTAAAGCACTTTGAAGTCTATGTATATGTGCTATATCAACTTTTGTAGCGAAGCATAAATTTGCTCAACGATAAACATGTATTTAAATTTGCTCAACGATAACATGTATCTTGCACACACTTCTTCCCACTCGAGACAAAGTCGAGATCCTCTTTTGATTTCTACCGCAATGTTTGGTGCTCTTGTATAATTGCTGCTGCTACCTATCAACTTCTAATAGTGTAGACATTCCACTCATTATTGCCAATGACGCAGTAGGTTTTAGACTTTTACAGTGAGAGAAGGAGGTCATACCCAAACTCTTGTTTGTGGTGATTTTTGTTCGTTTCAAGCTTGTTTTGCATATTCAATTTCAGTTTCACTCGTTTTAAGATTTATTTGTTAATTTACATTAATATCTATTGTATGTTTGTTTGCATTGATTGTTTATTTAATTTCTGTTCGTTTTAAGTTTCATTTATACTTCAGTAGGAAAATATTTTTTTTCATTTTAAGCTTGATATTCATATTGAATCTAAGCATTACTCGCTTTTAAGATCTATTTATTCATTTATATTATTACTTGTTGTATGTTTTTTGCTATGATTGCTTATTTAATTTCTGTTCGATTTGGGTTTCATTTATTCTTTAATAGTAATTTCTTGTTGTTTTGAGTTTGAATTTTAAAAGGTATTTGTATCTGCTGAGCTTAAGTTTAAAATGGCCTTTACTATTCTTTGAAAAACTTATTTTTCGGAAAGTTTTTTTTAATTAATTTTGCTCGTTTTTGAATGCAAAAAATTTCAAGTTTTTAAAAATTTCTTATTTCAAAATCAAGCTTTTAAAAAAAATCAAATATTCATCAAAGTATCAACTGATATCAAAGTGACAATATCAAAGTGAAAAAATGGGTTTGTATCAACCTCGGAGTTTTTATTATCTGATGTTTGAACTATTTTTCACAAAATTGCTATCTCAAAATTTTTATCGGACGGGTTTGGGGAAAAAGGGCGTGGGGGGACTAGATTAAGCTTCGGTCTCTTTTGACTCTTTAAAAGTGTACTAGAACTTTCTATTTTCAAGCAAATGAGCCCTCTCTGAAGTTTATACGAGTATCCCTTATATAAGAACCATATATATCCCCAGAGTATAACTTACAACGCCTATCCCTGTGCCCTGGGGGGCTGTGTCGACCCTGGAGTTTTAATATCTGATGGTTGAACTATTTTTAACAAAATGGTCACCTGAAATTTTTATCGGGTGGGTTTATCCATCCGATACGCCCAAAGGCGTTAGGTACGGGAGGGGCTGGTTGCCCTCTGATCTTTTTCACTCTGAGAAAATGAATTACAACTTTTAATTTCCATTCAAATGAACCCTCTGAAGTTTATACGAGCATACCTTTCATAAGAACCGTATATGCCCCCAGAGCACTACTTACAACGCCTTCCCCGGCCCTAGGGAGGGGGTTGTGTCGACACAGGAGTTTTTCTTATCTGATCTTTGAACTATTTTTAACGAAATGACCATGCGTAAAGGAGTTTTTGTTATATGATCTTTCAACTATTTTTAACAAAATGGCTACCTCAAACTTTTTATCAGATGTAATTGTGGAAAAAGGGCTTGGGGGGCCAGTTGTCCTCTGATCACTTTTGGATCTTAAAAAAGGCACTAGTACTCTCGATTTCCAATCAAATGAGCCCCCTTTGAAGTTTATACGACGACTTATAGAACTTTCAATTTCCAATCAAATGAGCCATCTCTGAATTTTTTACGAGCATCCCTTAAATGAGAACCATATATTCTCCAAGGGCATAACTTACAACACCTGCCCTCGGGCCCTCGGGGGCTGTGTTGACCCCTGAGTTTTCGTTATATGGTCTTTGAACTATTTTAAAAAAGCTATCTCAAAGTTCTTATCGGAAGGGTTTGAGGAAAAAAGAGCGTTGAGGAGGGGGAGGGGCTAGGTGCCCTCCAATCTCTTTTGACTCTTAAAAAGTGAACTAGAACTTTCAGTTTCCAATCAAATTATCCCTCTTTGATGTTAATACGAGCACCCCTTCCATAAGATCCATATATACCCCCAGGGCATAACTTACAACGCCTGTCCCCGGGCCCTGGTGGGTTGTATCAACACCGAATTTTGTTTATATGATCTTTGAACTATTTTTAACAAAATAGCTATCTTAAAATTTTCATTGGACGCATTTGGGAAAAAAGAGTTTGGGGGGGGGGGAATTTGGTTGCCCTCCAATATCTTTGACGCTTAAAAAGTGAACTAAAACTTTCAATTTCCAATCAAATGAGCCCTCTCTGAAGCTTATACGAACATTCCTTCCATAAGAACCATATATGCCCCCAGGTCATAACTTATAACCCTTGCCCCTGAAGACTGTGGGGGGAGTGCCCTGCTCAAACATATAATTTCCAGAACTTTCAACTACGTTGAACAAAATGGCTATACCAAAATTCTGATTGGATGTGTTTGGGGAAATGGTGAGCGTGGAAGGGGTGTCAGTTGCCTTCGAATCACTTTCGACTATTAAAAAGGGAACTAGCCATTTAAATTTCCAATTGAATGAGCCCTTTCCGAAGTTTCTACGAAATCGTTGTCTATACAAAACCTTATATGCCCCCAGGGCATAACTTACAACACTTGCCCTGAGGGTTATGGGAGAGTTGTCATCCGAAAGGACCTAATTTCCAGAACCTAAAACTACGTTTAATAAAATGGCTATCTCAAAATTTTGATTGGATGTATTTGGGGAAAAGGTGGGCGTGGTGGGGGGAGGGGGCTAGTTGCCCTCAAATCACTTTCGACTATTAAAAAGGGCACTAGCTCTTTGAATTTCCAATTGAATGAGCCTTTTTTGAAGTTTCTACGACAACGCCTTCTATAAAAACCTTATGTTTCACCAGGGCATAACTTAAAACCCTTGCCTTGAGGGTTGTGGGGGAGTGCCCTCCTCAAGAACATATTTTCTATCTGGAAAACAACTACGCTGAACAAAATGGCTATCTCAAAATTTTGATTGGATGTGTTTGGGGGAATGATGGGAGTGGGGGGGACTAGTTGCCCTCCCATCACTTTCGACTATTAAAAAGGGCACTTGCCCTTTGAATTTCTAATCGAATGAGCCTTTTTTGAAGTTTCTACCACAACACCTTCTATAAAAACCTTATATGCCCCTAGGGCATAACTTAAAACTCTTGCCCTGAGGGTTGTGGGGGAGTATCCTCCTCAAAACATATTTTCTATGTGGAAATCAACTACGCTGATCAAAATGGCTATCTCAAAATTTTGATTGGATGTGTTTGGGGGAATGATGGGCATGGGGGGGGGGGCTAGTTGTCCTCTAATCACTCTCGACTATTAAAAAGGGCACTAGCCCTTTGAATTTTCAATCGAAAGAGCCTGTTTTGAAGTTTCTACGACAACACCTTCTATAAAAACCTTATATGCCCCCAGGGCATAACTTAAAACCCTTGCCCTGAGGGTTGTGGGGGAGTGTCATCCTCAAAAACATATTTTCTATCTGGAAATCAACTACGCTGAACAAAATGGCTATCTCAAAATTTTGAATGGATGTGTTTGGGAAATGATGGGCGTGGTGGGGGGGCTAGTTGCCCTCCAATCACTCTCGACTATTAAAAAGGGCACTAGCCCTTTGAATTTCCAATCGAATGAGCCTGTTTTGAAGTTTTCTACGTCAACGCATTCTATAAAAACCTTATGTACCCCAAGGGCATAACTTAAAACCCTTGCCCTGAGTGTTGTGGGGGAGTGTCCTCCTCAAAAATATATTTTCTATCTGGAAATCAATTACGCTGAACAAAATGGCTATCTCAAAATTTTGATTGGATATGTTTGGGGGAATGATGGGCGTGGGGGGGGGGCTAGTTGCCCTCCAATCATTTTCGACTATTAAAAAGGGCACTAGAACTCTCGATTTCCAATCGAATGAGCCCCCTTTGAAGTTTCTACGACGACCCCTTCCATAAGAAGTGCCTCTGGGAAAAAAAAATAATAATAATAACAAATAAATAATAAAACATTGGAGCCGTATGGTCTCTACTATAGGCAACGGTACAGCGTTGCCTCTGATAGAACTTAGCACTTATACTTAATACTAATGCTAATACTAGAAATTAAGTAAACTGATACATAAACCAATATAAAAGGCATATAAACTAGAGGGTTGCACTTGGCACGAAGGGGTTTCTTGACTAATCTGCACGAGATTGAAATAGAAACGATCATAAATAATTACGTGACTGAGATCTGAGATGACCAAGATATGCATACATATTCGTTTTGCTTGGTCAGCTTTATAATTCCCTAATATGCAAATAAAAGAGAAGAAAATGCCACGTAACGATTGTTTCAAGGAGCTTCCTCCATCCACCATCTGGCCCACATCTTGGGGTGCTACTTGCTACTCCAGTAACGACACACCACCACCATACTGTCCCAAACGTGGCACCCCTCGTTACGTGCAATGCTTCTGTGACAAGTGGTACGGGCCAACAGATGTACACAATTTTGAAAGTGAGAAACCCCTCAGATTGTAAGATTTAATAACAATATTTGACAGTGGTAGGAGTTCTAAATAAGAGATTTAACTGCTTTGATGTCAATCGGGCTTTTTTTCAGTCTGCACTTCAAACAAAAGGTTTTCTTTACAAAGGGCTTTTAATGAGTTGTATTTTTGACTTGTATTAATTAGAGTTTATTCTGAAGGCTAGTGTGCACTATGTCTGATTAGGAGGCCCGAAGTCTGCTGTCTGTTCGTTCAGAGACAAGAATAGAAGCGAAATCAATTAGGAATTTTTAATGGGCTAGGGATAGTCTTTCATACATTTCAGAATTTTGCTCCCGATCAAATTAGTTATGGACGTAGTTGTAACGCCAAATTATGTTTTTGTAAAAAAAAACTTCATTTACAATCCATTAGATTGCTTATTCAGATCAAAAAACGTAAAAAAAAGCTAAACTTTTAAATAATATATACACAGAGAGAGAGAGAGAGAGAGAGAGAGATAAATATATGTATTATATATACATATATATAAATATATATATATATATATATATATATATATATATATATATATATATATATATATATATATATATATATATATATATATATATATATATATATATAATATATATATATATATATATATATATAATATATATAGAGAGAGAGAGAGAGGGGGGGGACTAAATAAGAGGAATCAATAGAGTAACCGGCAATTGTGTAGAAAAGGCTAAAAACATTCAGGATGAGTTCAGGCCCATTGGAAAAGTGCCAAGTCAATGGGAGAATAATAAAATTATTTTAATTTAGTTTCGATCGAGAGTAAGTCTTTACTTTCCAAAACTAGCCTAATAGCTATGCCAATTTAACATTATTTCTCTCTTTATTCCACCGTAAAAACATTCTGATAAACACGGGGTAGTCTAGAGAGAATTATTATGAGTTGTATTCAAGCGCGTCAATTGGGGGGGGGATTACACCCTATCCAGACATTTCTTAGTTCGGGTGTTCTGTTCCTAACTGGACTAAGAGAACTGTTTTGGTTTCCACGTCAAGGGTACTTTATTTTGTAATGAATCAGTTTTGAACAACCCACTTTGATAATAGACTTTTTGAAAAAGCTTTTCTCAACATTATTTGAAAAAGCTACCCATTATAGCATTTTTGGGACTAAGGCTATTAAAATCCTGGATATGGCCTTGTTCTCAATAGTATTTCTTGTACAAGATACATTAAAATTCATAATTAAAAAGTTTCCAGTATAGAAGCAGCCTAATCCGCTTGAGAAGTCACCTACATTCCGTTAATGCCAGATATCTATAAGCTTCCTGTAATCCAGTGATTTACGTCACTTTGATTAAACATATCAATAGTCAAGTTGACAAATACGGATTTCCCCTGAGCATTGGGAAGTAAAAGTTGTGGGGTGATTACATTTGTCAAATGTCAAGTTATATCCGATATTCAGATAGCGTGAAACTGCCCCACTTTTCATAGATAGTACAGCACGTCTTTCATGCAATCTGAGACAATCTTATCACGCAATTAAAATATATAAAGAAATAAATTTTTTACATGAGATCTTTATACTAATGGGGATAATAAGCTGCTTTGAGAGTTTCTTTATCAACTACTGTCAAATCTATAATTGCAGTGATATTGAAAACTTTACAAATCGGACTTTTATGAAACCAGTAGCGTCAATTGGGTGGAGGAGGGCTCCTAGATCTCAAAATAATATTTTTTAGGCTGCTTTTATTCAAAAGCACTGCTTCCCCCTCTCTGGGAAACAAGATTATATTATTCAAATTTATAAAAATATGAAAATAAAAAACATATTTATTCAAATCTTGTTAAAAAGCTCTTAGTAAGACTTAAAACACCCCCCCCCCCCCGCCCCACCTCCTCCAAAGTTTCCTGACAGCTCTCATGCTGAGAGAGATTCATTTAAGCCAACGGAAATGAAGAGAAGATTTTAAAAAGAAAGGTATATTACCTAATGGTTGTGCAAGATCGGTGTTGTCAGGTTAGGCTATTTTCACTAATTGGGCAAATAAAAATCATATTTGGCCAGCAAAAGTTATATAAATTTTCCTAATTGGATAGAACATAAAGTAAGTGTTAAGTCAATTAAAAAAAAAATTGGTGATATTAGCCCAACTTGGGCTAATGCTTTTCTCCGCTTGGGCTCATATAGTCCGAGGGAGTTTCGCAACCGTGTCAAGGGTGTCTATATTCATTTATATTTGCAAATATTTTAACAGGCTTCACCTGGTCCTTTTTATTCTTTGACTTGATAGTTTTCAGAAAAAAAAATGGTTTAACGAGTTTTATTTTTAATTATATTGAATTAAGCCCAATTAAAGTTAATTTGAAGTCATCTTAAGTTTGAGTTAAACATAATTCTAATGGGCCTAGATAAAAAAAAAAGTTTATTAACAGGCTTCTTTTGACGGGGTAGTTGTAAGGAGAATATTTCTTAGTTAGTTTTTGAATTGAGTTTGTTTTTCCACAATATTGAATTTAATCTAGATTAAATTTATTTAAATAAAACTTAATATTGCAAAAACTAAATTTTAAAAAATCACCTAATTTTTTCACTGGATAGTTTTCAGGAAAAAAATTCTAATCTTTGTTTTTTAAGTAAATGAAAGATCATTTTTCTCTTTCTCAATCAAATTGTTATTTCCAAGGTAAAATATCCTTTGAAACTTTAACTTATCTAATTTGCCACCTTTCGTCTTCAATTAAAATAATACCTTGTTATCTCATACCAGAAATGTCTAATTTGAAAGAACATCTTGGGCATTTTCCTGATGTTGCCATAGAAATTGTTAAACTAATTAGAAATTTCATAATTAGAAAAAGTTTACTTCTTTTGTGAAGTCGTTTCATTTATAAACTTTTAAATAAAGTTATTTCTTTGTCCTTTTCATGGATGGTTTTAATGTTTACTTTGTCATACGTTTGACCTCTCGTGCTTAAATTCGTTTAGTGTAATGTCTCAATAGAAGAATCTGATAAAACAACATATTTTTCCCTTTATATTATTATTAAATGTATCGAAACCTAATTAAAGTACAAAGGAAAGATAAAGTCTAATTGTTGGACCTGGTTAAGTGGAAGCTCGTACAACCATAAACATTTTAATAAACTAAAAAAAAAATTAAAAAATCGCGAACTCAATTTTTAATGAAAATGACTTTCATAGAAAGTTATGTAGGTTCTAATGGTAGCGAGTGTCAAATTAAAAAAAGAATTGTGGGTAAAAAATCCGTAATATATTTAGCACTCAATAGCTTAAGAAGGCGTTGCTTTTCTTGCCAAGTGGTTAGCGCTCTGGATTTGGAATTCTATGTTCAGAGGGCGCGGTTTCGATTCCTGGTGTGGTTTGTTATTTGGTTTGGGATGGGGGTAGTAGTGTGACTCTGTAAGCTCAGCCAGAGTCGACCCAGCTCTAAATGGGTACCTGGAGAAATCTGGAGAAGGCAAGCAGGAACGATGTGTGAAAGCAAAAGATGGCTGGCCAAGGCCGTATCTAAGGGGAGGGGCTAGGGGGTTTGACCGCCCCCCTAAAAAAATGCTTGTCGGACTTTACCCCCCCCCCCCGAAAAAAAACCCTGGATACGGCCCTGTGGCTGGTACCCAGCCCCATTACATTTCCTGGCTGAAGAGTCTTGAAATGGAGATCAGCACTGTCGCTTTGGACTTTAAGGCCTTAGTTGCGTATTCCTTTCCTCTTTCCTTTGAAGTTATAATGGTCTTTAGGAATCAACAGATTGTAAATGTTTTGGACAAAAGTGTTGTCAAGTTCCGGTAAATAGGTGCATATTTATCCTAACGGTTCAACGTGGCAACACCGACAAAAAGTGGTACTGCCATAAAATCTTCATTATTCTGAAACATTCAAAAGAAAAATCTTAAACAACGCTATTTTCATGAAAGAATAGCCCTGAGAGGAGACAAAAGATTTTTTTTTTATTTTTATGTCATTGGAACCTCAACATTTTCATATTACTGCTGTAAAACAAGTCAAAAAATTAATTGGTTTAGGTTTAGTTACTTCAAATTTTCATATTTTTGCATCCATTTTTGTCATTTGATATGTCACTGAAATAAAAAGTCGCTTCATAGTATTGCACAGTCTTTCTAACTTGGACAGGTGGGAAATTCCAAGAAAGAAGTTAAATTTGGAACTAATTTTAACCAACTAAACAAATTGGAATTTTAAAGTGTCTTTAGAAGCAATACTAAAAGGAGAGGTAAAAAAAATAAAAAATCATATTTCTATTTAGTAGCTAAATTACATCTTTAACAAGTCTATATTAGCTTGTCCGTATTAAATTGGCCAACACTGTCCATTTTTTTTTTCATTGTATTTTCATAAACTCCTGAGATTTTCTTTTTTTCAAATTTTTTTGCGTTAAAGTATCTCGTTTCTCGTTTATATGATATTGACAATTTTCGACCTCCAGGAAAAAACAAACAAAAACAACATTCAAGGGATTGAATTAAGATATCTGGACAGCAACAAAATCCATAGCCTTGTGTGTTTTGTTTCAATACCAACTTTAATTTTAGTTTTTATTCCATAGGAAATGGCAAAGCCCTAAAAATTAATTACGTTTTTAGAAAGGGGAAGAATAAAAAAAGAAAGGAAATGGTACTATCGCAAAAAATGATATATAGCTCATTGTGCTAGTAAAATTTTTCACGGACAGGGGGTGGGGGGGGGGGTGGACCAAATTTAATAAACAACCATTTAACATAAACACACCGTGGATTTTGTTCTGTCAGGAGTTTTTATCGATTCTTTCGATCAGGACTACCGTCTTTCAAAGGTTGATGTGGATTGCTAGGGTATAGGCAAGGCTGTGTCCAGGGGGGTGGGGTCGGGTTAGAGCCCTTGCCGAAATTTTGTCCGAGTTGTAAAAACTAACAAATATGTATAAAAACGAGTTTTGAATTTTGTTTCTACTCTCCGAAAAAATAACTTCCCCTCACACAAAATCCTGGATATGCCCTAGGGTATAAGTATATCTTTTGTTTAGACAGAGGGAGGGGGTAGTAAATAAATTCTTATTTTATAGTTATTTCGTTTCTTTCCAAGATCTTGAATTCTAGTGTGAAGAATGCTGGTATTACTGAATGTAGCTCATATTATTCGCTTATAGTATAAATTATTTTATTATAATGTTTGCTTATAGTATAATATTAATACAAAATACTAATATACATATATATATATATATATATATATATATATATATATATATATATATATATATATATATATATATATATATATATATATATATATATATATATATATATATATATATGTTGCTAAAATAATATTAAATTAATACAATATACTTAACAGAGATTATAACATTACTTAATATTGCTTAAAAAAATATTGTCGCTGCCGCACCCAAAGGTTTTATTTGATTTTTGCACTTGACACACTAATCGGTAAAAACGGTTTGCTAAATTATTCCGAAAAGGAAAATCAGCAGGATAATGTATGTTCAATCAAAATGTAGATTTTGTAGATTAATGAAGGATAGTGTAGATTTTGAGACACGTTGTTCGTCAAAATCTACTTTGGCCTCATGATCTTCCCTTTTAGAATGGCTTAGACAACGGTTTTCAACCTTTTTTCTGCATCATTATATATGAGGCTTGACTCTAACTTAGATGGCGTAGATAGTTCATTTTCGTTTTTTCAAACTTAATTCGGGGCTCCTTTCCTACGTAAAGCTAATCAACCGTTTTTGTCGAATAACTCTGTTAACTTTATTGGACTTTTTCAAGAAAGTCTGCAAATTTTAGCCAATAGCAGAAGACTTGTAGGAAATATTAAATACATGAAACACAAATAAGTGTCTACATATATAATGCTATAATAGTGTATACCTGTTTAAACATTTTGCCTGGTAAAAGAATAGGGGTTAGACTAAAAAACATTTCCACGGAAGCCGTACTTATTAAAAGGATAGAATGCTTGAGAAGATGGTTTTCTCAGCTCCACGTCTGATTAATTCAGTTATATGCTATGCAAAATCGCTGTTAGAGTCAAAAAGGTGAAATTCTTTTGTGAGCGGGACACGCTTTATGGTGCACAAGTTCATGAAAAACTTTATTAACCTTGATGACGTACAAGAAGCATTTTAGCAAAAAAGACGGTGAAGCTCCTAAAAATAGCTGATACTTCCGAAGAAGACAAACAAATTTCATTCTATTTTCGTAACAAATATAGCCGTTTTTGTAGAAACTGTGTTGAAACTAAAGCAAAGGTTAAGCCTTGTTCAGAGGACCATATTGTAGTTGACACGTACACTCCTCGTTTTCATTATAAATATCAACTTGAGAAGTTGAAAACTAAGAGCTGTTTCACATTACCATTTCGAAAAGTAAGCTACTCCGAGCCGTTCAGGGTAGGGGGAGAGGCAACCGGGTTTGCTGCCCCGGGTGCCGTAGCTGGTGAGAGGGTTTACAAGGCAGGGGGGGGGGGTACTCACTTTGATCAAATTTGTCACTTTGATTCGACTTATTGCTTATATTTGAGTCGGGAGGGGGAGCTGTACTATTTTCAACGGGTACCAACAATCCAAGGAACGGCTCTGAAGCTACTTAACATGGGCATGAGCCATGGTCTATGAATAGTCAGTAAAAATAATCTGCCAATCACAATCGAGTTTACATTCTTATGGACCTTAAGTAAACTAGTATGATAGGCCTACGGGGAATGTGTCAACTTGGGTTCTCCATTTTTGATTTGCGATCGAGAACCATATCTTACCTAAGAAGATTAAGTCCATTTCATTTCCTTATTAAAAAAAATAGTCTAGGTAGCATCAATTCATACTTAAAATTAGTCGTTCTTACGATCCAACTTTCTGTGTTATATTCCAATATCTTCTTATGGTTGTTAGTTTGAACACTCACGCCTCTTTTTCGGGGGCTCCTTAAAGAATTTGTCTTAAAGGGAAGGTGTGCGCGTAGGCCTAATATGTTTCCAGAGTTGGGCTAGGGTTTAAACAGAGTTTTTATTTGACAGAAAAGGAGGCATATTTTTTATAAATAATTCAGATTTATTTGATAATTATGTTTTTTGTCATTTTAGGGAAAGACATTGTTATGTGACGATTTTACGCAAATGTCATAGGTTTA
Source organism: Artemia sinica (assembly GCA_027921565.1). Taxonomy (NCBI): domain Eukaryota; kingdom Metazoa; phylum Arthropoda; class Branchiopoda; order Anostraca; family Artemiidae; genus Artemia; species Artemia sinica. The sequence continues at coordinate 14,774,175 of CM051262.1, forward strand.
TGGGGTTAATGTCCTTCGATTTTGAAAAATGATAGTGCTTTCTTGAGTGGGTGCCTCCTGATTTCGGTGTAAGCTTTCATCAGAGGAAGTAGTTCCTTTTTAAATTAAATAAAAAAAAACAATTTTTTTCAACTGAAAGTAAGCAGCAACATTAAATCATAAACGAACAGTAATTATCACTTGTGTGAGAGGGTTCACCCTCTCGTCAATATTTCGCTCTGTACGCTAAAGTTCAAATTTTGTTCTAATTCTATAAGAATGACCTCTGAATCGCAAAAACCGTTTAATCATAGGCAGCACAATCGCACTGCCTAAGCAAAGAACGATGTTGGCACAATATATTATTATTATTTTTTCCATACCAGGGCACTTCGTATTGAAGGCGTTGTAGTAAAAACTTCGAAAAGGGCTCATTCGATTGGAAATTGGAGTGGCTAGTGCCCTTTTTAATATTCGAAAGTGATTGGAGGGAAACTAGCCCCCCCCACGCCCACAATTCCCCCAAACACATCCAATCAAAATTTTGAGATAGCCATTTTGTTCAGCGTAGTTGATTTTCAGATAAAAAATATTTTTTTGTGGAGGACCCCCCCCCCCCCCCCACAACCCTGAGGGCAAGGGTTTAAGTTATGCCCTAAGGGCATATAAGAACGATGTTGGCACAATGTATTATTTACTATTTTTTCCTTTAGAGCAGGGCACTTCGTATCGAAGAAGTTGTCGTAGATACTTCGAAAAGGGCTCATTCAATTGAAAATTGGAGTGGCTTGTGCTCTTTTTAATAGTCGAAAGTGATTGGAAGGCAAATGAAACCCCTTCTGAGACCACCATTTCAGGAAACACATCCAATCAAATTTTGGAGATAGCCATTTTGTTCAGCGTAGCTGATTTCCAGATAGAAATTATGTTTTTGAGGAGGACAGTCCCCGACAGCCTTCAGGGTAAGGGTTGTAAGTTAAACCCTGGGGCATATAAGGTTTTTATAGAAGGTGTTGTCGTAGAAACTTCAAAAAGGCTCATTCGATTGGAAATTCAAATTGCTATTGCCCTTTTTAATAGTCGAAAGTGATTGGGTGGCAACTAACCCCACTCTCACGCCCACCTTTTCCCCAAACACATCCAATCAAAATTTTGAAATAGCCATTTTATTCAACGTAATTTTAAGTTCTGGAAATTAGGTCTTTGAGGACGACAACCCCCCCACAGCCCTCAGGGCAAGGGTTGTAAGTTATGCCCTGGGGGCATGTAAGGTTTTTATAGAACGTGTTGTCATAGAAAATTCAAAAAGGGCTTATTTGATTGGAAATTGAAATAGCTAGTGCCCTTTTTAATAGTCGAAAGTAATTGGAAGGCAACTAACACCCCTTCTACCCCCACCATTTCTCCAAGCACATTCAATCAAAATTTTGAGATATCCATTTTTTTTCCACGCAGTTTAAAGTTCAGGAAATTGTACATTTGAGCAGGACACTCCCCCCACAGTCTTCAGGGCAAGGGTTATAAGTTATGCCCTGGGGGCATATAAGTTTTTATTGAAATCTTTGTCATAGAAACTTCAAAAAGGGTTCATTCCATTGGAAATTCAAAGGTCTAGTGCCCTTTTTAATCGTCGAAAGTGATTTGAGGGCAACTAACCCCCCTCTCACACCCACCTTTTCCCCCAACACGTCCAATCAACATTTTTAGATAGCCATTTTGTTCAGCGTAGTTGATTTCCAGATATAAATTATGTTTTTGAGGAGGACACTCCCTCACATCCCTCAGGGCTAGGGTTGTAAGTTATGCCCTGGGGGCATATAAGGTTTTATAGAACGCGTTGTCGCAGAAACTTCAGAAAGGTCTCATTCGATTTGAAATTGAAATGGCTAGTGCCCTTTTAAATAGTCGAAAGGGATTGGAAGGCAAATAACACCCCTTCTACCCCCACCATTTCTCCAAGCACATTCAATCAAAATTTTGAGATATCCATTTTTTTCCACGCAGTTTAAAGTACAGGAAATTATACCTTTGAGCAGGACACTTCCCCCACAGTCCTCAGGGAAAGGGCTATACGTTATGCCCTGGGAGCATATACGGTTTTTATTGAAATCTTTGTCGTAGAAACTAGAAAAATGGCTCATTCGATTGGGAATTAAAAGGGCTAGGGCCCTTTTTAATAATAGAAAGTGATTCGAGGGCAACTAACCCCCCTCTCACGCCCACCTTTTCCCCAAACACATCCAATCAAAATTTTTAGATCACCATTTTGTTTCACGCAATGTAAAGTTCAGGAAATTATACCTTTGAGCAGGACACTCCCCCACATTATTCAGGGCAAGGGTTGTAAGTTATGCCCTGGGGGCTTGTGAGGCTCTTATAGAAAGCGATGTTGTAAAAACATGAAAAAGGGGTCATTCAATTGGAAATTGAAAGGAATAGTGCCCTTTTAATAGTCTAAAGTGATTGAAGGGCAACTAACCCCCCTCTCACAACCACCATTTCCCCTAACACATCCAACCAAAATTTTGAGATATCCATTTTGTTAAACCTTAGTCAAAAGTTCTTGAAATTAGGTCTTTTAGGATGATAACCCCCTCAGAGCAGTAGAAATTCATTAGAAGATATGAACTATACAAGATGACAGCCAATCAGAGGATTAGAATCCGCGTACGAACAAAATAACGTTCCTCTTTCTAGGCCAATCACCGGTTAGAAATACTGGGAGAACAAGGTGACATCAGAGCAGACTTCTGGAAAATTCATTAGCATGGCTTTACGTAATTTCTGCTATATCACAATTCCACCTTGAGACTTTGTTTATAACGATCGCGCTTCGAGGCTAAAGTAACAGTTCATTTCAAAGCATTATGGAGCAAACATCAGATACAATGGATGTTTTAGATGTTATTGCAACGCAAATTTATAACGTAAGTTCTGTTTATAAATAATTAATTGCATGGTAAATTTTTACCAAATTATATTATTGACTAATGTGGATATAGCACTCGATGCCTTTTTTATGCTCATTTCGATTATAATATTCTTTTTTGTCGGAAATGAATTTTATCCCCCCCACCCCAATATATTCCAATTCAGGGCATATATTTGCACATTAGAGGGGGTGGGGTTGCACGAAGTATATGTTAAGTGTAAACCAGTTAGTATTTTTTTATCTGATGGCATCGCATTTATTTTCTTCTAGGCTAGCTTTTGAAACTGTCATTTGATATAAATGCACTGTCGAGGACTATTAATTTGCCAAGAAAGTATGGTCTAAGGGTGGCTGATATAATGCACTTTGATATAAATGCACTGTCGAGGACTATTAATTTGCCAAGAGAGTTTGGTCTAAGGGTGGCTGTAAAAATGGTTTGTATTATTGTTGAATGTACTTGGCAAGTGATGTGCTAACTCTTTTAGACATTGTCTGCAAGAACACAGACCAAATTTATTCAGAATTCGGGCTAGACATTGGCTATTATTTTTCAACACCGCAGCTCGTGATGGACTCAATTCTAAAAATCAGTAGGGAGGAAATAGGTTTGATCACCGATGTGGATCAACACCTATTTGTTGAAAGATATATGAGGGGGAGGGGACATGTTTTTCACGGGAATTGCGTCTTAACAACTGATCCCAGTGGGCAGAACTCTGTTCATGGTGTAAAGTCCAATGCTGTTTTTCTTGACATGAACTCACTCTACCCCTCGGTGATGTCTCACTATAGTTTACCGTGTGGCTATTACAGATGGCTTGAAAATCTTTGCGCCCCACATTTCCCTGACATTCACATTGTCGAGGAAAATGGTCTCCAAGGATGGCTTTTTGAAATTGATGGTAACATACCACTTGAACTCCACGACACTGTAAAATATTTTGTTTTTCCGTGTGTAAATAGACCGGTGACCAAGGACTCTTTGAGTCCATACAAACGGTCTTTGGTCGATGATAAGGGCATGGATTGGACCCCCTCCAAGCAGGAACTAATTGCAGATTTGGACCCGAAACAGAATATTGTTGTTCACAAAGTGCTATTGCGGTGGATGGTACCAATGCTTTCAGGGTCACAAAGATACGCAGAGCCCAGCAATTCGATCAAAAACCCTACTTGAAAAAGTTTATTGACACTTTTGTCAGTAAACGTTCACAGGAAAAAGTAAACTTCAAAAAGAAATGTATAAACATATTTTAAATTCAGCTTTTGGAAAATGTGTGAAAGCGTATGAAACAGATCGCTTTGCGACGTTGTAACCTGCCCCAGAGAATGTGCACGAATTGTCGCTGATCCTAACTTTACAAAATTCACGACCATAGACCCAAATATGGTTCTGCTACACAAAAAACAGAAATGTTGTTCTGAATAAGAATATCACGGGGGGGGGGGTAGTTCAGTACTTGAAATTTCCAAGAAACTCATGTTGTCTTTCTTTTACAATGTGTGTAAGGTACAATGGTCAAGGGAGGGGGAGGTTCAAGTTTACTATACACGGATTATCTATTGTTAAAAGTTAAAACCGAAAATTTATTGGAGGATTTGGAAAATGGTGTGTACATTGGCCCACGGATGGATTACACGAATTGGAATGAGAGCATCTATCCCGAGTTGGTGAAACGCCAGGCCCCCAATCAATTATTAATGGTAAAATCTGAGATGGGTGGCGATTTAATATCCAATGGGATGTTCTCTGGTCCAAAAATATACTGTGTGGATACAGACGGTAAGAATGTAAAACAAGCGTGCAAAGGGGTGCCTACACACTTTGTAAAAATAATTTAGACATGAGTGTCTACAGAAACTGTGCGGAAAGTAGTCTAGTGCCAAGAGCAAAAGTACTGGCAATTCGGTCTCTACAATATAAGAACTATACTGTTAGAGTAGAAAAAAAATGCCACGTCTTGCATATCCGATAAGGTCTATGTACTCGAGAATGATGTAAGGGTACTCCCCCATGGACACTATCAAATTTCAGATCGAGTTGAATATATGGAATATCGAAAACAACTCGGTCTGGATAAATTAACTTAAATTCAAAAATAGTACTTGATGGGTGGGGGGACATCAGTTTCTCAATATAATCTTCATTCCATTGCCATCATCGTCATCATTTAACTTTTTATGCTGCTATTGTATACAGAGTTTGTTTCCCGCCGCAGTGGGCCACCCTTTCCGGCCCCACTCGCGGCTGCTGGCCTTCGGCCAGGGGGGTGGAAGGCCCCGCCCGCGGTCGGCCTTCGGATCCGAGGGGGGTTTCTCATCTTTTAAATGTTGTAAATAGTGTTTTCTCATATTTTAGTCTATAAATGTGTTCAACTGTGCTGCTGCTACTGTTGCTGTTCTTGCTGTATTTTAAGTTGTTTTTTGTCAATAAATGAAAAATATTAAATTGCTGTTGTTCTGTTATTGTTGCTATTGTTGTACAAAAAGTATTTTTAATAAAAGAAAAAATATGTTTTTGTTGTTCTTGTTGCTATTGAATAACGTACTAGGTAGATCTAAGGGAAAATTATTATTATTTATTCATTAGACAAGCATGGTTTACGGTTAGTTGTAGTCCAACTGTTGTCAACAGCAGCAGTATGTATCAATTTAAAACACCATTCAGATCGTTTCTCTGTGGTCCGTCAATGTCGGGGAAAACGACACTTTTAGCTAAAATAATTAAAAATTGAAATAAAATGTTTTTGGAAAAGCCAAAGAAAATTTACTATTGCTATAATATTTGGTAGGAGTCCTACGACCAAATCAAACCTATTGCCACTGCTACATCCATTCCAATATAATTCATGCGAGGACTTGATGTTTTCAATAGTATTGAGCCAAACTCGTGGCTGATTATTGATGATTTAGCTGAATCCATTGAACAGTTCTCACAGGAAATGCTACAACTGTTTACTGTTCGCTCTTATCATGAACACATTTCCATAGCCCTAGTTCTATACAATCTATTTCATCAGAGCAAGTGTATGAGGACCCTTGCTTTGAACTGCACCATCTATATTATCTACCGAGTTGTTCGTGATTAAAGTTCTCTAATAGCTGTCAATAAGCAAATATATCCCGGTGCACCCAAATTTCTACTTTCAGCGTACAGTCAGGCAACAAATAAGCCCTACGGGTACAGTTTGATAGACCTTAATCAGAATACACCCGATGATCTGCGTGTAGTCACAGATATTTTCGACAAAGAAATTACTGTATATCTACCGGTGAACAGTAGAAAAGGTTATTAGTTGTCATCATGGCACTGAAGAAACTACACGAAAATAGACACTTTTTTCCGTTCTAAGCACTTCAAAGTCCCCACTCAGAAAAGGCCATACTCAAACATGTTGTTGAAAAAGAATTTATTAATCTAATATCTGAACTTTGTTAAAATTTAACTGAGGGCAATGTACAGTTGCCAGAAGGTGTTAGACAGCAGACAAAGCAACATCGTTCCGCTGTACGTGCCTTGGCTTGCATAAAAACGAAAATATTTTAAAAGAAACCGTCTCCTCCAAGCGGGCGGTAGGTTTTTTACACTTTTACTACCAATAATTGCAGGAATTATAAACAGTTTTCTCTAGATGGCTAAATCCTATAAATTGACTCCAATAGAACTTGTCCTTTCACCAGTTGAGCACTTTGAAGACAATATAAGCAAATTCATTAATGATGGAAATATTGCCGATGATAAAAAGCAAGTTTTACTTCAAGATGCGTTGCGTCGTGTGGACAAACAAAGACCTTATCGTGAGAGACCCCCCGCCGTCGCCATCACAGATTGACAACACCAATGATGACGGATAGACAAAAGCGAAGAGGTATTGATATCAACTCACCTTCAAAAGCACCACCCTCCACTGCGCAAAAAAGTAGTGGATATTACACTACGTGTTTGCGTTCAAAATGGATGAAGTTTTAAAACCTGTCTATAAAAATATTGGTGAAGTGGGAAGTCTAAGTTCCCCCACAACACTTTCTAAAGTTGCCTCTGACATAGGTGGCAGCACATTAAAAAATGCAAAAGAGTATCTGGAAAATGAACCGAGTTACACTCTGCATCGGAATCGTAGGCTTCGTGGCAAAGAATATCAACAAACTAAAGCCTTTTTCCCACTGCATATGATGCAAACAGATCTTTTAACTCTAGATGACATTCAAAGACGTCACAATACACCCTACAAATATATTCTAGTGGCAATCAGTGTCTTTAGTCGCTATTCATATGCCATTCCATTGCGATCAAAGAGAGCTGTTGAGGTTGCTCAGGCTTTAGACAGTATTCTGGAACAAGATTGCTATAGAAAAATTTAAAGTGACCGCGGTAGCAAATTTGTTAATCCACATATGCAAAAGGTTCTATTGAAATATAATATGAAGCTCTACCATAGTCACAGTCCGATAAAGGCTGCATTGGCTGAACGATTTATAAGAAAGATTCGTTTATTAATTTCGAGATATTGTACAATGAAAAATACTGCTGCTTTTATTCATGATTTAGATAAAATCATGCAAATATATAACTAACGACCACATCGATCACTGTCCAGTGTTAGCCCTCATGAAGTTCATTGCAGTGAAAATACGTTTGACACTTTTCTTAAACAATATTCCAGTGAAAAAAAAAATTGTGAAGAAGAAATTCAATGTTGGCGATACTGTTTAAATTAATAGAACCAGCAATATTTTTGAAAATGGGAATTATTTACGGAGCACTGAACTTTTTAAAGTGTCCAAAATCCTAGACACCGAACCCACGACATATCGGCTGCGAGACACCAAAGATGATGAAATCCTCGGCCGTTTTTATGAATATGAACTACAAAAAGTTGGAAACAGTAGTGAAATTTCCCAAATTAAAAAGATGTTAAAGAGGATACTAAAGGATGTTAAAGATGTTACTCGCAGGGGCAAGCGACAGTTGCTTGTTCGTTGGCTAGGATACAACTCTGATTTTGATTCTTGGGTTGCAGTTGAAGACATTAACAATGCCCAATTATTTCTATGTTACATTCATGTCCAATGTCTCCGACCCTCTCTACAATGATTTGAATAAAACAAGTGATTTTTGGACGAACCTCTCTCCCACTATCAAATTCGATGGCGCCTATGAAGTGGCTCTTGTCGAATGTATTCTCAAAAATACCTATGATATCCTGAGAAAAGATCACAAATATGATATAAAAATTAGACGCTATGATTGGCCGCCACCACCCGATAGCGAACAGCATAAAATTGAAATTATCAATTGGATGGATTATCCACATGTTGAATTACCATACGAGGAACTCACTTGTATGAATGATTTATGTCATTCTATCAATAAAAGAATTTCCGCTCGTAAAAAAGGAGCCTAACATTTCAACCATTCAAAGGAAGAGGGCAAGATCTACATTAGTTCACCCATTGCCAGTGAAAAGGTTATTATCAATGATAATCTAAAAGATGTTCTTGGCTTTAAACTCAATATAATCAATGGTAAAAGTGCCTGAAACACTAATGTTATATTTGCTGACTACCCGCCAGCCTTCTCTAAGGATACTTGTATATTTCTCTATGCTTCACTTGTTGAAACATCCAGAGTTGGCAATAGTAATGTCCCCCTCCTACGAGTTCTTGAACGAAAAACCAATCAAGATCATATTCATCATTACAATATAAAGCATCTTCAGTATATCCCCGTAAACACTTCTTATTTGGAACTCTGCCATTTAACACTAAGAACTGAATTAGGTGATCCCCTAGCACTAAAAAAAGGTTTGGCTGTGATTACATGGCATTTTCAACCCATCGTTGTCGGTGTTAAAAAAACAAGATGTCTAATAGAAAATTGGTATTCATTTGTCCTGATATTGACTGCTATGTTAATACTCTTGGACCAAGACAACTGGGCAGTGGAATGGACTATAAAGAAGGTCGTTCATCAATGTCTGGCTATGGTCTTGGCAGTTGGTTTGCTAAGTTATTTCGCTCTGCACTACCTCTGGCTAAAAAATATATTGTACTGGCTGCGAAAGATTTTGCATCCTCTACACTATGCGACTGGAGCTCTGGCAAGGATTTTAAAAAAAGTTCTTCGGACAATCTTAGGCCCAGTGCGCGAACCCTTGGCGAGCAATTGAAATCTCAACAAAATGAAAAAGGTTTAAAAAGGTTGAGAAACAGTGCACCGCTCATCAGTCTCTACTCAGGTCAGAAACGAAAGACATCAACCCTGTCAAAGAAAAGAAGGAACAAGACGACATGTACAATAAATAGTAGAAGAAGAAGCCCCAGGAAGAGAATTGTGAGATAGAAACTGGATTTCTTTTCATAGACTGAACAATCGAATATCTGCCGCATAAGGATCCCCAACCTTCAATCACTTCATCTTTAAATCTATTCAATGCAGAAAATGTTGATGTGAGTGTAAATGAAAAGTGTATATTACATAATTTATTTCTTCAAATCGGTGTCTACATAAATGGCACTTTGGTGAGCGCAAGAAACAATGTCTCAAATTATACAAGCTATATGCAGTTCATGTTGATGAAACCCAAGTCACACAAGGAATTGAGAGGAACCTCCAATGGATATGAATATATTACAGATACTGATAGTACAGATGCACTTAAAAATGCTACAAATAGTGAATTACATCTAGTTGGAAAAATATATCATGAAATATTTAATATACCCCAATGGCTACCACTAAATATTAAAGTGGATATAAAATTGACGCTTGCTCCATCCAATTTCATTTTAAGAAAGGAACTTCCTGCCAATCCTGATGTAACTATCTCCCTCACCTCGGCAATACTACACGTAGGGAAACAGCAGGTTATGAGTTCTGTTGCTTTGGCAGTGAAAAACGTAGAACCAGTGGGAATAATATTAAACTACTTGTTCCTCATACAATCACCAATGAACGTCATATTGCCACATGTTCGCGCACATTCACTGACTCAACCTTTATCAATGGCGAAATTCCATCAAAATTAGCATTGGCATTTTTAAAAAGCGCTAGTGCAATAGGATCGTGGACTGCCTGCCCACATAAATTTGAGATGTTTGGGCTTTCATCTCTTGTCTGCAAAGTAAACGGAATCCCACTCTACAATCTATCTTTTGATATATCCTATAGGACATTGTATGAGTTGACAATGCAAACCCTAGACCATGATTCACAACTATTTGAAAATGGTATAACCGAAGAAATGTTCGCTAAAACACATGGTATCAATGTACTAGACCTGTCTAGCACTCAAGATATGAGTATAGTACGAACAGGGAGTGTGCGTTTAGAGTGTACATTTGCCGACCCATTACCTGAGAGTATCGCGGTAATCTCCTTAAATCAATTTGAAACCTATTGGGAAATCACTCCCGAAGGCAGTGTTCTTCTAGACCTTGCACCATGAACACTAGTCAAATAATCAGTGTATTTAATATGGACCCCTACATGTCCAAATACAGATCCTACTGTCTACCCTCGGACTTCCTTGGAAAAATTCAATGTGCAAACAATATCTTAATCATTGTTAATAACAGTCCGTCGACTGTGAATACCGGCCATTGGCTGTGCATCTTTCAAACAGGGAAGACTATTGAATGTTTTGATCCTCTCGGCCTACCCTATAAATTCTACACTCCACACATCAACAACTATATTGAAAGCAGTGGGAAAACTATTATTCAAAATCGGAAGAGAGTGCAGGATCTAACGACTAAAAGTTGCGGTTTTCATGCGCTACTATATTTCATCTTCAGATGTCGCGGCTATACTTACAAGCAGTTTCTCACCATTTACGTCGACAATCCACGTCTGAAAGACTTTATGGTGGAAAACATCCTCTCAGACCTGTATATTACTGATTTTAGTGCCCTACGAGTAAAGTGCTTCAAAATGTATGTAATTTTGTTTATTATTAAAAAAAAATGTGTATACACAACAAAAAGAAAAGGAGACATTTTCGGTTTCGAAACAATTTTATTGTGTGTGAGCATAATTACAACAATAATATATTACACATATAAAATTACCGATATAACTTATTGTCCTCTATATACTTCACTATTGCATTTAAAGCACTTTGAAGTCTATTCACATGTGCTATATCAACTTTTGCAGCAAAGCATAATTGGTCCTCCAATTCAAATTTACTCAAAGATAACACGTATCTTGCATATACTTCTTCCCACTCGAGACAAAGCCGTGATCCTCTCGTGATTTCTACCGCAATGTTTGCTGCTCTTGTATCATTGCCGCTGCTACCAACTCCACTATCAACTTTTAATAGTGTAAACATTCCACCCATTATTGCAAATAAATCTCAATGAATAAATAAAAGAGTAAAGTCAAATTGTTCTCACTCCTTGAATTCTATTCTCACACTAATATCAACTATTCTGAAAATCCTTCCTTATATCAGTTGTGCTTGCTAAGACCTCTTGGAGCTATTGACCTCCTCAAAAACATAATTTCTATCTGGAAATCAATTACGCTGAACAAATTGGCTATATAAAAAATTTGATTGGTTGTGTTTGGGGAAAAGGTGGGCGTGAGACGGGGGTTAGTTGCCCTCAAATCCCTTTCGACTATTAAAAAGGGCACTAGACCTTTGAATTTCCAAGCGAATGAGCTCTTTTTCAAGTTTCTACGACAAAGATTTCAATAAAAACTTATATTCCCCAGGGCACAACTTATAAGCCTTACCCTGAAGACTGTGGAGGGAGTGTCCTGCTCAAAGCAATAATTTCCTGAACTTGAAACTGCGTGTAACAAAAAGGCTATCTCAAAATTTTGATTGGATGAGTTTGGGGAAATGGTGGGCGTGGAAGGGGTGTTAGTTGCCTTCTAATCACTTTCGACTATTAAAAAAGACACTAGCCATTTCAACTTCCAATCGAATGAGCCCTCTTTGAAGTTTCTACGACAACGCGTTCTACAAAAACCTTATATGCCCCCAGGGTATAATTTACAACCCTTGCCCTGAGGGCTGTGGGGGATCGTCATCCTCAAAGACCTAATTTCCAGAACTTTCAACTACGTTGAACAAAATGGCTATCTTAAAAAATTTGATTGGATGTGTATGGGGAAAAGGTTGGCGTGAGAAGGGGATTAGTCGCCCTCTAATCAGTTTCGACTATTAAAAAGGGTACTAGCCCTTTGAATTTCTAATCGAATAAGCCTTTTTTTGAAGTTTCTATGACAACACTTTCTATAAAAACCTTATATGCCCCCAGGTTATAACTTACAGCCCTTGCCCTGAGTGCTGTGGGGGGTGTCCTCCTCAAAAACATAATTTCTATCAGGAAATCAACTACGCTGAACAAAATGGCTATCTCAAAATTTTGATTGGATGTGTTCCGGAAAATGGTGGGCGTGGAATGGGTATTAGTTGCCTTCCATTCACTTTCGACTATTAAAAAGGGCACAAGCCACTCCGATTTCGAATTGAATGAGCCCTTTTCGAAGTTTCCACGACAACTCCTTCGATACGAAGTGCCCTGGTCTAAGACCAAGAAAAAAAAATAATAAATAATACATTGTGCCAACATCGTTTTTATATGCCCCAGGGCATAACTTAAAAGCCTTACCCTGAGGGTTGTGGGGAAGTGACCTCCTCAAAAACATATTTTCTATCTGGAAATCAACTACGCTGAACAAAATAGCTATCTCAAAATTTTGATTGGATGTGTTTGGGGGAATGATGGGCGTTGGGGGGGCTAGTTGCCCTCCAATCCCTTTCGACTATTAAAAAGGGCACTAGCCACTCCAATTTCCAATCGAATGAGCCCTTTTCGAAGTTTCCACGACAACTCCTTCGATACGAAGTGCCCTGGTCTAAGACCAAGAAAAAAATAATAATAATACATTTTGCCAACATCGTTCTTTACTTAGGCAGCGCTATTGCGCTGCCTATGATATGTAATAAAAACAGAATTCTTCCTTCATTCTTATCAGAGAAACTCTACTTAATTGATATTGATATTCCCTTTCAGTTTAATTGCATGCCACCCCACTTCCGTATAATGCCTTGGTACGCCCATGAATTAAGCCCTAAGCTCAGTTATTTTGTTGGTTTGTACTTTTTTGTGTTTATTTCAACAGTAGGTTCGCAACCCTGATGATAAATACTTTGAAAAACTGGAACTTGGCAAGGGCCGCATTCTGGCCTTAGGAAATGGGGCTGGGATAGAATTCCACCGAAAGCAAATATAAAAATAAATTCAAAGAGCTTCTCTGATAAGACTGAGGTAAGAATTTTGTGTTTTTTATGCAATAAGATCACCTTTTACATATAATATAATAATAAAATATACATAAATATTTTTAGATAATCTAAAACTATATATACTAAAACAGCATACGATGTTTTTTCAGAAAGAAGACCCCGAGTAACTTTCTAATCAAAAATTGTCGCCTCTCTAAAACTGACGAAAAAGACAAAAAATTAGCAAGCAATTGTTTGTTTGATAATGAGGCCATTTGGAAAGGAACTTGAGAAAAGGACTTCATTCAGGCCTTAGAAACTGGGGGCTGGGATTCAATTAAACCGAAAGCGAACATGAAAACAAATTAATAAAAGCTTCTACGATGAGAGTGACATGAGAATTTTGAGTTTTTTGTGCAGTAAGATTACTTATTACATATCATAAAATAATAAAAATACTTAAATATTGTTAGTTAAACGAAAATTATATATACTAAAAAGTTTAACGATATTTTGTCAGAAAAAAGATCCCGGGGAACTTTCTAATCAAAAATTGTCGCCACTTTAAAACTGGCAAAAAATAGGTTTATTAGCAAGCACTTTGGTCGTTTGACAAAGAGACCATTTGGAAAAATCTCAACATAAACTCTATATGTGAAAACAATTGATTTCCTGTCCTATCCATTATATTCCTGACATTGACTATCAGAAAAACTTGTGTTGAAAGAAAACATAGCAACAGCAATTCTGTTTTTTACCGTTTTGCTTATTAATGAAAGTGTTTAAAATGTAAACCTTTGGCTATTTGATTTTTCATTTCCTGCTGTTAATTGCATCCTAAATTTTTGTTGTCTTCGTTTTATGGCCAGATCACGTTTTAAAATAAGGCGCAGATTAGCTCTGCGAATTGGTCAAGATTTAAAAAAAATGATTTTAATTTATGATAAATAGGGTTTGATAATATGAGCAGGGGTGCATCTACGAGGGTGGCGAGGAGGGGGACTCCCCCCAAAGTTCCAATGCGCCCCTGAATATGAAATCGTTTTAAATAAGTTTATTTACATCACAATAATTGCCATCTGACAGAAAAAATGCTTCGAATGTATTCTCAGGGGGTTACCCCGTCTCCACCTCCTTCTCTACACCTTGCTTTGCCACTTCTTCAACTACGACTAAAATGCTTCTTTTAAGCCAATATATCTTAGCACCAAATTTGGCACCCTCTGTACCACACATGGCACACTTCCCCCTAAAACGGCTCCTAATGGCGGGTGAGCCCTCGGTATTCTCAAGTGGTTTTATACCATTTTTATAGACATAATTCATTCTATGCCTCTCTTTGCCTTTGATGCCTCTGAATGTACCTTTAGTTATATGTTTATACTTATAGCTCTGCCTTCTTACACCTGCTTCAATGACAAGACCATTTGCGCTTGCCCACTTCTCTATTCATAGATTTCTCCCATAGAATGAACTGGTCCCACACTTTTCCTTAATAGCCTAATGACATTGATGGTCAAAAACCAGGTACGCTTGTAGGATTTTTTTTAAACCCTATAACTAATAGAGTAAACTTGGGAGACCAACTGCTCAATAGGTACCGACAGGAGACTAGCAGAGACAAAGCCCCCTCCCCCCTTCTGGGAAGCAAGAACACATTGGAATGTATTATATCTTAAAATACTGTGCCACCTTGATTTTAAACTTCAATCTCGCAATCCTTATCAGAGTATTCCCCTCCAGCTTTGTATCTTTTCCCTCCACCCCTATAGTGTAATGCGGCCGGCGTGGCTAGGGATCTTTTCTCGGAAGGTAATTGGATAGCTGGGGGAGATGGGACAAGCCCACTGTCTTATGTCAAAATTTTGATTTTATCTACTCTTCTAGGAAGAAATGAGTTTTCTAGGCTTCACTGCCCATTCTTGCCCCAGGAGGTGGTTTCAGGGGAGGAATAGAGGGGGCACTTGCCCCAGGTGCAAAAATTTTAGGGACGCAAAATAATAAAAAAATAATCTAACGGTTATACTCATTTTGTAGTTTTAGAAATTTTATTGATAAAGTAGAGGGCGCAGTTAATAAATGAAAACTTAAAAAATATTAGTTAATTAATGAAAGAAAAAAATTCAATATTAATAATTAAAATAATTAAATTAAAATACTTAATGACAATTAAATAATTTTAATAATAAATGAAAAGTAATAAAAAAAATCATTAATTTATTAATAAATTGAAGAAAGATTTAATAAATGAAAGTTTTGTAAAAATTTACCCTGAAAATTTTGTGGGAGACAAGGGGGAGGACGCTAATTAGTATTTTATTCCGGGTGCAAGAGAGGTCAGAATCACTACTGCCAATAGTTAAACCTATATTTATTTGCTACTAAAATCTAATTTGAATTTGAGAAGCTTTTAAGTACATGACTTTGTAGAAATTTTTGCAAAGAAATAGCCGTAAAGCTAGAAGGGAAATTAGGGAGAGAAAATATAACAGTTTAAAAATGGATTTCTGACCATAAAGTCATTTGTTTAAATGTAGTGCACTTTATATGATGATGAACACAATAGACACTAAATAGTTACTCTTATATTAGAACCTTTCAAGTTAACCAATAATTATCTTTTCGGCAAGGGCATGCCGAAGTGAGACAAGAGACAAAAAAAGAACGAATAAAAAGATATTAGCAGGAATTTCAAGTTTTTGGATTCAGGGTTGCCAAGCGTCAAACGGCAATAATTATGTGGAAGTACCTTCTTACTGATGAAAACTTATGACACGACAATTTATTAGTTCTTCTTAGAAATAAATAAGGCTTAAGTTGCGCTTACATCGGGGATTCTTGATAAATGGAATTTTATTTACTCCAACTTCAAATATTGCATTAGTTTTTTTTCTTTTCTTTTTCTTTAGAGCAAAGCTCGAACATTTGGTGACAGAGAAATCACAACTAGCTTTAAAGGCGAGAGTGCCACCATTGGGAGCAGTAAGGTCTGATACCATTATAGAACACCTGTGTGCTGACTAAGTATTACATTTATTTCCTTTATATACATTCAAAGTAACTAGGACATCAAAATAAACGAGATTTTGACCCCCTCAACCCACCTTAGGTCAATTTATACCGGAAAACTGACATTTCTTAAGGTGTTTCTTTCGTTCTTTAAAAAGCAAGAAGATTTAGGGCAGTACCACATCTTGCCATTGTTGTCATGTTGAATAGCTTAGTCATCTCTTGATTCCCAAAGACGGCTACTTTTTTAAGCTGTTTAGTATTGTACGTTTTTAGCTTATTTTTTTTTTTTTTTTATTAAATTTCACCTATGTTTCTATACTTAATTTTGACAGCTTATACTTAATTACTTATACTTAATTGACAGCTTATAATATAATTAATTTATTACCAAAAACTCTATAACTGCAAATGGAGGTTTAAAGATACGTATTATAGTTGTGTGTTGTTTCCACCTAACCGATTCTAACTACCAGATTTCTTTTTCACAGTCTTGGGCACTTCAGGTGAAGCTATTATATACCAGCGAAGCTACATAGTGATGCTCTGTGATATGTTTCCACCTAACCAATTCAAACTATCAGATTTCTTTTTCACAGTTTTGGGCACTTCAAGTGAAGCTATTATACATCAGCGAAGCTATATAGTGAATCTGTGTGACATGACAAGACGTCATTGGTCTAGGAAACCAAATTTTTCTCAATTCAGTGTGAAATCAAGGTAATATCTTTTTAAACTTTTCTAAGACTATTGCGGCAAAATGTTCAACTAAACACGCTTTTGCTTATTTCAGTTTATGACACACTTATGGGACTTCAATAGGTGGAAACGTTTTTTGTTGTGAATCTGATGATCGGATAAATTGATTGATTGATTGTTTTCATTACTTTGGTAACAATTTATTGGAAAACCTTAAAAAAGAAAAAAAAATATTCTGTTTTCATTTAAATTGAAAACTATAAAACTTTTCGAACGATTTAAGCTGAAAAGATTGTGGGCTCTCCTGAGGCATTAATTTGAAATGGAAATTTTTTAGCTTAAAGAGAACGAACTTCCAAGATTCAAATATCAAGAAAATCTAGATGGTAAATAAAATAAATATTGTACATAAACCTCTAGAAATTAACAAGGAAAAAAAACCCGACCATTAACGGTAAGATAACAAAGTTTTTTTTTTTGTAAATCACTGGGGTTGGCAACCCTGGATTTCTATAAGCATTTTAAATCAGAAGTTGTTCATACTTATTGAATATTGAATTGATTAGAGATTTTGTTTTCAAATTTTGTGTATTAGCATTTTTGGGAAGAAGGCGAACAAAACATTCGAAAAATTATGTTTTCGCCGAAGACGCTACTTAAAAAAACATTTGCATGTCCCAATTTAAGGTTTAAAGTATATAAATTAAACTAACTGAATACATTTCGGGTTAAGTTTAATCAGATGAACTTTCTGAAAACTGTAACTAACTATCAAACGAAGAGTTTTCATTTAGTGACGAACAATGCTGGATTACTTTGAATTAGAAATCTAAGAAATAGTTGTACTTTAAGCCTTTAAGTCATATGCAAACTATTACAATAGAATACTTACAGAACATGCAAAATAAGACTAATAAAGAAATTCACATAAAATTATATCACATATTGTAGAAAAGTGTTGGCGAAGTGAATTGATCTCTATTTGGCAACACGAGGGCCGAGGTCCGATCTCAGCTGCCGTGGAGCCGACAGGCAAAAGATTTTCGTGTTGTCACGAAGCATCTGTGGATGCTCCAAGCGCCCCGAATGACCCAAGAGGAACTATTCCTTCCTTACCTGTGTAAAATTATATTATATTATAATCTATATATCATATTATATCTTGTCATAAAATATATTATGACATATATTGCATTCAAAAATTAAATTATAATGCATTATAAATAAATGTTGTAGTTATTATGAGTAGACTAGCTCGTAGCGATTTGCCAAGGCCCCCGTACCAAACAGGTTTTTCTGGTAGGTAAACAGGTCATTACACTCGGTCATTACACTCTTTGTCAAGAGGATTTACGCAATTTCAAAGTTCAGTGTCTTTTTTTAGTGGTAAACCAAAAAACCGATGTTCCCTTTTTACTCGCCAATTATTTTTTGTATATATTCAGGTTTCATATTCGATTCTCCATCAGTTTTGAACAGTTTATATTCGAGATAGCATTACAGGCATTATTTGTAAAAAGCATTTACATAGAAAAAATGGATAATTCTAAGCAATTTCTGGTGAGTAAAAATATTCTCATTATTATATTAAAAAGAATCGATCGGTAATTTGGGGCTAGAATAAAATGTTGATTTTTTTTTAATGTATTAATTGTTACAAAAGCTTCCTTTTTTTTGAGTTTCGGTTTTTTCCTTACTTATAGCTCGTTATCATGTACTGCTGGAAAATGTATTTCAGTGATATTTTAGATCATAGTAGGCTAATGATGCTTCCGTACAAACAGTTTTTTTTTCTGTTAATTAGTTGAATAGGACGTGGTTGAACAAATCATCAAACCTACTTGATCTAATGAAGTGGAACAGAAGCTCACCAAACTGAAAAGATAAATGTAATAATTAACAATTATTGGACAGGGTCAATATGCTTTTCATCTTTGGTATTATTTGATTCATTGACTGTTTGATCAATGACAGTAACGTTTGATAGATTTTTTTTTACGTGAAATACTCTAGTTTCTTTTCTTAGTTTTGAAAACATTTTGGAAGAAACTAAATTTCAGTTGGGGGGGGGGAGGAGCAGTTTATAAAAGGCCCTCCATCCCACTATCAAAACCCCTGATTTTGAAATCAAGATGTTTTTTGTTTACACTACTTTAGATGTCTAACATAAACTGAATTATTTTCCAAAAACTCAAAATGCATTTTTGCTACATGCTAAATTTTTTTGTCTTTTTTTTAAAGGAAGAAGAGACGTGCAATAATCCCCCTTCTGAGAAGAAAGCGAGATATGGCGAACCTTCATTAATACAGGCCACAAGAGCGTCTGTTATCAAATTCGCTAGAAAAGTTACACACGATCGGAATCATGCATCGAGCACCCAACTTATAGTGACAGAGCCCTCTGACCCCCGCGTTGGTTCCATGGCAAACCCCCCTCAAGTATTGCAAAGGAGTTCAGATATAGAAGTCCAGTCAGAATTTGTAAGTATATACATAATTTTTTTTCTATCCCTATTTTCAAAAAATAAGACAAAATTTTCTCAGGTGCATAGCTTTTTAAAAACTTAAAATTTGTTTCTAAGCTATTTAATTTTCTTTCATTAACCAAATTAGCAATATATATAAAGGAGTGCTTATCATGCATTTCTAAATATATAAAAAAAAAACTTACCAAGATCCCATCGCTTTTAATCTACTTTGAATTCTAAATGCCTTAAACAGGTATAATTGCGCTAAAACCATTTTCGCTTTATCAAAGATCCCATCGCTTTTAATCTACTTTGAATTCTAAATGAGCGTCTTGAAACAGGATATGTATTTACGATAAGAAGAGTCCTTTGAATAATCTCCTATTATGCATTTCACATGCAAAAGAAAATTTTATTATTTTTGAAACAACTCAGGCAAATAATTGCCTTTTTGAAAGGTTCAAGAAAAAGAATTTGAGACTGTTCTATTTGAAGTGTTGTGAAGGCCGATACCTCCTCCAACTCGGAAAGGGTATCGATCCTCCTACCTCGAAGGAAGCCCCCGGTTCCCAAGGGTTCTCCCTGGGAGGGGTTTGGGAGGGGGGGGGGGGTAACTTTTAAGTAAAAAAAAAAAAAAAAAAACAAAAACAATTCAAAATAGAACTAGATCTTAACTAACAATTGTTAGTGGTAGTGTTACAATTGTTACCATGTAGAACTACAGAATGATTTAAAACTGTATTAAAAGTTCAGAAACACATCTATACTATTTGCTAACAAACAGGGGTTCAGTTACATGGGGTCGGTGGTCGTTATAATACAAAAGTTCTATTTGAATAGTGTTGTGAAGGCCGATACCCCCTCCAACTCGGAAAGGCTATCGATTCTCCTACCTCGAAGGAAGCCCCCGGTTCCCAAGGGTTCTCCCTGGGAGGGGTTTGGGGGGGGGGGCTCTAAAAAGGACCATCCAACATTTTAATTGTTGATATGGACGGAGAAAAAAGTTCTTCTCTTTTACAAGTATTTATTTAGCCCAGGTTGAAAAAATCCATTGGCAAAAGACAGAGGAAAATACGGATTATTGAGAAGGTAGCACCACCAAGCTCCGACATATGGAGTTCGTTTCCTTTAACTGAAGCCGAGGAGCAAGTGTTCGTACAACATACTGCATCAGTCGAACAATGGTCAAATTTCATTAACAGTTATAATGAAGAGGCTCAAAGAATCGAATTGGACTCATATTTTGCGTTTTTATTTTAAAAAAAAATTTGGAATAAAACCATTAATTTTTTCTATCATTCTCTTGTTCTAACTTACCCTTCTAATAAGAATAAGACTACATTTTCCCGACAAAAAAAAATATTTTTTTTTAACATGTTCAGTTGACATTATGAAAGACATAAGGCAATGTAACTTTTTTTCTTCTTCTTTTAATTGTTCAGGTGGTGGGACAATGACTATGAGAAATTGACAAAAGTTTATTAACTATAAAAAAAAATAATGATTATTTTACATAAAAAAATAAAACTTTTTTTTTCTACAGATTAAAAATATAGCACTCCCAGCGGCACCATTGAGTGATGATGCAAGTATATTTACAGAACCAATTCTGTCACCACCAGCAGAGTTCAGGGATGAACCTACACTGGTTCTAGATAATATGCAGCGGCATGAGGGATTCCTTAATGATGTTTTTGGGGAAATGGCCAGCCTGGAGGACTTAACTTGTGATATTGACATGCTTGAGGACCCAGAGTGGGCGGATAGTTTCATGCGTGAATATTTAGATGATGCTACAAGTAAATCTGAACTGGGTCCTCATAACGAAATTCCATCAGAGGACAATACAGGCTGGCTCGACCAATTGTCCCCAAACACCTTGGAACATGTACTAGGAGACCTCATGTCACATCCCCCCAATGTGATTGAACAGACTGGGAGTGGTGCTATTGACAATTCCCTGTCACCCTCCTCCACCATTCCATTTAATAGTAGTAGTAGTAGTAGTAGTAATACAACATCAGCTCATTTTTCCGGGGGCATTTTTAATGAGAACTTTATAATTAGTGATTTGAGTCCTGAACAAACAAGGTCAGGACATGAAAATAGTGTTACGTCCCCGGAATTGCCTGATTTTTATCTGTTAGAATCTGCTCTAGGTCATTTGCAAACATACAGGGTAGATTTTAGCCTTCCCGAGGAAAACGCTGGCATTATTTTAACTGACCCCGTGAAAAATCTCCATAGCTATATCGACAGAATTCGAGCACTTATTGATATTCAGATCCAGAATTGGGGAGGTCGAGGGGGAATTAAAGCATCAGTGAACCAAAAAGTTTATTTACAAAAGGGGACATCTGGGGACATTTTTTATTTTCATTTTTCGACAGGCAACCAGACTTTCTACCCAGGTCTAAACGAATTTGAAGACAATTTTTTCAACTGGGTAAATAAACTAATTTCAACTTTGGATACATTTAATGAGAGGGGAAGTGGTTCCACCATTTTATACATTGAACGCATGGATCTGAATCTCAGTAGATTTAAAAAAAACTTTATTTTAAGGGGAGGGCGAGGTAAAAGAATAAAATGCCACCCAAATTTGTCGACTACAGGAGGAGTTCAGGGTTTCAATTTTGACACTGGACTTCAATGCTTTAAGTGTGCATTTTTAGCGGCGGCCCATAAGACATTATATAATGAGTCAACAATGAAAAATCTTGACAAACTTGCACGTAACGGTGGAAAAAATTTCCCTAAAGTAAATTTTGACTGTTTAGAGGGAAAATATCCGGTGTCCTTTAAAGAAATAAGCATATTCGAAAAAGCAAATGAAAATCTTGGGGTGGGGCGGTTGTTCTCCAGTACGACACAGAATTTGTAGATGGGGGAAAAAACCAAATAAAAAAGGGGTTTTGTACTCAGTGAGGACACCGATGGCGGAAAATGTTAAAAATTTTGTATGGGTTATTTACGAACCTCCCAAAGATGTAAATTCTTATGGTCATTTTTTCCCCGTTACGGCGATAAGTCGACTCCTCTCTCAAGGCAAAAAATATGGGGAACGTTTCTATTGCCCCATGTGCCTTTCCTCATTTAAAATTGAAAGAACGTTTTCAGATCACATGGGACATTGCAAACTTCATGGAAATCAAAGAATAGAAATGCCGGCAGAAGGCAAAGACATTTTACAATTTAAAAATTTTCAAAATTCTCTTCTGCAATCTGATAAAATGTCTTTGGATTGTGAAACAAGACTGGTTGAGGTATCAGACCCATCAAGGCCAAATGTAGTCAAGGAACACAAACTAGTTGCGTGTTCCTATGCGCACGCACGTCGCGACGCCAACAATAAAATGCAATTGGAAGAGTTTTTTTTGACTATGGACGAGGAGGGCAGTATGGAAAAGCTATTGGTTTCTTTAATAAAAACGGCAAACAGAGCAATTTCACGATTACGTCATACTAATTATCCGATGACATTGTCGGATAAAGAGCAACTGGCGTTGGAAAAGGGAACAATTTGTTGGGTGTGTAGGGGTGCCCTTGCCCCAAAAGACGCGGTGCAGGACCACAATCACCTTATTGACCCCAATTCGACGGGAAAAAGTAACTTTCGGGGGTGGGCTCACAATTCGTGTAATTTAAAAATTAAACAACAACTTTTTCTACCGGTTTTTATACATAACTCTAACTACGATCTAAAGTATGTGCTACCTGCATTGGCACATCTTCAAAGAAATGGAACAGTGGATGATGATGCATGGGTGATAGACAGCTTTACGTACAAAATCATACCTAAGTCATCGGAAAAGTTGCTTGTTTTGGAATTTATGTGGAAATTTGTTGAAGCCGGTGTTGAGTACACGAATAAAATTCGCTTTTTAGATTCCTACAGTTTTTTTCCCAAATCATTGAGCGAATTAATTCAAGTGCAGAAAAACGATGACGGCAGCAATGCTTTCCCCCTTCTCAAGCAACAATTTCCAAATGATTTATATGATTTGTTAACGGTCATGGGCATCTATCCTTATGATTATTATTGTTCCATGTCGAGATTCGCCGAGGAGACTATTCCTCCAATTGAATCGTTTTACGACAGTCTTCACGATCGTAGTTGCACCCCCGAGGAATACAGTTTTGCTAAAAAAGTTTGGGCAGCGGGAGGGTGTAAAAATGGATTTGACTACTGCAAGCTGTATTTGTCGAGTGACGTGTTAACTTTGTTAGACATTATGTGTAAAAATACGGATAAAATCTATGAGGAGTTTAATCTTGATTTGGGCTATTATTTTTCTTCGCCTCATCTAGTGATGGACCTCATCCTGAAAATTAGTGGGGAAAAAATCGGGCTAATCACTGACATTGATCAGCATCTGTTCATCGAGAGGTCAATGAGGGGGGGGTTTTGTTTTTCACGGAGACCGTATCTTGGAAACTGATCCAACGGGGGAGAAGACGGGGACAAAATCAAATGCAGTTTTCCTCGATATGAATTCTCTCTACCCCTCAGCCATGTCCCATTATGCACTACCTTGCGGCGACTATAAATGGCTCAATGACCCTCAAGCTCCCCATTTCCCCAACATTGACAGTGGTGTTGAGGAGAATGGACCGGTTGGATGGTTTTTTGAAATTGATGGAGAGATACCAGTCGAGCTTCACGATGTTTAGTCGAGGTGGACGGATTGCATTGGGCGCCTTCAAAACAAAAACTTATTGCTGACCTTCTGCCGAAAAAAAACATAGTTGTACATCATGTAGCGTTAAAATGGATGTGTAACAATGGTTTCAACGTCACAAAGGTTCACCGAGCACTCGAGTTTAGTCAAAAACCCTATTTGAAAACATTTGTTGACACTTTTGTCAGCAAACGTTCTACAGCACAGACGAAAGCTGAAAAAGAAATTTATAAACTCATTTTAAATTCGGCTTTCGGCAAAATGTGTGAGAGTGTTCGTAATAGGAATCGTTGCGACGTTGTGACCGATCCAGAACAATGTGCTCGAATTATTGCCGATCCCAATTACACTTCCTTTACAATCATTGGCCCGGACATGGTACTTTTGAATAGGAAAAAAAGAAGCATTGTCCTGAATAAAAATATTGCTGCAGGCAGTGCTATCTTGGAGATCTCAAAAAAGCTCATGTTGGAGTTCTACTACAATGTGGCTAGGGTACAGTGGCCGGAAAAGGGGCAAGTAGAGGTCTGCTACGGTGACACGGATTCTCTACTGCTCAAAGTAAAAACATCAAATCTAATTGACGATTTGGCGCACGGTGAAATTATCAGCTCACGGATGGACTACACCAATTGGAGTGTTGGTCTTTACCCTGAGCTAGTAAAACGTCGGGCGCCCAATCAACTTTTATTTTTAAAATCTGAAACGGGTAGCGACTTGATTTCCCGTGGTATGTTTGTAGGTCCGAAGGTGTACTTTATACAGACACACGACGAGGAAATCAAGAAACGTTGCAAAGGAGTACCCACGCGCTATGTGGACAAGAATTTCAATATGGACATTTATAGGAATTGTATTGTTCAAAATGCAATTCCACGAGCCAAATTGTTGGCAATTCGTTCATTGAACTACAGGAACTATACTGTAAATGTAGAAAAAATAGCCATGAGTACCATTTCCGACAAGGTCTATGTTTGTCAAGATGGTGTGACCACCCTCCCCCTTGGTCACTATTTAACTTCAGACCGGATCGAATGTATTGCCCACCGTGAAAGTCTCGGTTTAAATAAAGTCCTGTAACTAATTTCCTAAAAACCTTTGGGGGGGGCCTCGCGGCCCCGGGGGGGGGGGGGGCTGCCAGCGCGGGGGGGGGGGGGGGGCGCTCCGCCACCAAAGTTATCTTTTTTGGACTTAGAGCAGATTTTTTTTTTTTCAAGTGTCATCTCTAATTTAATATTTTTTTTCTCTATAAAAAAAAATGTTTTTCTCTCTGTACCTATGTAAATGCTGTTGTATTTTTTTTTATAAATAAATTTTAAAAAATGTATTTTTTCAAGTGCTCTCTCTAATTTAACGTTTTTTTTTCTCTTTAAACAAAAAAAAGTGTTTTTTATCTGTGTACCTATGTAAATGTTGTTGTTGTATTTTTTATTATGAATAAATTTAAAAAAAGTGTATTTTTTTTCAATGTATTGTTACATTTTTACGTGCATATAATAAAAAAAAATGATTCTTTGTCTTTGTCTTTGTCTTCTTCTTGAAGAACAGAGTAGTAGGGAAAAAAAAAATTATTTAGTCATTAGACAATTAGGGTCTACAGTTAGTTGTCCAGGTGAACTGTTGAAAGGAACTTGTATCAATTTAAAACGCCATTCAGATCGTTTCTGTGTGGGCCCTCAATGTCGGGCAAAACAACACTCTTAACTAAAATAATTAAAAATTGTGATAAAATGTTTGCGGAAAAGCCGAAAAAAATCTACTATTGCTATAGTATTTGGCAGGAGTCATACAATAAAATAAAAACAATTGCTGCCACCACCATGGGATCGATTCAGATACAGTTCATACAGGGACTTGATGTTTTCAACATTATTGAACCAAACTCTTGGCTGATCATTGACGATCTGGCTGAATCCATTGAACAATGGTCTTAGCAAATGTTGCAATTGTTCACTGTTC
Organism: Artemia sinica; assembly: GCA_027921565.1. NCBI lineage: Eukaryota > Metazoa > Arthropoda > Branchiopoda > Anostraca > Artemiidae > Artemia > Artemia sinica. Next base: position 14,800,150 of record CM051262.1, read on the forward strand.
GCTCTCATCATGAACAGATTTCCGTTACTCTGGTTCTACACAATCTCTTTCATCAGAGCAAATGTATGCGAACACTTGCTTTGAACTGTACCTACTATATCATCTACAGAGTTGTTCGTGATTCTAGCTCGCTAATAACCCTCAATAAACAAATCTATCCAGGTGCCCCTAAATTTCTGCTCTCGGCATACAATCAGGCAACTAATAAACCCCACGGTTATATCCTGCTGGATCTTAATCAAAATACACCCGAGGATCTGCGTGTAGTCACAGATATTTTCGACAATGAAATTACAGTATATCTCCCGGTGAACACTAAAAAGACCTATTAGTCGCTATCATGACACTGAAGAAACTACATGAAAATAGACACTTGTTTTCAGTTCTAAGCACTTCAAAACCTCAGCTTAGAAAAGCAATACTCAAACATGGTATTGACAATGATTTCATTAATCTAATATCTGAACTTTGTTTAAATTTGACCGAGGGTAATGTTCAACTACCAGAAGTAGTTAAGCAACAGGCAAAGCAACATCGTTCCATTGTACGTACATTGGCCTCTAAAAAGAAAGGAAAGAATTTTAAAAGGAAACGACTTCTTCAGGCGGGCGGTAGCTTTTTCACACTTTTACTGCCAATAATTGCAGGACTTGTAAACAGTTTTCTCTAGAGAATGGCAAAACCCTATAAATTGACTCCAATAGAACTCGCTCTCTCACCCGTCGAACACTTTGAGGACAATCTGAGTAAATTCCTCGACAATGAAACTATTGATGATGATAAAAAACTGATTTTACTTCAAGTTGCACTTCGCCGAGTGGACAAACACTATCGATCAAAGCCCACTGCTGCTGCTGCTGATCCCAAAAAAAATCATCTCCTCAAGAATCACCTGCTGCTGTTGGAACACAATTAAAGAAGGAGGAATTGGATTCAATTGTATTGAAAATTGGAAATCTAATGCCCCACTCATATCGTGAACAAAGTAAACGACTCCTAATCTATCTCTTGGAAAGTGGTCAAATTCAAGTTGAGAGCAATGGGGAAAGGATTATAATTCAGGGCAAGAGCTATAATCTACTTGATTTAATGTATGACATGGTTACAAATCGTAAAGGACTATTATCATTTGACACTCATCTATACAACTTTCTAAATACATTAAACTTCCCCAAAAGTCTTATTGGCAATAGACAAATTCTAAAAAAATTAAATGAACGTGCATCATCATCATCAACATTAAAAGATGAACTTGAAGCAGAAGAAGATTTTAAATCAATTTTGGAAAATACTAGCACACCACTGATAGCTAGACAAAAGCGAAGACGTATCAAGTCAACGTCCCCACCACCACCATCAGCAGCAGCCAGTATACAAAAGGGTAGCGGACGTTACACAACGTGTTTACGTTCGAAATGGCTGAAGTTCTGAAAGATGTTTATGAAAATATTGGCGAGGCGGGGAGTTTAAGTTCCCCCACAACTCTTTCCAAAGTCACAGGTGTTCGCACTAAAAGAGTACAAGACTATCTACAAAATGAACCAAGTTACACTCTGCATAGAAATCATAGACTTCGTGCCAATCAATATCGAAAAACTAAAGCCTTTTACCCATTGGATATAATGCAAGCAGATCTCCTGACTCTAGATGAGCTTCAAAGACGTCACAATACACCGTACAAGTACATTCTACTTGCAATCAGTGTTTTTAGTCGCTATGCATATGCAATTCCATTGCGATCAAAGAGAGGTGTTGAAGTTGCTCAGGCCATTGAAAGTATTCTCGAAAAGGATTCATATAAAAAAATTCAAACGGATCATGGTAGTGAATTTGTTAATCCTCATGTTGCAAAAGTACTAGAGAAATATAGTACACTGCTCTATCATAGTCACAGTCCTATAAAGGCTGCATTGGCCGAACGATTGATAAGAACTATTCGACTTTTAATTTCAAGATATTGTACATTGAAAAATACGCCGGCTTTTATTCATGATCTAGATAAAATCATGTTGATTTATAATCAACGACCTCATCGATCATTGTCCAACTCTACACCAACGGAAGTTCATCATTCGGATCATAATACAATTGACACCTTTCTTAAACAATATTCCAATGAATCAAAGGCCAAGAAGAAAAATAAATTCAATGTTGGTGATACGGTTCGAATTAATAGAACAACTAATGTTTTTGAAAAGGGGAATTACTTGTGGTCCACTGAACTTTTTAAAGTGGCAAAAATCCTAGACACTAAACCCATAACTTATCGCCTGCGTGATACCAAAGATGAAGAGATTCTCGGCGGCTTTTATGACTATGAATTGCAAAAAGTTAAAAATGCTAGTGAAATCTATCAAATTGAAAAGATATTAAAGACACGTACTCGCGGGGGTAAGAAACAGTTACTTGTTCGCTGGCTAGGATACAACTCTGATTTTGATTCTTGGATTGGTGTTGAAGATATTGACAATGCCCAATGATTTCTATGTAACTTTCATGTCCAACGTTTCCGATCCTCTCTACAATGACTTGAATACGACAAGTGATTTTTGGACAAAACTCTCACCCGCCATCAAATTTGACGGTGCATATGAAGTGGCCCTTGTCGACTGTATCCTCAAAAATACCTATGACATCCTGAGAAAGGATCGTAAATATGAAATAAAAATACGACTGTTTGAATTCGGTGATGAAGGTGCAATGGCAACTTTTGACTCTAATCAGTACCCTATTGCTAACATCCCCTACAGGGAATACAATAACATGCATGAACTGTGTCGAGTTATCAACAAAAAAATTGCAAGTCGAAAAAAAAGTGGTTTCACTTTCAATTACTCAACGGAACAAAGGAGAATTTATATTACCAATCCATTTGAGAATGAAAGAATTTTCCTCAATGAGAATTTACGTGAGGTTCTTGGTTTTAAAAAACGTATTATTAAGACGGAAAATTTCAGTGGTAGTGACCATGTTATCTATGCAGACTATGCACCCAGCTTCTCCACGGACACTTGTATATTTCTCTACGCTTCATTTGTGGAAACATCTCGGGTTGGTAATTCAAATGTTCCCCTCCTACGAGTTCTTGAACGAAAAACCAATCAAGAACATGTTCACCACTACAATATAAAGCATCTTCTGTATATTCCCGTAAACACTTCCTATTTGGAACTCTGTCAGTTAACACTAAGAACTGAATTAGGTGATCCAATAGCAATTTCAAAAGGTCTAGCAGTGATTACATGTCATTTTCGACCTATTGTCAACGACAAAGACGGTACAATCGCCTAAAAAAAAATGAACAATAGAAGAATTCCATTTGTCTGTCCCGATATTGACTGTTATGTTGGTGCTTTGAGTCCACGTCAAATAGGCAATGGATTGAACTACTACAAGGGGCGTACTACAATGTCTGGCTATGGTCTTGGTAGCTGGTTTGCTAAGCTATTTCGTTCTGCACTACCCCTTGCCAGAAAATATCTTGTACCTGCTGCATCAAATTTTGCAGCCTCCACACTACAGGACTGGGGGTCGGGCAAGAATTTCAAGGAGAGTGTTAAAGAAAATATTAGATCTTCAGCAAGAGCCGTTGGCGAACAATTAAAATCTCGACAAAATGGGGAGGGATTGAAAAGGATGCGTTCGCGTCATTCACTCATCAGTCTCCACCCAGGCAGGAAGCAAAGGACATCAACAAGGACTTTGAGAAATAAAACAACAAAGACCAATAAGCAGAAGAAGAAGAAGAAAAAGATTGTTAGATCAAAGAAGGATTTCTTCTCTTAAGATGACTTATCTCCCCACAAGGAATCATATCCATCAATCACTTCCTCATTGAATCTATTCAATGCTGAAAATGTTGATGTCAGTGTCAAGTATGGCTACTATGAACAATTTCACCCTCAACAACCCCTCTCGGAAAATATACACTTTCAAATATTTTCCAATGAAGACTATTTCATTATTTGTCGTCAACATTTATTGATTTAAATGTTGTGGTGAAGAAAAAGTCAGATAATACAACTCCAAATGCCGGCGATGGTCTCTCCCATGAAAACTGTATTCTGCACAACCTATTCAAACAAATTAATGTATTTATTAATGGACATTGGTGAGCACTAGCAATAATTTATCCAACTATGCAAGCTACATACAATTTATGATGATGACGCCAAAGGCGTACAAGGAGATGAGAGGACAATCATTGGGCTATGAATATCGAACAGGTGTTGATACTGACGGTGAGTTGACTACTGTAGTGACCCAGGAGTATCATTAGTTGGAAAATTAAATCATGAGATATTCAATATATCCCAATGGCTACCCCCCAATGTCAAGATTGACATAAAGTTACAGATGGCCCCATCGAATTTCATTTTGAGAAAAACACTTCCTGCAGCACCCGATGCAAATGTTATTATCACATCGGCAATTCTCCACGTCCGAAAACAACAAGTTATGAGCTCTGTTGCATTGGCAGTGGAAAAGCTAAGAGCCAATGGTAACAACATTAAACTTCTTGTCCCCCATACAATCACCAATCAACGTCACATTGCCACCGGTTCTCGTAGCTATAGCGATTCATCGTTTATCAATGGAGAAATCCCTTCAAAATTGGCTTTGGCCTTTGTGAAGAGTGGCAGTGCCGTTGGATCCTGGACTGAATCCCCCCATGATTTTAATTTTTTCGGTCTATCTAGTCTTGTGTGCAAAGTGAATGGTATTCCACTGTACACTCTATCATTTGATAAAAAATCCTATAGAACTCTGTACGAGTTGACCATGCAATCCCTAGATCATGACTCTCAACTATTTGAAAATGGAATAACCGAATCAATGTTTTCAAAAAATCATGGGGTTATTGTTTTGGACTTGTCAGGCACACAGGATATGAGCATAGTACGAACTGGGAATGTACGTTTAGAGTGTACATTTGCCGATGCTCTGACTGAGAGTATCACGCTAATATCACTGAGTCAATTTGAAACCTATTGGGAAATCACACCCGACGGCAGTGTTCTACTAGACCTTGCACCATGAACACAAATCAAATAATCAATGTATTTAGTATGGATCCATACATGTCCCAATACAAGTCCTATTGCATACCCTCAGACTTCATTGAAAAAATTCCAAGTGTTAACAATACCCTAATCATTGTTAATAGCAGTCCATCGACTTTGAAGACCGGTCATTGGCTATGCATCTTTCAAACAGCGAAGAATATTGAATTTTTTGATCCTCTTGGCCTATCGTATAAATTCTACGTTCCATACATCAGCAACTTTATTGAAAGCAGTGGGAAAACCATTATTCAAAATCAACGAAGAGTACAGGATTTAACGACTAAGACATGTGGCTTTCATGCACTACTCTTTTTCATGTTCAGATGTCGTGGCTACACCTACAAACAATTTCTCAACATCTACGTTGACTTACCTCAATTGAACGACTTTCTAGTGGAGAATATACTTACAAGTGTATTTAATATTGATTTTAGTGCCCTAAGAATAAAATGTTCTAAAGATGTATGTGAAATTGTTTATTAATAAAAAAAAAAATTATATACATGATAAAACGACTTTTCTACTCTTTAGATTTCATCCACTACTAGGTATTTGTCGACAACAACTAGTGCAGGTAGATTATCTGAATTCACGGTGTACTGATCCTGATGTACTGCAATGTCAGGGTCACATTTTCTACAGTAGAGTGTGACTTCACTCTTGTCATATCTCTTTGTATAGTCAATGATACTATTCGCATTCATTCTATAGAATTCACATGTTTCAATTTGTGTATTTGAAGCAATTTCACAAACAGTGTCCTCAAGTGTCGAATCACATTCTGTCACTGCCAAATAAAAATCAGTGGGCTTATAATCAAAACACCCATTGTCTTCACAACAATGACGTAGAAACCATATTCTCTTGTTGTTCCAACAGTTGAATCGTTGACCTGGTTCCTCCTCCCAGAACAATCTAAAACCACGACGATACCAATCTCGTAGCAATAAACTAAAATCCCGGTTAGGATTCTTTCCAATCATACCGGGATATGTACTCTCCCACTGCTTACATTTTTCATAATGACAATTGGAGCATAGGTGGCCTCTAGGATGAGAGTCACACACCTCTTCAAGACAGGAATTACAACCTTTAATTTGTACAGCATATCCTCTATGCAATTTACACGGGTTGCATAATCTACACTTTTCATCATACTCCTCAATCATTGTGCAATTCTCACATGATGACCAACTGCCCAGTGAGTACATACATAACGGACATGTATGGAACATTTTGTCATGTGTTGACGCTCTCGCTGCCACAATGAAACTGAGCTAGCAACATCAAAAAATTGCCTGAGATAGAGAGAGAGAGAGGAGTAAATCATCCTTGAGCACCATCTTTCTTATGAAAAAAAAAGTCCTAAATTTCTAAAAACTAATGTTTAAAAGCATATCCACAATATCATTTTGCTGTGTCGTGATCAATATATCAATAAATTGTGTAAATGCATTTGGACCACGATGTAGAAGCTTCATACAATAGTCTAATGATGGAGAATCAGTTTTCATTATATCGACAAGCATTCCCCGAGAAAATATCTTCCTTTGAATAGACAACTCTAGAAAATCATCATCTAGAATCAAACGTTTTTCCATAAGAATTAGATTCCTCATGATTCGATCTTTCTCGAATCTATCCATTTTTTAGAGTCCTAACTCTCTCACAACCAAGTTCAGACTAATCAGAATCTCGTTTTGTACTCAAAATATACGCTAGTCTACTATAGAAAAAAAGAAAAAATACCATTGATTTAGAAACAGTTTTATTGAACATAATTACAGTAATAATATTCACTGATGCATTTTGTTCTCATCAATATATTTCGATAGAACATCTAATGCTGACCGAAGTTTATTTATATGGAGAATATTTACTTTTCCAGCAAAACACAGCTGCTCCTCCTGCTTAAATTTGCTTAATGATATCACGTATCTAGCATACATAGTGTCCCATTCAAGACATAGTCTACAACCAGCAGTTATTTCCACAGCCACATTGGGTACTCGTGTATCGTTGCTGCTGCTGCTGTCGGTTCCATCATTAATCTCCAATAGTGTAAATGCACCACTCATTTTTTTTTTCTCCACTAATATCCTCTCAAATAAAAATAACTATTCTCTTTGAATCCAATTCTCTTATGCTATCTCGAATATAAACTGTTCAAAACTGATGGAGAATCAAATATGAAACCTGAATATATACAAAAATAATTGGCGAGTAAAAAGGGAACATCGGTTTTTTGGTTTACCACTAAAAAAAGACACTGAACTTTGAAATTGCGTAAATCCTCTTGACAAAGAGTGTAATGACCGAGTGTAATGACCTGTTTACCTACCAGAAAAACCTGTTTGGTACGGGGGCCTTGGCAAATCGCTACGAGCTAGTCTACTATTATGTATCGACTATGCATAATAATTAGCATTAACAATGGCAACTTATAATTATGTTATAAAATTATTTTATGCAATAATTGTACTACACATAAACTAAAAGATTACTATAAATGTAACAATATAGTAATCTTATAGCAATCTATACAGGGGTGATATAATTTTTATATCAGGCGTGGAAAATCAATTTTAAAATCATAAAATTGATGTATCAGTTTTAATTCAAGTCTTTTATCTAATCTGATCTTTTATCTACTCTGAATTTTGACCGATTTTTATGACAATTTGCAAGGGTGTATCCAGAATTTTTGTTCGGGGGTTTATTTTTTTCGGAGGGGTTTACAAAAATACTCTTTAAAAAACACACCAACATGTGTGTATTGTATGTTTGTTACGTTTTTACGAGTTGGGTATTTTTTTTAGGGGGGGAGGGTTGAAATTCTGAATCCCCCCCCTGTACACGGCCATGTCGGCATGAATAAAAACAGGACAGGGTTTTCGGAAAAACAGAGGAATGGTAGCGTATACCACTAAGAATATAAGTATTGTGGCAATAGTAATCACTGCACTGAAGGCTATTTAGTCATATGAAAAATTAGAGTAAAGAGCTGGAAATGTCATGCAAAATAAAATAACTAAAGGAAACTATTTTGGAAATGCTTTGCTGGATATTCCCGTGTTCACCAAGGAACTGTTCTTTTTTCGGAGACAAGCAGAAAAAGAAATCCTTTTCTAAACGGTCAAATACATTTAAGCACTTTTTTTCCAGTTTGCGGATACAAGTGTTTATTTTGGAAAAATATTGAATTTTTGTTTATGTTATTAACCTGAAACTAATTAGGAAATGGGGGGAGGGAGAGGAACTCCCTTCTACCTTTTAGTAGAGGGAAATACACTTTAGTAGAGGTGAAGGGGGAATGTTTATAGGGTGGGGGAAAGAATTGAAAAAAAACTTGCTTCTAACTTCAATCAAAATAGCCGAAATCTCGGATTGTTACAACTAAGCTCGTACTCCATAGACACTTGAAGATTATGCTGGTGATAATAACGATGATTCTGTATTGAATTATGGATGGAATTATCTTACAACGAATCGCCTTTTTTGGTAGCATGTATTTATTTAACGATGCCCGAGCTGCTGTTTGAAAGGTAATATATTAACACATAAATTAAGTGAAATAAAGATCCGTAAATAACTGGTAACTACTATAATTAAGGACGGGGAAAAATACGGTATTAATTAAAAGCTTTTTATTTAGAAAACACTTTTTTCACTGTTTTGATATAATGTTTTACTTAACTTTCCTAAGTTTCTATTTCATTTATTTATAAATAAATATAATACATCCCAATAAAACACGCCCGAACCGTCCCCGCAAAGCTTGGCATAGTTGCACAACGGTTTGCTCGCTTTCGTTACGCTTGACACGCGGCACCTGGTGTATGTACTTTATGAGAGCCAGTAGCCCCTCGTTATTATATTGACCTGAGAGATGTAGAAGACAGTATAGATAATTGATAGTTTTTTCGAATAGAGAATATTTAAATAAAACACTTATCTGACGAGTGTGGCAAGAAATTTTTCAAATAAAATTATCCTTGTGGGTGCCTTTCCTTATGAGATGGGCAGTTCGCTCAACCAGGGTGTGTTGCTACCCCCTCGTTATATCGAGAGGCGACTACTTCTCTCGCCTGTTTCGCAGCGACTTTCTTTCTTCAGGAAATGATCTTGGTAAAGTTCTACGAAATCATATTATTGAGTTAGGACTAAAGTGAATACACCATTCGATGCCTTTTTTTTATGCTGATTACGAGTATAATAAGCATTTCTATCGGAAATGAATTTCAGCTCCCCCCCCCCCTATATAGGCTATACCTAACCTAACCTAACCCTGAATTGGCATATATAGGGGGGGGGGCTGAAATTCATTTCCGATAGAAATGCTTATTATACTCGTAATCAGCATAAAAAAAGGCATCGAATGGTGTATTCACTTTAGTCCTAACTCAATAATATGATTTCGTAGAACTTTACCATGATCTTAATCAGATACATAAGAAAAACCTGCAACTGTCTACGAAAAGGCAATTCTTATGATGCCAATACAAGTATTCTAAGTTATCATGGGTGGTCTTCCTTCAGTAATCGCCAGTTATCAGGTTAATAAATGTCAATCCCTGTATGTCATTAAATCACGGAAACCTGCTAAATTTTGTACTAAACTCCTATTTACGGTTTCTTTTCAAGTTGACAATGATCTGATTATAATCTGGTGCCCTTTTGTTCTAGAGCCGTGACTAATATACCCTGTGAGGGGCTGCGTTTGGATATGTGAATTAAGGATAAATTAATTCAGGGGGTGTCAACTCTGTCCAAGAAAGTTCAATGGTCTGGTAATTATTTTGAAGATTTATTTATTAACATGCTGTATTCAGTGTTGTCAATTCACAAAAATGTAGGGAGGAGGGACAAAATGTATAATGTAGGGGGGAAGGGGGATATTTTTTATTTTTATTTTTTTCGATACTTGTATAATATATAAAACACACTTGAGAGGTGAAGTTTGGTGAATGCTAATGAAATAAAACATAATTATGATGAAAATTTAATAGTTTAGAAACAAATTTGGGCTATATATTTGCACATTAGGGGGTGGGGCTAAAGCATAGCATATATTAAATACGTAACCCAAAGAAACCTAGTTTAACCTAACCAAACCTGTTTAACTTAATGAAAAAAAAATATGATGAAAATAGAATACTTTATTAGCAAAACTGTGAAAACTACAACTTGGAAATATGCTCCCAGAACGCAGAAATGTCCTCAAGAATCGCATTAAAATGAACTCGGCCTTCTGCCTTTACTGCCGCCCGCCACATGTACTCTACTAAGCATGAATGTAATTGATGGCGGGATATACCTCGGTGCCGTTTGTTCCTCCACTTTGCGGAACCACACATTCTCTCTACTTTTTGGGTAGAGGTGCCAGTTTCTGGGTCGACAAAACTATTTTTATGGTTCACTTTCAAATGGGTGAGACCTACTTGTTCCAGCTCAGTTGTGTTGTAGCCCTTCCAACAGTCTGAAATGATTCCTGAACATCCATGGCGAGACACTATATTCTATACTATCACTAGTCAAAGCAAACTAACCGGTGTCCTCAAGAAATGCGTTAATAATGGACTAAAATGAACTAGGCCAAGAATCACCTTAATAATGAACTTTTCTTTGTCTTTGAGATGGTCAGCCGAAGCTCCCAATTTAATAATTCACAAATGATCTTCACAATTTTGCTAATAAATTATTCTATTTTCTTTACTTTTTATTTTCACAAAATTTCACTTCTCGAGTGTGTTTTACATAATAGACAAGTACCATTTTTTCTAGTGATAATACCAAAATAAGGTATTTTTCTGGGAAACTACATACAAAAATTGTACTTTTCAAAATCTAAGGGATCGGTGCAAAAGATCCCTTTTTTTGTCGAGATAGTAAGTACAAAACCACATAATAGATTGTCACTTCAAAATTTCTCTAAAAAAATTCTTGTTTTTTTTTATATCCAACGGTAGTCAAGGATGAAAAAACAACGCTAGTCATAATCAGGCATGTATCCAGGAATTTTTGTGGGATCGAGTAATAAGTAAAGATTCTAATGGGAGAATAATAAAAAAAATAATTATTTGATAATTTGAATAAGAAGTGCTCCAAAATTCATGAAAATCTGGGATTTCAGGTTAGTTGGGTCCTGAAGCTCCCTGGGTTGGCTGCTATACCCTCCCACCAAATTCTAAGCTTTTTCTAATTCTATTATACTTCTTCCATAATTGCTGTGTTTGCATTTTTTTTCAGATTTGTTCCCCCTCTTGATGGACCCCCCAGAGGCAAAGTTTTGCAACCACGCCTGATCAGCCGTGACTATTTGCAAAGTATTTTATTCATTCTTTCATTCTTTCTTCTCCCAGGGTCTTTTTTTCCATTCAAAAGCTTTGATTGTTTCAATTCAAAGGACCTTTTTGTTCCAGAATTAGTCAAATAAGAATGAAAATAAAAAGCAAATCTTTATTAAAGATTTATCAAAGGATTTTTGCATACTTTGGAATAGGTTGTGAAATCTAAACTTTTAGCAGTTATTTTTAGCTGAGTGAGCTTGCAAGAACACAAAAAATGCTTGATGTGCATTCAAGCAGAAAAGGAGCAATTATGTTCGCAAGAAACTTATTCATAAAAAAATAAAATAATTTAGGGGGACGACTAACTTTGAAAAATTGTTGTTCTTACTAAAAAGTCACGTTTTAGAAATCCACTGATACAGAAAAGTTGAGAACCATCTATTGGATACTAACAAGACAAAGTCACAGTCATAGTTAAACCCTCAATAGATTTCAAGAAAGCTTAAAGTAAAGGTGAAAGATACGACACTGGATTTTACAGCCCTAACCAACGATGCTAATAAATATTTCTGCCAGGCCAGGCCCTTCAGCCAGGAAGTGCAATGGGGGGCTGAGGACTATCTGTCCAGTATTTTTACATATTCTTCCTGTTTATCTTCTTCGGTTTTCTCCGGTCCCCCATTTGGAACTGGGAAAACTATAGCTAAGCTTACATAGTCACTCCATTGACCCTTGTTCCAAACCAAATAATCGAAGACACCCAGACTCGAACCCCTTTAAGGACAGTCTTGCATGCCAACCACTCAGATAAAACGACTCCTCAAGGAAGCTGGAAGTTATAAAATAAACTATCACAATAGTCATCCCGAGGGTGGGAAGTATAGTGTCGTTAATTGAGGAGGGGCTAGAAGGCTATATATATATATATATATATATATATATATATATATATATTATATATATATATATATATATATATATATATATATATATATATATATATATATATATATATATATATATATATATATATATATATATATATATATATATATATATATATATATATATAAATGAAGATGGTCAGACCCAGTGGCTCCAAGGGATACCGCTTGCACGCTACATCCCAAGTTTTTGTGGCTTGCGGAAGACATTGATAGATTCCCAAAAAACTTTGATACGCCTTATCTAATATCCAACAATTAAAAAACAATAACTTATTCTTTTTCTCTTTATGCTTGGAAATTTGTTATCCTGGGAGATTGTATTCTGGTTATTCCCTTTGAAGCTACCCTTGGATATCATCCTGCTATTCGAGAAAACATTGTCCTACATATTCCAGAAAACAAGTTCCATCATAAGGCAGCAGAGGTTAAAAATCATCTTTTGGAAGTGAAGTCACCAAAATTTATGGTAAATTGTGAAATAAATAACAACAGAGCTTTAAATATTCCTAAAAGTGGAGGCACCTTTATTAATGGCAAACATTATTGATTTATTATTATTTATTTTCTACCTCATTACTACAAAAAAGTAAAATGACGGAGCACAATATAGCACAAAGAAAGAAAAGAGAGTGAACAAACAAAACACAATACTTAAATTACAATAATGGAATTACACAGCAAGTACTTAAACACTACATCGACACTGCTGCCACAGGAGGGACGACCAGCCATACGACAAAAAAAAAAAAAAAAAAAAAAAAAAAAAAAAAAAAAAAAAAAAAAAAAAAAAGCTATGCAGCTGCGTCTGCGTAGCACAATGAATTGATCTCCTGCTTGCTATCGTCGACCAGGAATGTCACCTGTGGTTGGGGGCAAATCATCCGACGCGAAATTTGCGTTAAAATTGACGATCTGTTTTCGAACGGCCCGTCATGGTTTTGTAACTTTAGAATGAAGTCTATCGAAGTTTATGAAACATTAAGTGCCAATATTGAATATTAGAATACTAAAACATTCCTTATGAAGCTATCCTGAGAGATCACCCCACCTTTCCGTAATGTCCCATAACTACTGGAACGTTCAGTGACGTCTTTGCTGTGCCACCATACAGCAGAGTTTTAAAATCATCACCTGAAATTGGAGGCACTTTTATTCTCGGCAAATTTTGAAGTTAAGGATATACCAAAGCATTAAAGGCTAACATTAAAGACACTAAAATAGTCTTTAGGAAACTACCCCAGAAGATCCCCTTGTCCTTCCAAAATGTTCCACTACCTAATGTGACATTTACCCTTGTCCCTACTGTTCTACCACAAAGCAGGAGAGGTTTAAAATCATCACATGCAAGTCGAGTCACCACAATTTACGGCGGATCTTTCAAGTTTACACCGATAAAGAAGAAGCTCAAGACCACCTAAATATTACACTACCCATTAACTGGCATAAAAACCTTTCTTCAACCTGAACTAAGGGTATCAATAGCATCTACAATGCTTACCTGTTAACGCTTGAAAAATTCATGATACCTGAGCTATCATCACCTATCCAGGTCTGATGTTGGACATTCTGCATTCATTAATCACTTCTATAGTGGGACAGGAGAGGTCTCTCTTGTCGGTCGGAAGTTTTAGGCGGTAAAATTCCGACCGAAAATTGGCGTAACGAAATTAAGTTTCACGGTATTGTATGGATTCATTTTGCCAAGAAAATTTCTTTGGCAGATATTTCCCCTTTCCTGTTCTCATAAACATGTTCTGGAAATTGAGACAGGCTTGTGTGGTTCTCAGCTGAATAATAAAAAAAATGTGTTTTTATTCAAATGTAAAGAGCAGCATTAAAAACAAAACAAATAGTAGTTTTTTCAAGTTTAAGAAAGGTTGCCTCTTCCGTAAATAAGAGATGTATTTTCCAAACAAGTATAATGAGAGAGAGAGAGAGAGAGAGAAAGAGAGAGAGAGAAAGAGAGAGAGAGTAGTGTGTTGTGTGTGTTTGTGTGTGTATGTGAGAGGGAAATTTTTTGATGTTTCGTAGAATTTATTCTGATCATTCCGTAAAAATTTGACCTGCAGCCAATGGCCAAAACTCAATCAGAAACTAAAAAAATACAAACCTTGTGAAGGTAAAACGATGGCATTCTCGAGTCATGATCTCTCTCTTATAAAGTGCAACATGCACTTAACAGAAAGGATTTTAGATTGCAACAAATAGCCAGTAGGTAATTACAAGTATTTTATTTGCCTATTGCTTTCAAAGTTTTTGAGCTAAAAATGTTAACCCCTCTTACGCTTTTCAACACCAGCGGAAAAAAAACTTTTAGAGGAAGTTGCGTACTTCCTAACGATTTCGCTAAATATATTTGCGTCCTTGTATGGCAACACGCCCTTGTTTGGCCAAATAAAATCGAAATATTCTCAACTAGCATAAATGTGATGCGCTTGAAATTTAGTACCTATTTCTCTTTTTCAGCACATATTTTATTAGCATATTAAAAAAAGAATCAGCAATTTTTTTGTCAGATAAAACTGTCAACAAGACGAGTGCATTGATTGACTTTATTTTTTATTTTGTTGTAGTTTATTCAGAAATTATTCCGCATATGAGGCAACCCCTTACACAACCCCTTACACAACCCTTGCTTTCTAAAATAAATTTTTGGGGTTCTTTAAAAATACTGCTAATTCAACTGCCCTTGTGTTTGAGAAGTCTTTCTTAAAATATTGTGGCAAAACGTCAAAGTTTAGCATAAAGAGCGAAGGTTGAGGAAGGAAAAGTCTCCCTTATCTACAGAATAATTTTTTGATAAAAAGTGAAACGGTACTTGTTAATTATTCAAAACACGCCCAAGAAGTAAAGTTAGGTTAATCCTAACGAATTATGCCAAAATATGATGAAAATGCAATATTTTATTAACAAAATTACGGAAATTACAGTAGTAAATTATGGAAAGCAGGCTGCCCAGAACGCATTATATTAAATACCTAACCTAATCTAACCAAAATACCAATTTTATATATTAAATAATTAATTCAAATATACCTACAACGTAGTTTGTCTACTGATCCCAAACTAATTGTCTCCGAATATAGATAGCTAAACCGGTTTTTGTCAGATTTTGCATATCAAAATTCTTGAGTGTGTTTCTGAATCAAGCAGTTCGTGGTAACGAACTGTAAGTAAGGAGCAACCCGGCTCAATTGTAACCGAAACTCTAAAAACGCAATTTTGATACCAGTAGATACATCGAAAAATTGGATTTTTATGCTGATTTCAAATACATAAGTTTCATCTTACCCATCAAAAGTTACAAGCCTGAAAAAATTTGCCTTATTTTCGAAAAAGGAGGAAACACCCCCTAAAAAATGATACAATCTAAATGAAAAACCAAACCATCAGATTCAGCGTATCAGAAAACTCTTCTGTAGAGGTTTCAAGCTCCTATCTGCAAAAATATGGAATTTTGTATTTTTGTCAGAAGAAAGATCCCGGATGCGTGTTTATTTGTTTGTTTTTTCTTCCCGGGGGTGATCGCATCGATCCAGTGGTCCTAGAATATCGTGAGAGGGCTTATTCGAACGGAAATTAGAAGTTCTAGTGCTCTTTTAAAGTGACCAAAAAAAATTGGACGGCAACTAGGCCCCCTCCCAGGCTCATGTTCTCCCAAAGTCACCCGGTCAAAGTTTTGAGACGGTCATTTTGTTCAGCATAGTCAAAAATCTAATAAACATGTCTTTCAGGATAACTTACTCCCCCGCAGCCCCTGGGGGAAGGGCTGCAAGTTATGAACTTTGCCCATTATACATTATGGTCATTTGCATATAGTATTGGTAATTGGGGAGCATACAGACGTTTTCAGGAGGGATTTTTTCTTGTGAGGAGGGGGGGTGGTCGGAGAAGGGGGTTACGTGGGAGAATCTTTCCATAGAGGATGTTTTTATAGGACATTTCTATGAAGGGGGTGACGGATTTCCCAGCATTATTTAAAAAACGATCAGAAATTAAATGAAAAAAAAACGTTTTTTTCAACTGCAAGTAAGGAGCAACATTAAAAATTAAAACAAACAGAAATTATTGCGTATATGAGGGGGTTCGCCTAGTCAATACCTAGCTCTTTGCGCTAAGATTTTTCTAGTACTTTGAAAAGAGCTATCTATTCTAATTAAATGGCCTTTGTGATTCAGGGGTCATTCTTAACGAATTGGAACAAAATTCAAACTTTAGCGTAAAGAGCGAGGTATTGACTAAGGGGTGAACCCCCTCATATACCTAATAATTTCTGTTCGTTTTAATTTTTAATGTTGCTCCATACTTTCAGTTGAAAAAAACTTTTTTTTTTATTTAATAGTTAACAAGTACCAACGAAACCAATAATGAACTTATAATGTACCAAAAATAAAACTGATATTCAGCTCAAACTCAAAATGAACAGAAATTACTAGATATATGAACTGGGAAGTTGCCCTCCTTATTCCCCTTTATATGACTACCTCTGTTAATATCTGCTCGTTTTAGGCTTTATTTAGTCATAGTTATTTCTATTTATTTTAAGTTTTACTTATTACAGGTATTTATTTCTTTCTGTTTTGACATGGTTATCAATCAAGACTTCTAAGAGAGGTAGGTTTCAGGACCTTTGTATCTTAAAAATCAGCTTAAATAAGAGAGGGATGGATATAGAACTGTCAGTGCCCGAGGGAAGAATAGCATTTGGTACCTCCCGGTCAACAAACCTGTTGTAGATATCAGGTTATGGTTATTTTACTTAGGTAAAGAATATATTTATTTTTGTATTTTTAATTAATTGTTTTATTATCATCAATATTTTTTTATATAAATCCTAATATATAATAAGGTTAAAAAAAAAACTCGAAGATTTCACGTAACAACAGTTTATTGGTGATACACTGCACATACAATTTAAATTATTTACAATCAATCTTATCCTGTAGATTGAAACTTAACTTTACGTGCTTTTCTTAAAGCAGATGTCTTTGTAATGTCTTTATATGAAACCTTTGAAGTCATATCACGTTCTACGCGGATTATACTCTATAGTGCCATGCGATCGTTGCCCATTACAAACCAGCACCAGGGGCAGGCTGCCCCCTTGCCCCCTACAGGGACGTAGTTTGCGATGGGGCAGGGGGCATCTGCTCCTCCCTGATCCTGGTTTACCCTCAAGACCCCAATCCCCCCCCCCCTATCTGAAATTTTGTTTCTTCAAAAACCATGTCGAAACTATAAGATAAGCCTAGATAATTCAAGCATCAACAGAAACGGGTCATTTTCTTTAGTATATCTTTACCATTATGGTATTATATGGCTCATCTTTCAATTTTCACTGTATTTTTTAGTTGATTTGGGAAATTGGCTCCAAATTTGTCCCCCTTTCCCAAGGATTTCGATGATATTAAGACACTGCCCCCCTAGACCTGTCTCTGAAATTAGACATAAAAGCTAAATCTTACGCAAGGAAATTCGAACATGGAAATAAATCAAAGGAGTGGACTTCTCCGCCAGCTCAGATAAAAGAAAAAACAAAAATATCAATATTGTACTTTTCATAATTTTCCTGTCACATCTCAAGTTAAAGGTAAATATTTGCACAAAATTGCGTTCAATTTTGTTGACAGTTTAGACCCTTATTCAGTTTGAAACTTTCAATTTGTCACCATTAACAAGAGACATTGTCACATTTTTAAGTAGGAAACCATGAAACAGCAGTTTTGTTTAATCTTGCGTATCACCACCATGCCATAAAGCTGCATCATTATGGCTAGACTGCCAGGACATCACCTACCCCCTTGAGATAAATATAGTCCTAACGGAAAAATAAAATCCGAGAAAAAAGGCCTAAGCCCTCTCATGTATAACCTTGTCTCTTCATGGTCTGGATTCTCAGTTTGGACTTCCTGATTATAGAGTATTCAAGGCCTTATCCATGGTTTTGTTTGCAAATATATGCATTTTTGTTATGTTTTTACGAGTTGCATAAACAATTTTCTTTCTTTTTTTGGGGGGGGGGGGTCAAACACCAAAACTCCCCTGGATACGACCCGGAAGGTAGCTTATTTAGGAAATTTTCTCATAATCCGGATTGTCTTTGACAATCCAACGTTTCAGCAATCTTATTGCCAAAAGATGCAAAATTCTGATAAAAAAAATTGAGCGTTTAAATCAGTTACCTTAGTTTTGTTTACATCCCCTCTCTTTCATATTTTAAAGTACCTGAATAACAAAAAACTAATCAAATAAAGGAAGTTTATAATTTCTTGCAAATACCATTAAAATTTTGAACGTTCATAAATTTGTTTTATTTACGTTACTTCTTTAGATGTTTGTAATCACGGCCACTGCAGTAGCTGTAACCTAGTAAAGAGTAAACCCGAGTCCACAGCAACCGAAATAAAAAAAATGGGTTTTCAAAGAAACTACCTCTTTAAGAATATTTACCGTGGACCACTATCTTAAAAATAGTTATTTTCATTCAAATTCGACTGAACACTAATTTCTAATTACGAGAAGAATTTGGGGAATTACGAAAATAGCCTGAAAGGCTCAAACAGTATTTCTAATTAAAACAAAAGCCCCACATTGAACCTGCCATTGTTGAAAACTTAAGGCATACAGTCCCCCGCTTTACAAAACAAGGAAATTCACATTTCCGCGCAGGTAGCACTGATGTGTCTTTTTTCAGGGGTGATCGTGCTGAGCCTGTGGTTCAAAATTATCAGGAGGAAGCTCATTTGAACGGAAATAAAAAAAAATACGGAATAAAAAAAAATGCGGAAATGAAAAAATACGCTGTCCCCTTCTCAACGCCTCGCTCTTTACGCTAAAGTTTGACTCTGTAACACAACTTTATTTTTTAAAACAATAAAAATTTTAGCGTAAAGAGCGAGGTGTTGAGGAGGGGACAGCCCCTTTCATATAGGGAATAATTTATGTTCGTTTTAATGTCACTCCTTACTTTAAGTTAAAAAAAACAACTTGTTTTCTTATTTAATCAAGTGATGAAGGTATGCGCCGTATTTTGTTCAATTTTAACAGCTTTCAAACACAATGAAGGAAAGGGCAGGGGAGTTTATTCTAGCATGGTGAAGATAATCTTGTTCTGTCTGTCCTAACTTGAATGTCAGGGAAATACTTAAACACCTTTGGTAGTGAAAATCCGTAGATTAATGAAATAATTCCACTTTATAATAAGCATACATTTTTATATTTACCCATAGCCCCCTCCCCTTAAATGTATGTGTGTGGGAAATATAATTAATTTGTGTGTGCATAAAAAATAAAAAAATGGGGCAATATCTTTTCAAAATTTCTCCCAAAAAAAAACTGCAAACATAATACCTACTTGCCAAACGGTTGTTGCATGAATAACAAGGTTGATTAACAAGATTGTTTCTAAATACACACATTTTGTTTGCGGCTATTTGCAGTTTTACGGCTATTTACATAATTTACTTGTAACTATCGTTGAAATCAAACAGTTCGTGGTAACGAACGGGTACGTAAGGAGCGACCCGACTCAATAGTAACCGAAACTGTCGAAAATGGAGTTTCGATACCAGTAGATACATCGAAAGAATTAGATTTTTATGCTGATTTGAAATATATAAGTTGCATCAAGTTTTGTCTCACCCATCAAAAGTTACGAGCCTGAAAAAATTTGCCTTATTTTCGAAAAAGGAGGAAACACTTCCCAAAAGTGATAGGATCTTAATGGAAATTACACCATCAGATTCAGCGTATCAGAAAGCCCTACTGTAGAGGTTTCAAGCTCCTATCTGCAAAATGTGGAATTTTATATTTTTCGCCAGAAGAAAGATCACGGATACGTGTTTATTTGTTTGTTTGTTTGTGGTTTTTTTTCCAGGGATGATCGTATCGATCCAGTGATCCTAGAATATCGCGAGAGGGCTCCTTCGAACGGAAATTAAAAGTTCTATTGCCCTTTTTAAGTGACCAAACAAATTGGAGGGCAACTAGACCCTCTCCTACACTCATGTTTTTTTCAACTGAAAGTAAGGAGCAACATTAAAACTTAAAACGAACAGAAATTAATACGAATATGAGGGGGTTTTCTCCCTAGTCAATACCTCGCTCTTTACGCTAAAGTTTTTTTAGTGCTTTCAAAAGACTTATCTATTCTAATTAAACGGCCTTTGTGATTCAAGGGTCATTCTTGAAGAATTGGAACAAAATTCGAACTTTAGCGTAAAGAGCAAGGTATTGACTACGAGGCAAACCCCGTCATATACGTAATAATTTCTGTTCGTTTTAAGTTTCAATGTTGCTCCTTGCTTTCAGTTGAAAAATCTTGTTTTTTTTTTCATTTAATACAAGTAAAAGTGGAGTGAAGAAACTGCATTTTTTCATTTTTTAAAAAATTATTTCCTAGCCTAATTCTTACCAGATATTAAATATTTTTATTTTTTTATTATGTTTTATCAAATATTATGAAAGAATATATCAAAATATTAATCTTATTTTAAATGAAATTAAACACTATAAAAATGAGTTAAAATAAAAAATATGTATAATATTAGGTTTTGATTATTATGTGGTTTAAAGAGCTATTAAATGAAAAATATTTAATTAAATAGTTGAACAGTTAGCAAAAGACCAATAAATGGCTCCAAATTCGTAATATCCGACTCGGACAGAATCTGGTTGAGCAAGACCGATCTTGCCGTTATACACTGAGTGTTAAAATTCTGTAAGTATTTTTTATCTTTTTACCACGGTGGCAAACACATTGAAATCTGTTTTGACATTTTAGAAAAAATTGGAAAAACTCTGCTTCCACTTATTCTGCATCCACTTCCCAAAAATACGCCACTGGCCAAAATGAGCAACGGATTTTTGCAACTAACTGGTCATTGAGTCTCCAACTAGCTGGTCATTTTCGAATTTTTACCTGCTTTTCTCACATACTTTTTTCTCTTTTTTTTCTCTGAGGTCACGTAATGCCTACAGTATATTTTAATTTTCTAACAAAAGTCAAAGTGGAATAAAGCGCGCGTCTGTCAAAACAAAATTAGTTTTTGCAGCTATTCAAAAATATATATAAGTTCTAAAATACAAAGGAACAACGTTGAACAAATTATAAATGTAACGAAGGACATAATTCAATTTTGGATCCCCTCCTACGTGATCAGAAATGAAAATATAGTGAGGTTCTCTCACTACCCCAATTTCAACGTTAAAATCTGAATTTGTGAGATTTCGAAGGGCCTAATTTTCTTTCGGGGACACCCCTAAATTTTCGGGGGTAATATAAGATAAGATTTATTCATAGAGAATTAAACAGAAAATAAATGCACGAAACTAATCCCCATAAAGGATTCATGGCCTTTATGGGGATTAGAAAATCATATATAACTTTTGCCCCCCCCCCCTATTGAAAAGTATCTGCTCATACCCATGTACATACCATGTGTATACGCACTTTGAATACCAGTGAAAGTAGCAATTAAAAGGAAAAAGCCTTATTTTAACTTTCACCGATTTCATCCCCTCGTATTAGACAGGCTGGGTAAAACCCTGCTTGACAAGATGGTAGTAATGTAGAACAATTTATTGCGGACAATTTGCGAATGTTAAAATTGAGGTAAGTTGTACAGTTGTGTAACCTGTTAATTGGACTAGAAATAAGATTATAATCCTTATTTTAGGGCTATATATACACAGTCGCAAAGTAAAATTTATGTCAGTTGTACTAAAGATTTGGACTAAGGAAAGCTAAAACTAAGGTAACAATAATTTCCATTCTTTTTTATTCAATGTGGTTACCATATTTATTATATTTATTCATAATTCGTGTACATAAAACAAACATAATTTATTTATAATGTAATTTAGTTATATAATGAATTATATCCACGTTCGTTTTATTAAAATTTGTCTATATTAATTCATTTATATTCATTATATTTATAAGCCAAAGAATGTATATATCAAATTCTGATTTTGTTTTCTGTAATGGGGCCGAACTTCAACTGGCTAGGTATCCAAAAAATGGGAATCAGGGATTTTTTCAGAGAATAATTATTATTACATTTGATTTCTATTTTTTCTAGCTAAAGGTACAGGTTACATTTTTCCAACAATTCCTGATCTTTCTGGAACTCGGAGGGTTAGGACTCTTTTTAAAACCAGTTGTCTGTTTGAGGCGCTCGACGAAGATAAACGTTTATACCCTTTTGTGCGTTCAAAAAAATACCCTTTTCAACCCCTTTGGATTAATCTTCTTATATTTAGAACTTTATAAGACAAAATACCTAGCTTTACTCAACAAACACTAAACTCCACTGAGAACATTCCCATTGGTTGATTCTATTCGCTTGGTTTCCCATTGGCTGCAAAAGAAACTATGCAAATCAAAACACAAATTTTATCAAATTAGTTTATGATAACGACCACCAAAGGTACAATTAAAAAAAATAATCAAAGTAAGATTATCTATAGCTACTATATATCTAGAAGAGGTTCCTTTAAAGGACCTCAGTAGCAGCTCATTGTTAACACCACTAAAAATATCTCCCCTTAAATGCATAAGTTCAGTCTATTGTTGGTAAACATTGTTGGTAAGTTCGCAGTCTATTTGAGAAATTTAAATCAATCCAACTTGCTAAGTGGTACACATTATGTACGTAACTAAATTTGGGGAAACCAATGGGTATGAAGATAGGGGACACTTGCCTCATTGATTAAAAAAATGCATTTTTTGGCATTTTCACTAAAAAACAAAAACAAAAAAATGAAAGTGCCTCCATAGAAAATGAAAAACACCCTTTTTTGTATCCTCATTAAAAAAAAGTATTCGAAAAAAAAAAATCCATGGTGCCTCTACATTTTCTTGAGTTTGTGTTACTAACCTGAATCCATATCCTAATGCGCCTAACTAGCAATTCCAACTTAAAATAACATTCTTCACGAAAAGTTTCTTTAATACTTCTATCAAAAACCTGTATGTAATGGTCATTTCTTACCCGGGTATCATTTTATTTAATATTTCCATAGTTAGACAATTGGCTATTATCTAACTAGTCAGCTGATATAGTCAGTCGTAAAGAATGTGCTAGCCTAACCCCTAAGCAATTTCGCCAGTGTTAGGGAAAATTGGAATAAATTAATTCAATTAACAGAGCAATTCGTTTTTAAATCACACAAGAATATTTTAAAACACAAAAAGTAAAATCAGGTAGGCACCGTTGCAGTCTTTTAATCTTGTCCCCCCATTTTATACGACCACTTTTCTTAAGGGAGAGGGGGCATAATCAGAAAAAAAGTTTATAATTAGCATAATTAGGAAAAAAGGTTTAGGCCAATATTTTTCAATTTTCTCAGGAGGAGTAGGCTCTTCGGACCATGCTCTGGGGGAGGGGTTGTAGAGAATTTGATTAAATAATGAATTAAAATACATCGTTTCAATAAGGACATGTTTGATTTGATCTCGAACAAAAAAGAAAAGAATGGGCTTTTAATTTGGAACATAAACTGTTTTATAACATTGTTTCATAAGCTACTTCAGCTTTCTACCTTGCTTTTTTGCCAGAGTGGCACCGTTCTAATTTTGGTTTAGGGAGAAATATAGGCTATAAGCTAGTTGATTCCCTCATTCCAACTTCACTTACCTCAACTTTTTGTTTGTAATTTTTTTCAAGTTCATGCTCGATTTTCTAGAAGAATATTCTGATAAAATAACATAATATTTAAGATAATCGAGGATAGTAAAATGCGATTTCATCCTTCAGTTTGTTTATTTTTTTAGTCTACTCAGTTTAACTAAATTTATTGCTTATAAGAAAATCACACATTTCTAGCCTACTATTTCCAATTTTTCTTGGAACAAGAGTCCTTCAAACAGATCTTTAAAGTTTTGGATTTTAGAATAGCAGGATTAGTAATATACTGAAACACAATGTTTCAATAATAAAAAAAAAATCCGTTTTCAATTTTTGTCCTTACTCCTAAGCTTCCAGACTTCTAAGCTTCTTTACCCCTACACTCCTACTAGACTCCTTCTTTTACATCTTCAGGTTGTACCCAAAACCTATCAATCCAATAATAATAATAATAAAATGCTAAAAATGATTAGTTAAAAATTGAGGTGGATTTTAACTTTTTTCGTACGAATTACTGACTGATTGCCTTCTGTTTCAGATGAAAGTTGCGATTGTTTTATTCTGTTTCTTTGCCCATCTGATGGCACAAGAAGTTCAAGAGAAAGGGGAAGTCACTACCCAATATCCATTAGAAGACGCTGATGATACTGATCTTACTGCCGAATCCTCAAAACATCACAAAATGCATCATTACAAAGGATACAGCCACTATACTCCAACAAACTATGGCTACCCTCTACCTCATCACAGTGCCTCATATTACCCCATGCCCAACCAGCATGTAATGCCAGTTTACGGACGTCCAGTCTATAACCACAGAATGTATCAGCCATCTTACCACAAGGCACATCCAATCCACGCAATGAAGATGTACAAAAAAGCCATGCACAAGGGAATTTATGGATGATCCATTTTTTGACATGTATTTATTTGTTATTTATTAAAGAAAATATTGTCCATTATTGTCTAACCTTGTATACTATTGGTTAGACTAGAAATGGGCCTGTGTAACTGTTCCCCAATATTTTCCAGGCTCGTGCCCATTAAAATAAAAAAAGTGACACATAGAGATAAAGCAGAAAATTGAGTTAAAATGGAGAACTCATCCAGGTGCGTAGCTTGCTATGCGTGAGTGCAAAAACCTTAAGCCCCCCCCCAAACTTCATCAAATGCCTCACATTAACCACACTAGTTTGAGACTGATTTGTATAACCAACAAACTGGGGAGAAGAACCCCTACTGAATCATTACGATACGCCCCGCCCCAGGAATATTCGGAATATTAATAATCTCATCACCTAATACCAAGGCTGAACCCCCCCCCCAAAAAAAAAAAAAAATATCCGACTTGTAAAAACGTAACAAAAATGAAATAAAAAAATTTGGTGTGTTTTTTGAAGTTTTTGTACCCCTCTGAAAAAATCGTTTTATAACCCCACCCACCTACCACGAGACACTCCTGCCTAATACCCTGTCTGCATTGCTTAAGTAAACTTAAGATACTTAACTATGTATAATTAATGTTATACTTAATTGTAGTTATAATTATATTAAGTAGTTTGTTATTATTATAATCAGGCTTAAATATGCTTAAGATACTAAAGATGCACATGTAAGTATCGCTAAAGCTCACTTTTCAAGGTATCAGACCCTCTAAGTATGTTTAATCTACATAACTACCTGCTAAATGTTACATAACTACATAAGTTACATAGCTAGGATTAGTTCAGCTCAATCTAGAAAATCTTAAGCTAAAAAAAACAAATTATTTAAATGTGTACAATTAGGTCAGGCTTCCTTCGGGAGTTTCCTCGGAAAGGGGACCTAGCATTTCAGCAGGGAGTATGTCAAAAACACTAAATGTTACAGGAAAAGTCGCAAAAACGTCGCACAAATGTTTCCCGGGTTGAACGTATTCGAAGGTTCAACTGTTGAAAGAGGGTGTTGAACAGACCTTTGAAGTGTTGCTAGTTGTCCAAATTTGGTCCACATTTCTTGGTTCAACATTAAAAAGAAGAATGGTAATATCAAACGAATAACTTTTAGTCAGTAACTGCAAGATTAAATCACTATTAATTATTTTTTTTTAGCACAAAGTCAATGTACAAACGTATTTTTCAGGAATTTTTTTTTGGGTAGCGATATATCTTTGTGTCTGAAACTATCAAAGATTTATTTGACACGGTATTTAAGATTTTGACAGATTTATGCTTGAGATTGATTGAGTACAAGAATTTTTTTTTAACCAAATGATTTTTTCCGTATATGTAATAAAAACCCTGATGACACAAAAAAAAACAATAAAAAATAAACTATGTTTTGAGACAGGATCTGAATACAAAATTGCATGGCTGCCAAAAAATTGAAGCAACCCAATCCATCTTTTTTTTTCGCCTTAACATGGAGATTAAACAGAAGAAACATGGTCTTCGATCTTACCTACTTAACTGGGAATGCTTATGCTAATTATATTACTTGAAAAAATGTCTGGTATTAGAATAGCCCTTGTAAAGTACATTACTAAATATTACTATAAATAACAATTTTTACTTGTTATTTGACGTAGAATATAAAGAAGTAAGCAACGGGATATCCTTTCACCGTAAAGGAATTCTATTCGAATAATATTTTTAATCATATATTTTGAAATGGCTTGCACCAGACCAGAAAATAACTGCTCAATTAATATTTAAAGTAACAAGGATAGTGAAAAGAATATGATTGTTTAAGTTGGTTAAATAGAATCTTATCCAGGCCATATCCAGGGGGGGAGGATGTTTGAACCCCCCCCCCCCCACCCCAAAAAAAAAAATTGTCTGACTTAACTTGCAAAAAACGTAACAAATATGCGTATAAACACATTTTTTATACACTTTTTAATGTTTTTTTGTAAACCCCCCCCCCCCCCACGGAAAATATAACCTTCCTGAACGAAAATCCTGAATACGGACTTGAACCTCATATAAGCACATTCCATTTCAAATGAAAAACACATCCATGTGAGCAGTTAGGTAATGTTTCGTAAGAACGGGTGCAACATTTAGAAAGAAAAAAAAAAGGGGGGGGGGGGGTTTAAATCTATCAAATAATCTTCATAGGAGCTCCAAGTTATAAATTTATTTTACAAAATACGTTTAAATGAGCTAAATCTGGATTGGGTCTTAATGCGCACTTATAGCATGGATCTATTTACAGGAGATATTTGCTTCTTATAGCTCTACATTGTTCGCTCCCCTACCAAGGACAATGAAAAT
Organism: Artemia sinica; assembly: GCA_027921565.1. Taxonomy (NCBI): domain Eukaryota; kingdom Metazoa; phylum Arthropoda; class Branchiopoda; order Anostraca; family Artemiidae; genus Artemia; species Artemia sinica. The sequence goes on from CM051262.1 coordinate 14,827,337, forward strand.
GAAATCTGATTGTTCTAATTGTTTAAGTGGAAGCTTACCGTAGCCAGAGTAATATTCAAGGGGCTAGGCGGTTGACCCCCCCCCTGCGAAATTTTGCCTGACTTGTAAAAACGTTACAAAATGCGTGTAAACAAGTTTTTGATGGATTTTTTAAAGTTTTTCTGTAGCACCTCCACCCCCCTGAAATTATCTAACCCTCCCGAACGCAAAATCCGGTATACGGCCTTCACCGTAACCATATTCAATTTTTAATCAAACAGTTCGTGGTAACGAACTGTAAGTAAGGAGCGACCCGGCTCAATGGTAACCGAAACTCTAGAAAACGGTATTTTGATACAAATAGATACATCAAAAGAATCGCATTTTAATGCTGATTTCAAATATATAAGTTTCATCAAGTTTAATCCTACCCATCAAAAGTTAGGCGCCTGAGAAAATTTGGCTGATTTTCGAAAAAGGGGGGAAAGACCCCCTAAAAATTATAGAACCTTAATGAAAATCACACCATCATATTCCGCGTATCAGAGAACCCTACTGTAGAGGTTTCAAGCTCCCATCTACAAAAATGTGGAATTTTGCATTTTTTGCCAGAAGAAAGATCACGGGTGCGTGTTTATTTGTTTGTTTGTTTTTTTTTTTTTTTTCCCAGGGGTGATCGTATCGAACCAGTTGTCCTAGAATATCGTGGAAGGGCTCATTTTAATGGAAATTGAAAGTTCTAGTGCCCTTTTTAAGTGACCAAAAAAATGGAGGGCAACTAGGCCCCCTCCCACGCTCATTTTTTTCCCAAAGTCACCTAATCAAAATTTTGAGATAGCCATTTTGTTCAGCATAATCGAAAATATTATAAGTATGTCTTTTAGGATGACTTAATCCCCCGAACTTCCCGGGGGGAGGGCTGAAAGTTATGAACTTTACCCAATGTTAACATATAGTATTGGTTATTTGGAAGTATACAGACGTTTTCAGGGGAGATTTTTCCTGGTAGTGGGGGGGGGGGGGGGGTGGGTCAGGGGTTATGTGGGAGGATCTTTCCATGAAGGAAGTTTTCATGGGGGAAGGGACATTGCTATGAAGGGGACGCCGGACTTCCCAGCATTATTTAAAAAAAGATCATAAATTTAATATAAAAAAACAAGTATTTCAACTGCAACAGCAGCAACATCGAAACTTTAAACGAACAGAAAATATTACATATATAATTGGGTTCACCCCGTAGTCAATGCCTCGCTCTTTAAGCCAAAGATTTTTTAGTACTTTCATAAGAGCTATTTATTCTAATTAACGGCCTTTGTGATTAAGCGGTCATTTCTAAAGAATTGGAACAAAATTTGAACTTTCGCTTAAAGAGCAAGGTATTGACTAGGGGGCGAACCCCCTAATAAATGTATTAAAAATATATGAATATAGAAGTTCGTTACGTAAGTTAATTCGTAAGTTACGTATATTTATTACTAATAAAAACGTTCGTAAATAAAATTAAACAAGTTTCGAGAAAGCCATTTAACTAAATAAAAGTAAATTAATATGAAAATTTTGTTTTAATTATTCATGTACTGTGAGCCAAGATCAAAACCTGCATTTTTTCAAAAACGTTCAAAAATTAAATAAAAAAAACAAGTTTTTTAAACTGAAAGTAAGGAGCGACATTAAAACTTAAAACGAACAGAAATTATTCTGTATATGAAAGAGACTGTGCCCTCCTCAACGCCTCGCTCTTTACGCTAAAGTTTGACTCTGTCTCACAACTTTATTTTTAAAACAATAAAAAACTTTAGCGTAAAGAGCGAGGCGTTGAGGAGGGGACAGTCTCTTTCATATACAGAATAATTTCTGTTCGTTTTAAGTTTTAATGTCGCTCCTTACTTTCAGTTTAAAAAACTTGTTTTTTTTTTATTTAATACAGGAAAACTTCCACGTGCGTAGTTATTCAATTTTTGTATAGTAGTGCTATTTTAAACTTGCAAAGATTATCCACAATGAAATAAATAAAAGTGTGATTGAAATAAATAAATTAAAGTGCGATGAAATAAAAGTGTGATTAGAAATGCTCAAAATAACTTACTTGGTCAAATGGTAAAATTGGTCAAAGAGATGGTCAAAATTCCTATTTGACGTTCTACCTTCATGTACGCAGTTATGCAATTTTTCTTTGTAACGGGTGCAAAATTTATAAAGAAAGGCTTGGAAATAAATCAGCGAAAAATAAGCTAAAAACATGACATGAGTAGCTTAAGAAAGCATAACTTTTGTTTAAAGGTGCAGATGTCTCTGGAAACCAACAAATTATTAATGTTTAAAATTTTACAGACAAAAAACACTGTCAAATTTAACTAAAACTTTTGCTTATCTTTTTCCATGGTTCAACTTGCCAACACTAACGAAAATGTCGTAGGGCCCTAAATGCTCCATTATTTCGAAACAACCGAAAGCAAAATCTTAGAAAGTCATATTTTCATATATGAACAGACCTAAGATAAGTCTAGGGGTGTAGAGGATTTTTTTATTTCCTCGGTACATTAGAAAACTTAAAATGCCTTAGGTACTTTAGGATACCTTAAGCTACACAAAACAGATTAATCGTCTGAGATAGAAGCATTTCAAATTTTGTATTACAAGCCAGTTTTTTACCACAAGCCATATTGCTTTTCTGAAGTCTTTGCCCTTTGTTTTTAAGTTGAATACCTGGCTCAGTCTTCAAGATTCAAGTCTTCAAGTCCACAATCAGGATAGAGAGGTTCTTCAAACAAGCAAATGGAAACAAATGATGTCAAAAATGTCGGATTCTGTAGGATAAACGATAAAACCTCGACATTTCAAGAGCCTACACGCCCTCCTCCTTCATACGCATCTGAGATAAAATAAATTTAAATGTCAACATGGTTTCGAATTTCAGCATGAGAATCGAGGGCAAGTAGCATTTCAAAATACTTCGAAACGAAGCTGCTTGTATTCTAGTCTTTTATGAGGTTTTATCTCGTTACCTGACCTTATCCATCATATGGCCTCACTTACCATGTATCTACATCCCTACATCGATCGGAATCTAAATTATCCAGTTATTGGAAGGCTCTGGGTCTTGGACTACAAATTATATTCTTACCATCTATTCTGAAAAGTAAGAGGAAAAAGCAATAAAGTTGTAATTAAAGCAAAATAGAACTGTCGCGATTATCATGTGTTTGAGAGGAAGGATTCTCAGTTTGAAGGATGTAAAGTTCTGTGGCACATTTTTCATTCAATGTGACATCATTATTTCATATGTCATATTATGTCACACCATTATGTCATTATGACACGTTTTTCCTTAAGTATGACATTAAGAATTTAAAAAAAAAACGTATTTACTGGTAAGGTTGATAGCAATTAATTTTTTTTTTTCTTTTTTGCATCACACATAGGCCCAATTTCCCTAAGATTTATAAGAAGCAAGGCGTATATATTTTTTATGAATCTTCCAGAAATTTAAATGATTTTTTTTTTAGGATTCTAAGGCTAGTTCTCAGCAAATGCGCCAATTAGAGGGGATCTTCTAGACTTTAAAAATAATTTTTTTGGTATTTTCGTTGAAAAAAATTAATAAACAAAACACCCCTCATCTTAGATTAAACAAAAATTAACCTTTATATCCTCATAAGAAAACGTGCACAAATTCAACCCCCCCCTCTATATTTTGTGAATAGACATTCCCTACAAGCCAGGATAGAGCCCAAACACTATTCCCACTCCCCTTGTTGGTAATAGATTAAAATATGACTTTCAAATTTAAGCAAAGTTAATGCTAAAATAAAACAAAATATATAAAATTTTATGCGCAATAATTGGGAATGCGCAATAGGGCTTACAGCACAGTGTAAAAGTGGGAGGGGCTAGTAAAAGTTTCATTTGAGAGGTATACAAGATACTATCGCATATTCCAATGATACTAATGCCATGAATGCCTAATTTTCATGCTGAAAAGTTCAATATTAGATTCAAGGCCAACTCTTAAATGCCAGCTTTGTCCAAGGCCAACTAAAAACCACTTTTAAACTTTTTCCTGTGCTAACTTGATGCAATGTAAGATACTCATGATCTTAATACTCGACCATACCACTTTATATTTTACTTTTGCAAAAATGTTGAGAAAATCACCTCGAACATATATCTATGACTTAAGTTAATTGACGGTTATAATATGACGGTTATAAGTGTTAATTGACGGTAAAAAAAAAAAAATACAATTACTTGAAAATTCCATTAATGACTGTCATTATTTTTGGCAGCACGAACTTTGGACGCCAACAAGACTGAAACTAACTTGAAGCTCCCCAGAGAAACTTTCTCAATATATTTCTCTATCACGTCTTCAATTTTCCAAAAGACAGCAATTTCTCCACATAATTAGACCAGTGATTACCTCACATAGATGTTAGGTCAAAACCTGGTCATTTCTCAAAAGTTACTTGGCTTGAGTTTCGATTGGCACGCTCAGCCAAATTTACCTGATAAACGTCGCATTACAGGTCATTTGGAAAATAGAGATTTTTAACCTTAGGAGGAAACTTTTAGCAGAGGTTTCAGTTTAGCACAACATGGTTGTGATAGTTCAAAAGGCACTATTTAATTCAAGGGCGGATCCAGGATTTTTTTTGGGGGTGGGAGAGGGGCAAAATAGGTTCATCCGATAAACTTGCGCTTGGAGCAAATTTCATTAACGCAAACTTGCGTTAATTAAGTAAATTACCCTACTTTAGACTATGTTAGGGGGAGTGCGCGCCCCTCCCCTGCATCCGCCACTGATTTAATTCAGAAAGTGTTAATTCCAAATACGGTGACCCAGAAGGCAATTCAAACGACAAATATTTAACAGATTTTCCAATTGCTAGCGCAAGACTGTTGCTGTAACTGAAAAGGCATAGTGCGATTCAAAAAATATTAATTCAGAATGCGATAATCCTTAAGATAATTTTTAAGATAATTATATAAGATAATAATCCTAAGATAATTTTTAAGATAATAATCCTTAAGATAATTTTCTACAGGAGATTTGCCGATTGTCAGCGCAACACGGTTGCTGTAGTTTGAAAGTTGCTACGTAATTCAAAAGGTATTAATTCAAATATGATCATCCAAACGGTAATTTAGACCTATTTTTAGGAACATTTGCCGATTGTTAGCGCAACATGGCTGTAGTAGTCCAAAAGGTGCTATGTAATTAAAAAAATATTACTTTAAAACACGATGATACATAAAAGTAATCCAAAGGACATATATATTGCAGGAAACTTGTCGATTGTCCGTGCACCATATTTGCGGTAAATCAAAAGGCATTATGTGATTCAAGAGGCGTTGATTCAGAATACGGTGACCCAGAAGGTGACCCAAAGCACAAATATATTACAGGAATTTTGCCGATTGTCAGCGCAAAACAGTGGCGGTAAATCGAAAGTAGCTATGTGTTTCAAGTGTTAATTCAAAATACGATAATCCCGAAGATAATTCAAAGGAGAAATATTTATAGAGGATTAGTCACTTGTTAGCGCAATACGGTTGCAGTGTTTAAAAGATGTTATACAGCGGCGTAATTTTGTCAAAATCCTGGAAGGGGGGCAAAGTTAGAGCCAATTTTCACACAACAACTGAAATTGACAGTGAAGAATGAAAAATGAGCCATATAGTACCATATAGGCAAAGCACATTAAAGAAAACTGACCTGTTTCTCTGGAGGCTTGAATTATGTACGCTTGTCTTTTTTGAGAAGTTTTTTTTTACAGAAAATAAATTTCAGCTGAGGGAGGGGGGGGGGAATAGGCCTCGGTGTAATAGGCCCCTGATGCTATGTAATTCGAAAGGTGTTAAATCAAAATACGGCGACTCAAAGGATAATTCGATGAGCATATTTTGAAATTTGCCAATTAATGGTGCTGTACGTTAGTGGTAGTGCAATATATTCTACATAATTCAAAATGGGTTAACTCAAAATCATACCTTTTGTTAAGTTACATAAGTGTTTATTAAAGTATGGCGATCCAAGATGCAATTCGACAGTCTTTAAGTTTAGAGGATATTGGCCAATTGTTAGCGCAACACGTTTGCTGCACTTCAAAAGTTCAAAACTGAAAAACACAAACGTATTTATTCTAAGATTTTTTTTTTTCATTTCCTGTAACCTCGATGATTTTCTTTTCTATTTTCTGACCGATGTTTTGACAAATATAAAAGCACTGTTGGAAATATATACTATTTTAGTAAACCAATGTAAGAACCTATTACGAAGGTTTCAAAAATATAGGTCTTAAAACGAACTTTACGATGATTCAGAACATGGTGCATGAGGTGGGATTAGTTTCCTGGTTGGTGGGATTAGTTTCCTGGGTGCATGAGGTGGGATTAGTTTCCTGGTTGAAATCTCTGAAACCACGTAAATCGCAAATATTGGCAATCATACGCCTAGAAATACTAGAATCTATGAGAAGTTCGCTATGGGTTCGAAGCAGGGCTGGATCTAGAGGGGGGGGGGTCTAGAGGAGACAAGCACCGGGAGGGGCAAAACAAGCTTAAATTGCAATATTTTTGGGAAAATTGTAATTTTCACCGTATTGCAGTTGCCGTAGGGGGTGGCAAATATTAGCCCCCCCCCCCTAATAAAAAACCCAAATCTGGCTCTGGTTCGAAGGACACATATTAGTACCTTGTGAATTACCGCAAAGGTCGTGCGTGTTTGCTTTAGACACACCCATAACCCTTTAATGTGCGCTTACTAAATTAGGCTGGGTGTGGCTATAATTTCAAAGTGTTTGGTATAAACATTTGCTCCTCCAAAAATTTTTACCTTAGAAAACTTGCTGCATCGCAAATTTCGATTGATTGTCAATGTTAAGCATGAATTCGTCACTTAATGTTATCATAGGCAGCGCAATAGCGCTGCTAAGTAAAGAACGATGTTGGCACAATGTATTATTATTTTTTTTTTTGGTTTTAGACCAAAAAAAGACGGCGCTTCGTGTCGAAGGAGTTGTCGGAGAAACTTCGAAAAGAGCTCATTCGATGGGAAATTGGAAGTGCTTGTGCCCTTTTTACTTGCCGATAATGATTGCAAGGCAACTAACACCCCTTCATCGCCCACCATTTACACATCCAATGAAAATTTTGAGATAGCCATTTTCTTCGACGTAGTTTAAAGATCTTCAAATTATGTCTTTGAAGATGACAAGCCCCCATAAACCTCAGTAAGTTATGCCCTGGGGGAATATAAGGTTTTTATAGAAAGAGTTGTCGTAAAAACTTCAAAAACGGCTCATTAGATTGGAAATTGAAAGGGCTAGTGCCCTTTTAATAGTTGAAAGTGATTGGAGGGCAACTAACCCCCCTCTTACGCCCACCATTTCCCCAAACACATGCAATCAAAATTCAAGATATCCAATTTGTTTAACGTAGTTGAAAGTTATGGCAATCAGGTCTTTGAGGATGATAACCCCCCCGGAGCCCTCAGGGTAAGGGTTGTAAGCTATGCCCTGGGGGCATATAACGTTTTTATAGAAAGCGTTGTCGAAAAAACTTCAAAAGGGCTCATTTAATTGGAAATTGAAAGGGCTGGTGCCCTTTTTAATAGTCTAAAGTGATTGGAGAGCAACTAACCCCCCTCATCTCTCTCGCCCACCACAAAATTTTGTGGTGCAACAAACACACAAAGGCAAAATTTTGAGATAGCCATTTTGTTCAACGTAGTTAAAAGTTCTGGAAATTATGTCTTTCAGGATGAAAAACACCCGTCAGGGCGTTGTCGTAGAAACTTCAAAAAGGGCTCATTCAATTGGAAATTGAAAGAGCTAGTGGCATTTTTATTATTGAAAAGTAATTGGAGGGCAACTAGCCCCCTCTCACGCCCACCATTTTCTCAAACACATCCAATCAAAATTTTTAGATAGCCATTTTGTTCAACGTAGTTGAAAGTTCTGGTAATTAGGTCTTTGAGGATGACAACCCCCCACAGCCCTCAGGATAAGGGTTTTGATTTATACCCTGGGGAAATATAAGGTTTTTATAGAAAGGGTTGTCGTAGAAACTTCAAAAACGGCTCATTCAATTGGAAATTGAAAGGCCTAGTGAACTCTTTAATAGTAGACAGTGCTTGGAGGGCAACTAACCCCCCTCTCCCACCCACCATTTCCCCGAACACGTCTAATCTAAATTTTGAAATAGCCATTTTGTTCAACGTAGTTTAAAGCTCTGGCAATTAGGTATTTGAGCATGGCAACCCCCTCCCCCACAACCCTCAGAGCAAGGGTTGTAAGTTATGCACTGGGGGAATATAAGGTTTTTACAGAAAGTGTTGTCATAGAGACTTCAAGAAGGGCTCATTCGATTGGAAATTGAAAGGGCTTGTGCCCTTTTTAATAGACAAAAGTGATTGGAGGGCAACAAACATCCCTCTCACGCCCACCATTTTCTCAAACACATCCAATCAAAATTTTGAGATAGCCATTTTGTTCAACGTAGTTGAAAGTTCTAGAAATTATGTCTTTGAGGATGACAAACTCCCCACGCCCCTCAGGGCGAGGGTTGTAAGTTAAGCCCTAGGGCCATATAAGGTTTTTACAGATAGAGTTATCGTAGAAACTTCAAAAAAGGGCTCACTCAATTGGAAAAAGGAAGGGCTAGAGCCCTTTTTAAAAGTCATACGTCATTGGAGGGCAAATAACCTCCCTCTCACGCCCGCCATTTCCCCAAGCACATCCAATCAAAATTTTGAGATAGCCATTTTGTTCAACGTAGTTGAAAGTTCTAGAAATTATGTCTTTAAGGATGACAAACCCCCCAAAGCCCCCGGGCAAAGTTTGTAAGTTATGCGCTGGGGGCATATAAGGTTTTTACAGAAAGCATTGTCGCAGAAACTTCAAAAAAGGTTCATTTAATTGGGAATTAAGGGGGCTAGTTGCCCTCTAAGAGGGCAACTCTTAATTGGGAATTGAGAGGGCTAGTGCTCTTATTAATAGTCAAAAGCGATCGGAGGGTGAATACCCCCCACCACGCCAAGGATTTTCCTAAACACTTTCAATCAACACTCTTCTCACTCTCACCATTTCCCCAAACACATCCAATGAAAATTTTGAGATAGACATTTTGTTCAACGTAGTTGAAAGTTCTGGAAATTAGGTCTTTGCCAGGGATGTCGTAGAAACTTCAAAAAGGACTCATTCAATTGGGAATTGAGAGGGCTAGTGCCCTTATTAATAGTCAAAAGTGATCGGAGGGTGAATGCCCCCCCCCCCACGCCAATCATTTTCCAAAACACTTTCAATCAACATTTTGATGTAGCCATTTTGTTGAACATGGTTGAATGGTCTAGAAAGGATGTGTTTGAGTATGACCACCCACAGCCCTCAGGGCTAAGGTTGTAAGTTATGCCCTCGGGGCATATAAGGTTTTTATAGAAAGTGTTGTCGTAACAACTTCATAAAGGTCTCATTCGGTTGGAAATTGAGAGGGCTATTGCCTTTTTAATAGTCGAAATTAATCGGGAGGGGAAATTACCCCCCTCGCCTCCCCCCCCCCCCCGCTGACACCCATCATTTCCCCAAACATATCCAATCAAAATTTTGAAATGGCAATTTTGTTCAACATAGGTGAAAGGTCTCGAAATTATGTGTTTGAGGATTACAGCCTTCTCCCCCAGAGTCCTCAGGACAAAGGTCGTAAGTTATGCCCTTGGGACATATAAGGTTTTGTAGAAAGTTCTGTCTTAGAACCTTCAAAAAGGGCTCATTCGATTGGAAATTGAGAGAACTGGTACCTTTCTTATTAGTCGAAAGTGACCAGAGGGCAAATGCCCCACCAAGCCCATCATTTCCCCAAATACTTCCAATCAACATTTTGAGATAGCCATTTTGTTCAATGTATTTGATAGGTCTGGAAAGTATGTCTTTGAGTGTAACAAATCCTCCCAGTCCTCAGGGCCAGGGTTGTAAGTTATGCTCCGGGGTATATAAGGTTTTTATAGAAAGCATGGTCATATAAACTTCGGAGGGGGTCCATTGGATTGTTAATCAGACGCTCTAGTGCCCTTTTTAAGAATCCCCCCCTCCCCACACACACACAGACGTCCTATTGTCCCGAAATGCATCTAATAGAAATTTTGAGATAGCTATTCTACTAAAAGTAGTCTAAATATCATATATCAAGGCTTTTGGGGTTGAAAAACCCAAGATATTAGGGGCAAGGGTTGTAAGTTATGCTCAGGGGGTATTTAATATTTTTTATGGAAGGGATGGTTTTTTAACTTTACAAGAGGCTCAGCCTTTTCCCTGAAAAAGACTATGTTAATATAAAACGAACAGAAATTAATTAAAAAACTTTTTCCACAAAGTAAGTTTTTCATAAAAAAGTAAGTTTGGTTTAATAACCATTAAACCAAAAATGAACAAAAATAAAATCAAATAATCTACCAAGCGTACAACTACCACAAATCAGTATCAATAAATAAATGAAACCCAAAACAAACAGAAATTAAAATAAATAACAGAGTCAAAGTCAAAACAAGCAGAAATTAATATGAGTAGGGTTCTAAAACCCTATGCTTTTTAAAAGCCAGAATATAATTTGTGCTTAACTGAAAAAATTCTTTTCAATGTTTTCATTTTTATAACTTTGAAAAATAAAAAAATTATCAAGATTTTAAGGAATAAATATCAGCATATGTATATTAAACTGACAATGCACATTTTTTTTTTTTTTTGTAAATTCATTTGATTTTTTTTCTGTAAAGTACAAATTATATTCTGGCTTTTAGCGTAGGGTTAAAGCATAGGGTTTTAAAGCCCTACTCATATTAATTTCTGCTCGTTCTGAGTTTGACTCTGTTATTTATTTTAATTTCTGTTTGTTTTGGGTTTTGTTTTTTTATTGATACTGATTTATGGTAGTTGTTAATCACAAAGGCCGTTTAAGTAGAATAAATAGCTGTTATGAAAGTACTTAAAAAAACTTAAAGATCGTAAAGAGCGAGGTATTGACTAGGGGCAATCCAAATCATATACGTAATAATTTCTGTTCGTTTTAAGTTTTCATGCTGCTCCTTACTTTCAGTTGAAAAACTTTTTTTATTTAATTCCTGATCGTTTTTTTTAAATAATGCTGAGAAATCCTACGCCCCCTTCATAGCAATTTCCCTTCCCCCATGAAAAATTCCTCCTTCAAAAGATTCCCACACGTAACCCCCGCCCCCCCCCCTCCCCCACTACCAGAAAAAGATTCCCCATGAAATCGCCTGTATACTTTCCAATAATCAATCCTATATGTAAACATAAGGGCAAAGTTCAAACTTGCAGCCCTTCCCCCGGGGACTGTGGATGATTAATTCATCCTCAAAGACATACTGATGATATTTTTCGACCATGCTGAACAAAATGGCTATCTCCAAATTTTGTCCGGGTGACTTTGGGAAAAATGAGCATGGGAGGGGGCCTAGTTGCCCTCCATTTTTTTAGTCACTTAAAAAAGCACAAGAACTTTTAGTTTCCGATCGAATGAGCCCTCTTGCCATATTCTGGGACCACTGGGGCGATACAATTACCCCCGAAAAAAAAAAACAAATAAACCCGCATCCGTGATCTTTCTTCTCGCAAAAAATACAAAATTCCACATTTGTGCAGATAGGAGCTTGAAACCTCTACAGTAGGGTTCTCTGATACGCTGAATCTGATGGTGTGATTTTCATTAAGATCAAGACAAATTTCTCAGGCACGTAACTTTTGATGATAAAGACTAAACTTGATGAAACTTATATATTTGAAGTCAGCATGAAAATTTGATTATTCTAATGTATAAAATTTTTTTAGAGTTTCGGTTACTATTGAGCCGGGTCGCTCCTTACTTACAGTTCGTTACCATGAACTGTTTGATATAACAAACATCAAATACAAACCATTTGATTCCCAAGTTTATTTCATTTACAAATATAATAGCCCCAGGCTAGTCACTCCTGTTGCTAGGCTGGCCTGAGGGTATTTATCAGGTAATCTTGAACTAAGCCTACATATTTAAAGAGATAACTCTTGCTTACCTGTTAATGATTTTTTTCCGCAATTGAGGGTAGACTAAGCAAATAGTGAAGCAAACAGTCCCTAACTGACTACAAAACACTGATATTGTGTACAACATAGGTAATGGACACAGTAAAGTTACACCAGTTAAATAATGTAATTCAGCAGGACAATGTTCCAAAGCACAGAAACAATTATAAATCAGCAGTTAACACAGCAATCCTAATATGTATTGTTGACAAGGAAATTTGTTTTGCGATCTGTAGCTTTAAGATTAGATTGCTGTTGTAAAAAAGAACATTCTCGGCTTTTGTCCTCCGCGTCACGAAAAAAAAAAATATAAATGCATGTAATGCAGAAGCAGCACTGCCTTTTTTTTGGGGGGGGGGCAGGCTAGATTCATGAACTGCATATTTGTTAAAACAGCATAAAAATTTAATTCTTCCGATGTACCCATTATTATCAAAACTCTGTTTTTTTAGAGTTTTGTTACCTTAGCATCGCATCTCTCCTTCCTTATAGTTTGTTACCAGGAACTGTTCAAACACGTTAATATTTATTTTTCCTGTATGAGATGTGGGCAAGCCCAGGGTTGTCCCCTCCTCTATACCTCACTCTTTACGCTAAAGTTTTTTAGTATTTTTAAAAATTGCCTTATTGTTCTAATTAAACCGCCCTTGTGTTTCAGGAGTAATTTTTAAATAATTGGGACAAAATTCAAACTCTATTGTAAAGAGCGAGGTGTTGAGGAGGGGGCAACCCCCTTCATACATGTAATAACTTCTGTTCGTTTTAAGTTTTAATGCTGCTCCTTTTTTTTCAGTTGAAAAAACTTGTTTTTTATTTAATTTTTGATCGTTTTTTAAATAATGCCAGAAAATCTGGCCCCACCTCCACGGCGAAATCCTTCCCCACGAAACTATCCTCTAGAGAATTCAATCCCGATGAAAACTTACCTCGGACAATTACTCTTAATTACTCCGTGCGTAAAATCGAAACGGAAAAGAGAAAGCAAGACATATAACAAGAATTTTGTATAAGAATTCTGGCAAATTCCCGGAGTGTATACTTTCCCCTGACAAGTTTACTCCCCGAAAAATTCTACCCCCCCCCCCATGGAAATTCCCCCACGGAGAACCCCCAGCAGAAAATGTGCCCCCCACCCGAAAATGTGTGCATGCATCCCAATAACAAAACTATGCGCAAACAATGGACACATAAAGACCTTTCCCCTGGGGTTTTGGAGGGGGGGGGGGGGTTATGTTATTCCCAAAGGCATATTTATTAGGTCTTTCAACTATGATGAACAAAATGGCTGTCTTAAAATTTTGATCGGATAATTTTGGCGGAAAGGGGGTGGAAGAGGGGGCCCAGTTGCCCTCCAATTTTTTGGTCACTTAAAAAGGAAACTAAGGCTTTTAATTTCCGGTCGAATGAGCCGTTTCCCAATATTCTAGGACCACTGGGTTGATACGATCACCCTTGAGGAAAATTAAAAAAAAATAACAAATAAACACGCATTCGTGATCTTTCTACTGGCCAAAAATACCAAGTTCCACAATTTTGCATATAGGAGCTTGAAACCTCTACAGTAGGGTTCTCTGATACGCTGAATCTGATGGTGTGATTTTCATTAAGGTCAAGGCAAATTTTCTCAGGCTCGTAACTTTTGATGGGAAAGACTAAACTTGATGAAACATATATATTTGAAATCAGCATGAAAATTTGATTCTTCTAATGTATCTAAAATGTACGCTAAATCTGATGGTGTGATTTTCATTCAGATCACTTGTCTTTTAGGAGGTGTTTTCCCCTTTTTTGAAAATCAGGAAAATTTTGTCAGGCTCGTAACCTTTTATAGGTGAGATTAAACTTGATGAAACTAATATATTTAGAATCAGCATAAAACTCTGGAAGGAGAAGGGCAACCAGAAGGAGGAAGGGGGCAATTACCTTCAACTTGGAAGACCAGAATATACAAAACCACAATGTTTTTTTAAAGCAAAAAGATATATTAAGATTATACTTAAGTATAATCTATTTTCAAGGCTCAAATATTTGTTTTTTTAAACGAAACAATTTTTGTTCTGCGCATCGATGCCCTCCTGGAACATTGAGCTTTTATGGAGCAATGAATCCATGTGACTTGAGCTTCGACTCAGTTCAGACAGTTCTCTCACGGCATAATCTTCTGAAAAAATTTGGTGATCATTTTGGCAGATTTTTGAAATGTTTTATTTTTTGACGACTTTCATTTATTTTTCTTTTTATATAAATTCGATAAATGAAACGTCTGTAGCCCTTAACCCTTTGATGGCTGAATTATGAAACTGTGATTAGAAAAATTCGGTTTTGCTTTTTACTAGTTTCCTAGGGGTCCATAGGGGCAACTAGGGACATAGGGGCAACTGAGGAAAATCATTTGTTTCAAATATTCATTTTACATGGAATATGGATCTTATAAGGCACATCAGCTAAATAGTGAAACAGTCTACTTAAACACTTGAGTGGTATGCTTTGAAACAATTCTTGTCTTTGGTTAAACAAAGGTGCACATTACACTTCAGGCACTTGACAAACGTGTGGGCGTGTTTTGCACAGGACTTGAATCTTTGTCTTTCGTCCACGATGTCAGTATGATATACCTCGATCAACATGTCGCTCAAGTCCACCCCACCCATGAACTTGTTATACTCTTTGACGACATGAGGTCTGGCTACATGGATTCGATTCTTCCTTTTTTTGTTCCACCGTTTGCATTGATCAAGTGGGTCAGGCCCAACATATGAAGAAGTAAGATGGGCGGCTTATTATCGTACCCTTTCGTCACGACTATTCCAGAATGTTGCTCAACCCGCCAATCAAACATCCTCTTCTGGAGCTTTTCAGCTTGTCGTCAGCTTCCAAGGACGGAAGTTTCACTTTCAGCATTCTGTCTATTCCGAATGTGCCTACTGAAAGTGGAAACACTTCTAAGATTTTCGATGCAACGTGTGTAAACTATACTGAACTTTTCGGCGGGTCGGTGTTGTACTCCATCCCCTAGGGCGGATTGGCCTTGTAAGATACATACTTAAAAACCGCCCTTGCTTGTGGATGAATAAAAAGTTTTGAATAAAAATAATACAGATGGAACAGTCAGACACTAACGAACACCACAAGATTTTTTTCTTTCACCAAGCAACATAATCTTCAATACTAACCGAGTCAGATTTACTTCATTCCACAAAATCCGAAAAATTTCAATATGTCAAATTCAGTACTGTGCGCACGTTGTTAGATGACTCATAAAGAGGCAAAGTAATATACCATTTGATAGCTCTCGGTCTTTTGTTTCTGGCTATGTAGATAATTTCTCGGTTCGACCAATCAGAAAGGAACTATAGGCAAAAACGCTTTTTTGAGTTGATTGCGCATTGAATTTTTCAAATTGGCGCATTGCGCCGATTTCGCGGATGTCAAAAAAATTTGGCGCAAAGTCGGCGTATTTTGCCTTCACAATAACACTGACAAAACTCAAAATTCTAAAGTCTAGTGTTTACTGACAACTTCTACTGACAGATTCAGGAATCTGTCTATAAGGACAGGCCGAATTTTCAGAACCCCGTAGGGATTCTCATATCGTATTCCAGGCTCCATGACGACCTAAATTTCAAATTATCAAAGCGCGCATTATCCTTAGCGTGAAAAACCAAAAGGGAAAGTGGTCAAATTTTAATAACAGAAAATACAGAAAAGAGTGGGGAAGCTGACCTTTGTTCGACATAGCTCAAGCAGCTCTTTCTGTCTTAAGCTTACCCATCAGCAACCCCTTCGTCGAGAAGGTGTTTTCTGTTATGAATCTTGTCAAGTACAAAATTCGAAATAGGATGCACCTTAAAATGCTTAACTCTAATGCGACCATCCGACTTAGGTTAAATTGCCGGGGAAAGTGCTGCAGGGACTTTGATCCTACACCTGCTTTGCTGAATAGATTTACCATTGACATGTATGGCATCAAAAAACCATCCAATGACAATGAAAATGAAGATGAAACTCTTAAGTAAATTTTGGGTGATATAGAAGAAGGGTTTGCTGTTTTACTTTGAAACTAATCTTGAATACTAGTCGAACATAAATACAATATATGATTAAAAAATTTTCAAAACTAATTCGAAGTTCATTAAAAGGAAAACACAAATAGAACAACAATCGGAACTGTTGAAGGGCCTTGCTAACTACAATTTTGTCTCATATGTATGTCTTTGGATTCTGTTTCATGACAGAATAGGGCCGTTTTTAGCACTAAGATCTTACACCTAAGATCTTGCATCTTTCTGCAAAGATTATCGTTTTTTAACTCGTCTTTGTTCTAAGATCTTACAGTTCACTGATGTTAGAAAAAAGTGTGAAGAACGCTACAGTTCTGCCATATAGAACAATGATGAGAGAACTTTGATGATATACTCATCATTGTTCTCAGACCGCTGATCAGAGCAGAATGATGAAAGACGTTTGCATAAAAACGACAAAAGATGTAAGATCTTAGTTCAAAGATTTCACTTTTAAGCGTTTTCTGACAAAAGATGTAAGATCTTAGCACATTGATGAGTGAAAAAACAGGCCAAATCTCAGAACATTGTCTTTAGCCTGCAATTTTATAGATAGTTGCATTAATAACGGCCGGTCTAATTTCTTATCTTTGACTTGGCCGTTCTTGTCGTTCTAATTTATATTTCGAAAGCTACGAAATATTTTGTTCTCATAACTAAGTTTGAGAATTTATATCTTTCTGAAGCTTAGAATTGCAGTGTCATAAAAACATTGTATAAAGAAGTAAACTTTGATGTCACTTACCTAAATGACATTTTGGAGAGATGTGACCTTCAAGGATCATGCTTCTCTTTAGTTTTACAGTAGAAAATCCTGTCTATTAGTTATCTTTATCAAATGTGCCTTTAACTTCCACGTTTTTGTATAACTTATGTATATTGCAAGACCAGTATACTGACTACCTATTTCTTTTTTAGTTCTTTAATCACAATTTCTGTTGTTGATAGGGAATAATTCAGCATATTAGCCAGAAAGTAATGTAAAATACCACATTAGATATTGGCAAGTATTTTTTTTTATCTTCTTTAATTCTATTTTTTATTTAATTCTCTGACATACCAGAGAACTAAGGAAAATATCTTTCTTGTCAACCCAGAGACTGAGAACAGAAAATTTCGACCACAAAAGCGCATGTAATCAGTCAAAAATGCTTCACTGTTTCAGATTTCAGAACATGGATCCGAAATCTGCCAATGAAGACTAAATCCTACCAAATTTGAGTTCTAGCATACTGAAAAGAAAAATTCATACTATCTCGTAACATTGTCTCTGAATTTCTGTTTTTTTTCCACTCATCCCTGCAAGATCGAATTTACCGTGTTTCGAACTCCGCCCAAAAAATATATAGCGAAAATGCGTCGATGGCGCATTTTCGCTTCCCTTGGTGCGCTATCTGAAGTCAGGCACCTGGCATCACTGGTGCGCAGTTTCCAGATGACCTTAAACAGTTTGCATGTATTCTAAGCCATCACTACGAGGGGGGGCAACATTCATGAAAATAGGCCAAAATAGGTGAATTAAGTAAATTTTATAAGAAAAACTACTGAAAAAAAAAAATCAAGAAATATTCATAAATAGCTTGACCTAACCGATAGTTACGTTAGTTGAGGATTCATCCATGTTGCTTAATGTACGATTTATTGCCCTAACTTAAGATACAACGTAATTAATACAGAAGAGGTGATTAAGCCCAGAGGAGCCAATTCATGACAATGAAGGAAGGCGGGATTCTTAAGGTTTTTTTTCTCACCAAAGATAAAACAAAGTTTTTTTTTCAAAAAGGTCTTTTTCAAAATTTAGGGGATGGGGGGGAAACTGTATTAGTTCGGTTTGATTTCTAACCGATATATCTAAAAAGGAATTTTTCACACTCTACGGGGTGCACCCCCCCCCCAGATTGGCAGTGGTGGATCCAGGAGGTGGGGGGATGAGGGGGCACCCCCCAAGACCGTATCCAGGGGGGCGGTTACCCGGTTTGAACCCCCCCCCCCCCCCGAAATTTTTGACCGATTCGAAAATAAGTCGAAAATTAGTAAGACCTAGGTAAAAATCAGTAAAATTAGTCGAAAACTGAGTCAAAAATTGGTAAAACCCCCCCAAAAAAGTCAAAAATTAGTAAAACCCCCTGAACAAAATCCTGGATACGGCCCTGGCGCCCCCTAACATAGTCTAAAAGTGTAATTTACTTAATTACCGCAAGTTTGCGTTAATTAAACTTACTCTTAACTTAAGTTTATTGGATCAACCTATTTTGCGCCCCCTAAGAAAATTCTGTATCGGCCACTGCAAATTGGTGTCCCTGGGTAAACCCCCACTTCTATGTCTTGGCAGGACAGAACAAAAAGGTTTCATCACACCAGTAAAATAAAGGTAATTTTAGCTTGAATACTAAACGTAGCACAGTTTTAACCCATTATTTTCGAAGGAATTATCTACGTGTTTAAAACGCACCTACATTACAACTAAAAACTTAATTAAGAAAATAATGGCCTATAATTTAACTCTTTGCTTCTGGTAATGTCATATGGTGAGCGTAGTAAATCGACGAAATCTGATTTAGGCTCTCACCGTGTTTAGTTATGTGGAGTTTTGACGCAAGGGTAGAATACATGTTTTCAAAATGAAATTTATAGCTTTGAAAGGTTGTAAAAATCTGCAGGCGACTAGATAAAAAGATATCAAAACATAAAATAACCTTTTTATTTTGTATGCTAAATCATCTTAAAATTAGGTTCTTTTTTAGCTTTTAATAACTAAACACTGGATTAATAAAATTAAGTGTAAAAAAGACAATGCTTTCTGAATTTAAATCAGTTTTAAGACAGTAGAATGCATTCAAATTAAACTACCCTTAAAACTATTGCTTAGCAGTTAAAAGGAAAATCCGACCGTAATGAGAGTTGGTACAGAAAAACACTCCCTACTTTCGAACTCTTTAAAACAACCTATATTATAATAAACAAATCGTAACATAAATATAACTAAAATGTGCACTTAATAACAATTATTCACAAATCTGTAAACTTCTGGTAAAATTCTTGGAACAAGAGATATATTTGCAATTTGGGTCAATGTTGTAATTTAAATTGGGTTTTGAAAACGTGAAATGGAATACACGGCCTAGTGGAATCACTGTATATAAATATAATACAGTATGATCATTCCCTATATCAACCATTATACAAAGCCAGAACTAGATGCAAGTGCTCCGGAGAACATTACAATTTAAACAAGTATAACATAAGCGACATTCGATTTTTTCACGGGTAGACAAGTCAGATTTCTCTTGAACGCAAAACTTGACTACACCTTTGTAACACTAAATTTTAAAGAATCTAAGTTTAAATTGATTTATTCCAATACATATATAAAATCAGTAATTAGTGGTGCAATGTCATTATTAGATGTTTTTAGAAATTAATTAAAAAAAACTTTTCCACAAAATAAGTTTTTCAAGAAAAAGTAAAGAACTCCATTAACCCAAAAATCATCAAAAATAGAATCAAATAATCTACCAAGCATTAAATACCCCAAATCAGCATCAATAAATAAATGAAACCCAAAACGAACAGAAATTACAGTAAATAACTGAGTCAAACTCAAAACGAGCAGAAATTAACATAAGTAGGGTTCAAAACCCGTAGGCTTTCTAAAAGCCAGAATGAAATTTGTACTTTACGGAAAAAAAAAAATTCTTTTTAAACTTTAAGAAATCAAAAATTAGTTGATATCTTAAGGAATAAATATCAGCATGTGTATATTAAACTGACAATGTACGTTTATTTGATTTTTTTCTAGTAAAGTGCAAATTTATTCTGGCTTATCCTGGATACTACAATATACTGCTGACTAATTGTCAAAAGGTCATATCAGCAATATCTTAGGAACAGTTTAGTGTATGAAATTAAAACTTACAACGCTTGTTGTGGGGGGTCTTGAACTAACCAAATAGCAAAATTTGCATCATAATACTATTGCTTCTACTCCTACAACTACTATTACTGCTACCATTATTATTACTGCTACTATTACTGCTGCTACTAAAGCTAAGACTACTACTATTAACTGTACTCCTACTGCAACTACTATAGTTATTGGTGCTACTATTACTACTACTAATAAACTTAAGGGTATTAAGGGAAAATTTTTGGGCAATATTGTAGCTGTATTGAAATAAATCGAAACACACTATGCCCATACAGGTTGGTAAAAGGGCGTATCAGCAATGCTTCAGGACCGGTTTAGGAATTAAGTTAAAAATTTCATCGCGTGTTGAAGGGGATGTTGAAAAAAAGGTGCTATTTGCAAACTGCTACTGATGCTACTACAAGTATTGCTACGCATAATTAACTAAAAAAAACTTTCCGAAAAATAAGTTTTTCAAAGAAAAGTAAATTTCATTTTAAACTTAAACTCAGCAGATACAAATACCTGTTAAAATTCAAACTCAAAACGACCAGAAATTACTATTAAAGAATAAATGAAACCCAAAACGAACAGAAATTAAATAAACAATCATAGTAAAAAACATACAACAAGTAATAATATAAATGAATAAATAGATCTTAAAGCGAGTAATGCTTAGATTGAATATGAAAATCAAGCTTAAAAAGAAAAAAAAATATTTTGCTATTAAAGTATAAATGAAACTTAAAACGAACAGAAATTAAATAAACAATCAATGCGAACAAACATACAATAGATTTTAATGTAAATGAACAAATAAATCTTAAAACGAGGGAAACGTAAATTGAATATGCAAATCAAGTTTGAATCGAATAAAAATAACTACAAACAAGAGTTTGGGTATCGCCTCACTGCATAAGCCTAAAACCTACTGTGTCATTGGCGCTTTACTGAAAACTATATGAGTCTTGAACAGTCTTGGAAAGTATAAACAAAATCAAATTGAATATTAGATATATAATAATATTAATTGTTGAAAGATCCATCAGTTCAAGTTTTTTTTTCACTGTAATTTTTATTTTCATTTTCAATGCTGTAAGAACTGGAAAAGAATAAATTTGTAATATACGAGTAATTCGTTTTCAGTGAAGCGCCAATGACGCAGAAGGCTTTAGGTTTTTACAGTTAAAGAAGGGGGCAGTATCCAAATTTTGTTTGTAGTGAAACTATATTTGTCTTGAACAATCTTGGATTGAACTAATAAATCAAACTGAATATTTGATGTATAATGATATTAATTGCTGAAAGCTCATCAGTTCAAAATTTTACTGTAATTTAAATATGTATTTTCAATATCAAGTACAAAAGAAAACATTTGTAATATATTTCGTTTTCAGTAAAGCGTCAATGACGCAGTAGGTTTTAGGCATCTGCAGTGAGGCGATACCCAAACTCTTGTTTGTAGTTATTTTTATTCGATTCAAACTTGATTTGCATATTCAATTTAAGTTTCACTCGTTTTAAGATTTATTTATTCCTTTACATTAATATCTATTGTATGTTTCTTCGTATTGATTGTTTATTTAATTTCTGTTCGTTTTAAGTTTCATTTATACTTTAATAGCAAAATATTTTTTTTCGTTTTAAGCTTGATTTTCATATTCAATCCAAGCATTACTCGCTTTAAGATCTATTTATTCATTTATATTATAACTTGTTGTATGTTTTTGCTATGATTGTTTATTTAATTTCTGTTCGTTTTGGGTTTCATTTATTCTTTAATAGTAATTTCTGGTCGTTTTGAGTTTGAATTTTAACAGGTATTTGTATCTGCTGAGCTTAGGTTTAAAATGGCCTTTACTTTTCTTTGAAAAACTTATTTTTCGGAAAGTTTTTTTTTTGATTAATTTTTGTTCGTTTTTGATTGCAAAAAGTTTCAAGTTTTATGAAATAGGGGGGGGGGGTTGCTTACTGCCCGATTATTCTTGACTTTAAAAAACGGATCTAGAACTTTCGATTTAAATCGAATGAGGCTTTTTTCAAAGTCTATACGATTACTTCTTTGATAAAAACCTTATATATGAACAATAGACAGCTTGCATGACTTGTGGACAGCGATTGACAACAATGAATGGATTGAAAAAATTGCTTCAATAAGGGTGTTTAGACCATTTCACTTGCTGACACAGAGAGATAACGACTGTTTGGAATTGACCTAAATAGGATTTTGTTTGCCAAAGCCGTTTTGCATCTATCGCAGAGTATAGATTTTAACCTTATAATTGGATAATTATAACAGACTTACTATGTGTTCTTCCCATACAAAACTTTACCTTATTATAGTCTTTGGGGTTGGGGCAGCGCAATTGACATAAAGAAGAAAAATTTAGCGTAGACAGTAGGAGAGGGGGAGGGTGAGGTTGGAGACTCATCCAATACGGGATGGAAGTTCACTTATCTCCCCCGTTCCCGATTTAGGAGATTAGAAAGACTCATTAGGCTGAAGAATGTTGGACCGTTTGAGTTGTGGAAGACGTTAAAATACTAAAAAACACTTTATATTTTTAGTTATTGCAGGATCGATTTCATAGATTGTGCAATGGTGAGCACCCTGGCCCATGATTTAGGTGAGTTTTAACTCATAATATGCAATTTTGATTAATTGTTCCGTGTTATATGCATATATTATTCTATATATGTTATTTTGAGTTATACTTTTATCGCATTGTGTTCATGTTTAAGGGTATAAAAACGATATCAAAGGGGTATAAGATAGGGTTTAGGGGGGGGGGAGGGAAGCTGGTTACCTTCCAACATCTTTTGACGCTTAAAAATGAGCTAGAACTTTCAATTTCCAATCAAATGAGCCCTCTCTGAAGTTTATACGACAATATTGTGTATACAAAACCTTATATGCCCCCAGGGCATAACTTAAAAGCCTTGCTCTAAGGGCTGCGGGGAAGTTGTCATCCTCAAAGACCGAATTTCCAGAACTTAAAACTACGTTTAAAAAAATGGCTGTCTCAAGATTTTGATTGGATGTGTTTGGGGATTTTGATTGGATGCGTGTTTGGGTGGGCGTGAGAGGGGTGTTAGTTGCCATCAAATCACTTTCGACTATTAAAAAGGGCACTAGCCCTTTGAATTTCCAATCGAATGAGCCTTTTTTGAAGTTTCTACGACACCGCCTTATATAAAAAACCTTATATCCCCCCAGGATATAACTTAAAACCCTTGCCTTGAGGGTTGTGGGGGAGTGTCCTCCACGACAAGTATTTTCTAACTGAAAATCAACTACGCTGAACAAAAGGGCTATCTCAAAATTTTGATTGGATGTGTTTGGGGGAATGATGGGCATGGGAAGGGGCCTAGTTGCCCTCCAATCATTTTCGACTACAAAAAGGGCACTAGCCCTTTGAATTTCCAATCGAATGAGCCTTTTTTGAAGCTTCTACGACAACAGTAGAAAGGCCTTATTGACTCCGAGCGGGACTCCATATATGGGCATAGAGTCCCTAGGGAGATGGTTTTTGTCAGTGAGAATGGAAAAACGGTATTTTTCTCACTTTGATGGATGTTTTCTTGGACGGTTATGGGTGTTGGTCAATTTATTTGATGTTTTTCTCGGATGTCAACAGTAATTCATGTCTGTTTTATGGTTCGTTGTCAGTGAGAATGAAAAAACAGGCCTTATTGACTCGTGACAGGACCACGTGGTTTATGGTTTTCTCACTGAGAATGAAAAAACAGAATTTTTCTCACTTGAAAAAACATGAATTTTCTCACTTTGATGGATGTTTTCTTGGACGGTTATGTGTGTTGGTCAATTTATTTGATGTTTTTCATGGATGGCAACAGTAATTCATGTCTGTTTTATGGTTCGTTGTCAGTGAGAATGAAAAAACAGGAAGTTTCTCACTTTAATGGATGTCAACAGCAATTTATGTCTGTTTTATGGTTTTTGTCAGTGAGAATGGAAAAACAGGAACTTTCTCACTTTAATGGATGTCAACAGCAATTTATGTATGTTTTATGGTTTTTGTCAGTGAGAATGGAAAAACAGGAACTTTCTCACTTTGATGGATTATTGAGTCTAACGGGGACAGGGTCAATGACACTTCCTTCAAGATCTTGTTGTTGTTTTGGGCAAGTGCACGCTCTCAGCGAATGTCAAGGTGTCCAGAAATAGGAAACAGCATTTGATGTTGTTGTTGTTTTGGACATGTACATGCTTGAGGCGAATGTTAAGAGTTTCCAGAAATAGGAAACAGTTAGATCACGTGTTTCCTTCTCAGCCAATCAGAGGACTTGCTTACATATTAGCGGCGGAGGGAATATGAGGAAAGGATTTTTGCTATAGTTTTATTAGTCTGTGAATAGAATTCACTAAGTTTTTAGTTAGCAGTGTAATAACATGAGTGAACAAGTTGAGTTAGAAATATCCTTTTATTGCAACTGTTCTATTTGTAAAGGACATTTTCATGATTTTGAACATTCTCATGAACCTACTGCATGTTTAGACAGCATAGAGGCAGAGACAGATGAGAAGAATCTGGAGGAAATGAGAAGAAAAATTATATGTGACATGGAGAGAAATTTATACCGGTTGCAAGTATGTTCACATAAAAGAAGGGTTGATATGATAGAAAAGGAAGATCAAAAGAAGAGACTGATAAAAGAGGGCTTTCTCTATAGTGTAAAAGACAGCAGTGAAAACCCAATGAAAAATGTATATAAAGCAAGATATAACTCGGAATATTATGATGATTATGTTCTAAGAGAAGAGAAAAAGTGGCCCTTTAAGAGACAACATAAGAGGTCATTCTACGAAAAGGATTTTAAACAACGGAAACCGTGGTGGAAGAGTTCTCATATATGATTTAACGTTAAATCTAATTATTAATATGTATAATGAGTTTTATATTGTAATCATACAATAAATTTGTTTGTATTATTTTAATTTTCATATACTAGATATATATAGAGTGAGGATACCATCAGAGACTTCTGTACATGAATAGTTCAGTTTGATTAGATCACTCCATAGAGTATTATCAGTCCACAACCAAGTTTTCTATCAAAGATAACAAAAAATAATTCATTCTTTCTAATCTTTATTCTCTTGAAATATCAATATTCACAATGCTTTTTAAATAAACTATATCTGGTTCAATTATCTGAATATCCATGTCACCATCCTCCACTACCACTATATCTACCAGAGGGGGTGGTATACATTCAATTTCAACCTCCGGTTCATCATTTATTGATATATCAATCAAAGGGGTGGGCCTGTATTCAATAAATCGCCGCGTACTCCTATTGTAGGCAAACTAGGAGCCAACCGCTCGTCATCCTCTATGCAAAGACGGCCTGAAGGCCCCCGCCGTACCAGATCTTCCGACGTATACGACAGACCATCTTCCGTATAATGTACTTCTAGCACATCATCAGCACCTTCGACGGTTGTAGTAGTACAAAGAAGGACCTCCTCATCAAGTGAGAGATCCCAACCAAGCCATACATCCTAAAAGATTGATAACACTATGATCAAAAACTAGAGTTTCCTGCGGAAAACCTACATTAGTTCAGATTTTACGGGAATAGTTTATTTTCGAACCAAAGAAATGTATTTACCATAATTTTCTTACAAAACTTGAGTTCTGGTACAGTGGTGAGTTGTAGTAGTAGTAGTAGTAGTACTAGATGAACCAAAAATAACGACACTATTAAGATTTGAATGAATTTATCTCTCTTTGGGCAACTAAATACAGTAATAGGATATGATAGCGTCAACAAAGTGAAAATCTGCATAAGAACTCCAAACAGTTTTGTGTAAATGATTATAAACAATTTTTTATTTTGATCTCTTTCCACATAGCAAATATTTTTCATAGTTAAGGGGGGGGGGGTACTGTTAGATATGGCACACTGAGATTCATAACTATAATGTCCTCATGAAAATAAGGCCCCACTTGACGGATATATATCTAATTTGGAATGGAGAGAGCCTGATCATTTGAATGTATATTTGTGAAGTATATCCGTATTCACACAAAAACTCTTTATATTATCTCTTATATACGTGTAAAATTCCATGTATCGAAGAGGAGAAAGACAAATTCCTCTATGTATATGAAGGTTCATCAAATTCTAACCAAAATGCAGGACTGTTTTCTTCCTCAAATAAAGATTAAACCATTATTTCCATTAACTTTATTAATGTTTATTCCTTCAATGACTGATATTCCCGAAAATTTTTAATTTTCGTGCTTTTGATTTTATATTGATGAGGAATTTAAACACAACTTCAACTAGTTATTTTTTTTTGTTCGGCATAGATGAAAGGTCCAACCGAGTAACTAGAGTCATTCAGAAAAATTACATTTTGACATCATTTGACAATTTATTAATTTTGAAGTTTTCTTTAGTTTCAAAAATGTTTTTTTTTGTCAGTCATCATCTTTTAATCATTCACAAACAATACTAAAGAAAACCACTTTCCACGGTTTATCGATGTTAAATTATTAAGAAGGCTATTATTTCTTTGAAATATACATTTTACATTTTTAATTTTCATGCTTTTGATAAGTATCTTGTCCTTTTGGTGTAAATTGTAGCTGAAGGCTTATCGCAAAATCACTGTTTCAAGTTTTTTCATATACTAAAATTGAAGGAAGCTAGAAAATGTAAAAAATTCTTTTTATCCCGAATATTCTTCAGAGCCCAACCTAACTACGACGCGAAAACAATAATATAACTTATAGTTGGACAATTTTTTTTTTAAATATCTCTTTCCTAACATCATTTGGAACTTGCAAATTATTATAATTAGTAACTAATTACTTAATTTTTAATAAACTTATAATTAATTGAACCAACAATCCAAATTTTTTGATACCACAACAATAAATGGCAAACGAAAAAAGAATATAAAAAAACTACAATATTTTAAGAAGTACAGAGTTTGGCTCATGAAATTGAATAGAACAACGGACTATGACAAACAGCTTCAGAATCAAAATCTGACCCAGTCGAATAAAGGTCCATCCTGCATTTTTGGTCATTCATCCCCCCACCAAACAAGCAGTGCAGTTAAAACCTACTTAGAATCTGTACTTAGACCTTGAAACTAGAAGAAACTAAATTTTCTGTAAAGTTATGTCTAGCGATAGACTTATTAGAGTGACAGAAACTTTTTTTCCACAACCCTCAAGAGGACATTTTTCAACTAAAAGTAAAGAGCTACTAGACTAAATCAAACATGTGCTGAAATAATAATTGTTCAAACTTAAATTTTCTGTAAAGTTATGTCTAGCGATAAACTTATTAGAGTGACAAAAACTTTTTTCCATAAGAGAACATTTTTCAACTAAAAGTAAAGAGCTACTAGACTAAATCAAACATGTGCTGAAATAATAACGAATAATTGTTCAAACTTAAATTTTCTGTAAAGTTATGTATAGCGATAAACTTGATAGAGTGACAAAAACTTTTTTTTCACAAGAGGACATTTTCAACTAAAAGTAGAGCGAGGGTTGAGGCGGGGGCAGTCCCATTCATATACAGAATAATTTTTGTTCGTCTTAAGTTTTAGTGTTGCTTCTTACTTCCAACTGAAAACTTATTTTTTAATTTGATGTTTTACCTTTTTTTTCAAATCGTGTCATAAATATCCGTTTGAATAGACCCTCTCTTATCAGTTTAATTCGATTTGAGTACTGGATCGATTCGAGCAGCAAACATTTTTTCAAAAATGCTGGCATTAGTCATAATGCTTATGCTGAAAATGACTATTAGTTAGCCATACTAGGTCCGTTACCAGGTATGGTACCTGACCTAGTATGGCTAACTAATAGTACATTGTCAGCATAAACATTATGACTAATGCCAGCATTTTTGAAAAATGTTTGCTGCTCGAATCGATCCAGTACTCAAATCGAATTAAACTGATAAGAGAGGGTCTATTCAAACGGATATTTATGACACGATTTGAAAAAAAGGTAAAACATCAAATTAAAAAATAAGTTTTCAGTTGGAAGTAAGAAGAATTTTAAACATTTTTGTGTTATCAAATTCTGGTCTAGATTTACTTTTGATTAGAGAAGCTGTAATAATAAATGAAACGTTATACTATTAAAATCAATTTGCAATGAGTCTTCAGATAATTTAATTATTAAGCGATTCATTTGATTTAAAATGTTATCAGTCTTAACATTTAAATCTTGGCAAATCCAAAACACCAGTGCAGTGATTTTTGCAAGTGTGTTTAGGTGTTAAATTCCAATTAATAGGCTCGTAACTTCAATAAAACCTCTAATTTTCACCTTTTTCTTCATTAAGCATCCATTACTTCAAGAAATAAGGTCCGTTACAAGGTATGGCACCTGACCTAGTATGGCTAACTAATAGTACATTGTTCAGCATAAGCATTATGACTAATGCCAGCATTTTTGAAAAATGTTTGCTGCTCGAATCGATCCAGTACTCAAATCGAATTAAACTGATAAGAGAGGGTCTATTCAAACGGATATTTATGACACGATTTGAAAAAAAAGGTAAAACATCAAATTAAAAAATAAGTTTCCAGTTGGAAGTAAGAAGCAACACTTAAACTTAAGACGAACAAAAATTATTCTGTATATGAATGGGACTGCCCCCACCTCAACCCTCGCTCTACTTTTAGTTGAAAATGTCCTCTTGTGAAAAAAAAGTTTTTGTCACTCTATCAAGTTTATCGCTATACATAACTTTACAGAAAATTTAAGTTTGAACAATTATTCGTTATTATTTCAGCACATGTTTGATTTAGTCTAGTAGCTCTTTACTTTTAGTTGAAAAATGTTCTCTTATGGAAAAAAGTTTTTGTCACTCTAATAAGTTTATCGCTAGACATAACTTTACAGAAAATTTAAGTTTGAACAATTATTATTTCAGCACATGTTTGATTTAGTCTAGTAGCTCTAGTCTAGTCTAGTAGATTTAAGTCTAGTCTAGTCTAGTAGATTTAAGATCTAGTCTAGTCTAGTAGAATCTTAGTCTAGTAGATTTAACGTTAAATCATATATGAGAACTCTTCCACCACGGTTTCCGTTGTTTAAAATCCTTTTCGTAGAATGACCTCTTATGTTGTCTCTTAAAGGGCCACTTTTTCTCTTCTCTTAGAACATAATCCTCATAATATTCCGAGTTATATCTTGCTTTATATACATTTTTCATTGGTTTTCACTGCTGTCTTTTACACTATAGAGAAAGCCCTCTTTTATCAGTCTCTTCTTTTGATCTTCATTTTCTATCATATCAACCCTTCTTTTATGTGAACATACTTGCAACCGGTATAAATTTCTCTCCATGTCACATATAATTTTTCTTCTCATTTCCTCCAGATTCTTCTCATCTGTCTCTGCCTCTATGCTGTCTAAACATGCAGTAGGTTCATGAGAATGTTCAAAATCATGAAAATGTCCTTTACAAATAGAACAGTTGCAATAAAAGGATATTTCTAACTCAACTTGTTCACTCATGTTATTACACTGCTAACTAAAAACTTAGTGAATTCTATTCACAGACTAATAAAACTATAGCAAAAATCCTTTCCTCATATTCCCTCCGCCGCTAATATGTAAGCAAGTCCTCTGATTGGCTGAGAAGGAAACACGTGATCTAACTGTTTCCTATTTCTGGAAACTCTTAACATTCGCCTCAAGCATTTACATGTCCAAAACAACAACAACATCAAATGCTGTTTCCTATTTCTGGACACCTTTACATTCGCTGAGAGCGTGCACTTGGCCAAAACAGCAACAAGATCTTGAAGGAAGTGTCATTGACCCTGTCCCCGTTAGACTCAATAATCCATCAAAGTGAGAAAGTTCCTGTTTTTCCATTCTCACTGACAAAAACCATAAAACATACATAAATTGCTGTTGACATCCATTAAAGTGAGAAAGTTCCTGTTTTTCCATTCTCACTGACAACAACCATAAAACAGACATAAATTGCTGTTGACATCCATTAAAGTGAGAAAGTTCCTGTTTTTTCATTCTCACTGACAACGAACCATAAAACAGACATGAATTGATCTTGACATCCATGAAAAACATCAAATAAATTGACCAACACACATAACCGTCCAAGAAAACATCCATCAGAGTGAGAAAATTCATGTTTTTTCAAGTGAGAAAAATTTGGTTTTTTCATTCTCAGTGAGAAAACCATAAACCACGTGGTCCTGTCACGAGTCAATAAGGCCTGTTTTTTCATTGTCATTGACAACGAACCATAAAACAGACATGAATTACTGTTGACATCCGAGAAAAACATCAAATAAATTGACCCACACCCATAACCGTCCAAGAAACATCCATCAAAGTGAGGAAAATACTGTTTTTTCCATTCTCACTGACAAAAACCATCTCCCTAGGGACTCTATGCCCATTTATGGAGTCCCACTCGGAGTCAATAAGGCCTTTCTACTGAACACCAGTCAAATAATCAATGTATTTAATATGGACCCCTACATGTCCCAGTACAAATCCTATTGTCTACCCTCGGACTTTCTTGGAAAAATTCAAAGTGTCAACAATACCTTGATTATTGTTAATAGCAGTCCGTCGACTGTGCTGACGGGTCAT
The DNA here is from genome assembly GCA_027921565.1 of Artemia sinica. Taxonomy (NCBI): domain Eukaryota; kingdom Metazoa; phylum Arthropoda; class Branchiopoda; order Anostraca; family Artemiidae; genus Artemia; species Artemia sinica. The sequence continues at coordinate 14,857,992 of CM051262.1, forward strand.
TGGCTGTGCATCTTTCAAACAATGAAGACGATTGAATTTTTTGATCCTCTTGGTCTACCCTATACATTCTAAACACCCCACATCAGCAACTATATTGAGAGCAGTGGGAAAACTATTATTCAAAATCGGAAGAGGGTGCAGGATCTAACGACTAAAAGCTGTGGCTTCCATGCACTACTATATTTTGTGTTCCGATGTCGCGGCTATACTTACAAGCAGTTTCTCCACATTTATGGTGACAATCCTCGTCTGAACGATTTTCTAGTGGAAAATATCCTCTCAGACCTATACAGTATTGATTTCAGTGCCCTAAGAGTAAAGTGCTTAAAAAATGTTTGTGAATTTGTTTATTAATAAAATGCATATATATATACAACAATGTCTTTAAATCTTCACTTTAGATTTCTTCTTCTTCGATGTATAGGCAACTGTCGTGAACCACTAATGCTGGTAAATCATTTGGATTCACTGTATATTGATCTTGATTGACTGCAAAGTCAGGGTCACATTTTCTACAGTACAATGTAACTTCACTCTTGTCATATCTCTTTGTATAGTCAATGATACTATTTGCATTCATATTATGAAATTCACGAGTTTCAATCTGTCTATTTGAAGCAATATCACATACAGTGTTTTCAAATGGTGAATCACATTCGGTAACTGCCAAATAAAAATCACTTGGTTTATAGTCATAGTAGGCAGTGTCGTCACAACGATGACGTAGAAACCAAATTGTCTTGTTACCCCAACAGTTGAATCGTAGACCAGATTCCTCTTCCCAGAATAATTTAAATCCACGACGATACCAATCTCGTAGAAATAAACTAAAATCACGTTTGGGATTCTTTCCAATCATAGCGGGGTAAGTATTCTCCCACTGATCACATTTATCATAGTGACAATTGGAGCACAGGTGTCCTCTAGGATGAGAGTCACACACCTCCTCAAGACATGAATTACATCCTTTAATTTGTACTGCATAGCCTCTATGTAATTTACAAGGATTACATAATTTGCACTTTTCACTATAGTCATCAATAATTGTACAATTCTCACATTGAGTCCAACTGCCAAGAGTGTACATGCACAATGGACATGTATAGAACATTTTTGGTTTCCAATGTCACTTGACTCACTCACAGCTAAAACGAAACTGAGCGTCCTCGCTCCATAAATTCAGTGAGGGGAATGGGAGAGGAGTAACTCTGTGACGTTACCTCTTTCGAAGGAGGAGCCATCTACATTGAATCCATTGGCAATGTTTTCAAAAGTATATCCACGATATGATTCTGCTTTGTTTCAATTAATATATCAATAAATTGACTATAAGCATTTGAATCACATTTTAAAACTTTCATACAATAGTCCAATGGGGGAGAATCACTCCTCATTATATTGTCAAGTGTTCCCTGACGAGAGAATATCCTGCGTTGAAGAGATAACTCGAGAAAATCATCATCCAAAATCAAATGTTTTTCCATAAACACTAGATTTGATCTAATTCTCTCTTTCTCAAATTTATTCATTTTTCAATCCTTTCACTCTGACTGCTGACTCTAGACTGACCCTGATTCGTTAGCCATAACCAGAAAAGAAATGGAACATTTTCGATTTCGAAACAATTTTATTGAATAATTACAACAACATCAATAATACAGAGCATGTACAATTAGCGATACAGTTTATTGTCTTCGATATGTTTCACCAATGCACTTAAAGCACATTGAAGTCTATTCACATGTGCTATATCAACTTTTGCAGCGAAACATAATTGATCCTCCATTTTAAATTTGCTCAAGGATATCACATATCTTGCATATACTTCATCCCATTCCAGACAAAGCCGTGATCCTCTCGTGATTTCCACCGCAATGTTTGGTGCTCTTGTATTATTACCAGCAACTCCATTATCAACTTCTAATAGGGTAAACATTCCACTCGTCATCATCAACACAAATATATATCCAAATGAGTAAAGTCAAAACTGTTCTCACTCCTTTGAATTCTATTCACAGAATAATAGAAACTATAGCAAAAATCCTTTCCTCATATTCCCTCCGCCGCTAATATGTAACCAGCCCTCTGATTGGTTGAGAAGGGGGATGTATCCGACTCACTGATTGGCTGAGAAGGAAACACGGGATCCAACTGTTTCCAGGATTCCGTTAGGACTTGCGTGCACATGACCAAAACAACAGCAAGATCTTGAAGGAAGTGTCATTGACCCTGCCCCCGTTAGACTCGATAATCCATCAAAGTGAGAAAGTTCCTGTTTTTCCATTCTCACTGACAAAAACCATAAAACAGACATAAATTGCTGTTGACATCCATAAATGTGAGAAAATTCCTGTTTTTTCATTCTCACTGACAAAAACCATAAAACAGACATGAATTGCTGTTGACATCCATGAAAAACATCAAATAAATTGACCAACACCCATAATCGTCCAAGAAACACCCATCAAAGTGAGAAAATTCATGTTTTTTCAAGTGAGAAAAATCCTGTTTTTTCATTCTCACTGACAAAAACCATAAAACAGACATAAATTGATGTTGACATCCATGAAAAAACATCAAATAAATTGACCAACACCCATAACCGTCCAAGAAAACATCCATCAAAGTTAGAAAAATACTGTTTTTCCATTCTCACTGACAAAAACCATCTCCCTAGGGACTCTATGCCCATATATGGAGTCCCGCTCGGAGTCAATAAGGCCTTTCTACTGACAACGCCTTCTATGAAAACCTTATATGCCCCCAGGGCATAACTTAAAACCTTTGCGCTAAGGGCTGTGGGAGAGTGTCCTCCTCAAAAACATATTTTCTATCTGGAAATCAACTACGCTGAACAAAATGGCTATCTCAAAATTTTGATTGGATATGTTTGGGGAATGATGGGCGTGGGGGGGCTAGTTGCCCTCCAATCACTTTCAACTGTAAAAAAGGGCACTAGTCCTTTAAATTTCTGATCGAATGAGCCTTTTTTGAAGTTTCTACGACAAAGTCTTCTATAAAAACCTTATACGCCCCCAGGGCATAACTTAAAACCCTTGCCCTGAGGGTTGTGGGCGATCGTCCTCCTCAAAAACATATTTTTTATGTGGAAATCAACCACGCTGAACAAAATGGCTATATCAAAATTTTGATTGCATTTGTTTGGGGAATGATTGGCATGGGGAGGGGGGGCTAAATGCCCTCCAATGACTTTCGACTATTAAAAAGAGCACTATCCATTTGAATTTCCAATCGAATGAGACTTTTTTGAAGTTTCTACGACAACGCCTTCTATAAAAACCCTATATGCCCCCAGGGCATAACTTAAAACCCTTGCCCTGAGGGTTGTGGGGGAGTGTCCTCCTCAAAAACATATTTTCTATCTGGAAATCAACCACGCTCAACAAAATGGCTATCTCAAAATTTTGATTGGATGTGTCTGGGGAAATGGTGGTTGTGGGGGGGGGGCTAGTTGCCCTCCAATTACTTTCGACTATTAAAAAGGACACTAGCCCTTTGAATTTCTAATACGAATGAGCCTGTTTTGAAGTTTCTACGACAACGCCTTCTGTAAAAAGCCTATATGCCCCCAGGGAATAACTTAAAACCCTTGTCCTAAGGGTTGTGGGGGAGTGTCCTCCTCAAAAACATATTTTCTATCTGGAAATCAACCACGCTGAACAAAATGGCTATCCCAAAATTTTGATTGGATGTGTTTGGGGGAATGATGGGCGTGGTGGGGGGGAGCTAGTTGCCCTCCAATCATTTTCGACTAAAAAAGGGCACTAGAACTCTCGATTTCCAATCGAATGATTCACCTTTGAAGTTTCTATGACGACCCTTCCATATGAAGTGCCTCTGGAAAAAAAAATAATAATAATAATAAATAAATAATAAAACATTGGAACCGTATGGCCTTCACTATAGGCAACGCTACAGCGTTCCCTCTGATTACTGAACCTTTCAACGATGCTGAAAAAACTTGATGTCTCAAAACTTTGTTTGGATGTTTGTCATGGGAAATGATGGGCGTGGGACGGGGCTTCTTTCAAATCACTTTGAATCTTAAAAAGGGTACTATAACTTCCAATTTAAAATCAAATGCGACCCATCTGAATTTAATACGACCACCCATTCCATATAAGCCTTATATGCCCCCAAGGGTATAACTTAAAGCCCTTGCCCCAGGGCTCTGGGGGTTGTGCCAACCTTGGAGGCATTGTTATAAGTTCTTTGGACTATTCTAAACAAAATTGCCATCGCACAATTTCAATCAGATACGTTTGGTGAAAACAAGGGTTGTTGGGAGGAGGGGGACGGGCTACTTGACCTCCATCACCATTGACTCTTAAAAGGGAACTATAACTTCTAATTTCAACTAAATGAGCCACCTTTAAGGTTTATCAACCATCCCTTCCATACGAACCTTAAATGCTCCAGGGGCAAAACTAACAACCCTCAACCTCAGGCTCTGGTGGTTTGTATCAACTTCAAAAGCCTTTTCAAGAGTCAAAGTGATTTGAGAGCAACCAGCCCCCATCCACGCCCATCGTTTCCCTTAACACCTCCAATCAAAATATGGATATAACAATTTTATTCATCGTAGTTGATGGTTTCGGAATTTATGTCTATGAGGAAGGTCCCCCCCCACCTACAGCTACCAGGGAAAGGGTTGTAAGTTATACCCCGGGAGCATATAAGGTCCTTATAGAAAGGTTCTGAGTTCTGAGAACCTTTCTTAGAACTCGTGGTCGTATAAACTTTGGAAGGGACTCATTGGGTTGGTAATCAGAAGTCCTAGTGCTCCTTTTAAGAGTCAAAGTGGCCAGTTGGCAGCTACCACCACCCTGAAACATTGTACTTCTTTCGAGAAAGATGATCTTAAACGCGTGTTTAATTTTTTTGTCCCCCAGATGACCCTATCGAACTACTGATACTAGAACATCGAGAAAGGGCTATTTTGAAGGGAAATCATGTTTTATGATGCCATTTTTGAGTACCAACAGAGATGGTGCTGCATCTGATTTGCCCTTTCTGCCATTCTGCTGCGACAAACAACAGTTTTGGCCAAGAGAGGGCCAGAAGATGAAGAGGTGATGTTGGAGAAATGACAAGATCAATCAAGCGGATATTTTTACTGAATTGGGTAGTATTAATGATAAGATCGTCGATGCAGTGAAGATGAGAAAATCATATAGGTGAGAATAGCCAAGGCCCTGGGGTGAAATGGCTTTGGTTGATTTTTTTTTGGAAGAACAAGAACATATGTCAGTTAACCAACAATAGATTATTGGAAGCTATAGTCGTGACTATGTTCATGTTTTGTTTTGAAGCGTGGGTGCGTCAAAAGACAGAAAGACTTTTTTCATATTTTCCAAAGGAACTGTCTACCGATAGTTTAAGTAACCACAACAACAGCAGTATGACCTCCATGAATACTACGACACATTTGAGGGGTATACTAGGACTAAATGAAGTTGCTAACCCCTCAAGACGTTTTCTGGTAGGTGTTTTCTTAAGTTTTTTTTTTCTTAAGATCCCTCCCTATAGTACAAGTGGAGCCCATACGGGGATTACCCGCTTTAAAATGATCTTAGTACCTCCTCAAAGTCGCAATGCTTCCCAGAAGCTAGAAAGGGGGTGTACTATACCAAAAGACGATCTTAAGGCCCCTCAAGATATTTCTATCACATGTTATTACAACCGGTTTTTTTCCTAAGGAACTTTAAAAGTCTATTTTTATTAATATACTGCCGCAATTAATATACCGAAACTGAATAGTAAACTTCAAGTGTTGTTGTAGCTCAAATTGAGTTGTTTTAAGTTCAACAAACATATCAGAAATACTACGTCATATTCAAAAACCTCCACACTGCCCAGCTTGCTTCAAAAGCGATCACAAAAAAATTGTTCAAATTATAAACATGAAAAAGTAAGGGAAAATACCAATGATGAAATAAGTTGGTCAAAGGTCACCACAAATTGAAATTTTAATCACCTGGTTATAATTATCTAGTAAATTACTACAAGATTTAGTAAGAACATAATAGTAAAATAAACAGTAGTAATTTTGAATATAAGTGCGTGGTCATTTTCAGAGTCGAAGCCCTCCAGGAATAAACAGTCAGGCTATTATTCTTCAGCAGAAATATGTTAAAATTGCAACTCTCAGTGATTACCTGAAATTTCAAGGGTGTGTATTTGTGCCGACAAAACTATGATTACTTAAATTACTTAATTTTCTTCTATTTTGCCATAATGACTCTTTACCATTCATCGGCTATTATGTGTTTAATATTAGAGTGGGAAAAACAGGTTGAGTTCAAAAGTGGCTGTTGGCTCTGTGCAACCTATCTCTTTACAAAGGGTTGTCTGGTATTTTGCTAATTCAGTATACACCTTTGGCAAATGATAAACAACTATCATCCACTCATTATATTTGCAATAGCATTTCGTGATCATCGCGATTAATGCCGATGGTGAAGTCGTCTTCAGAATGTATGGGGGGGTGTCAGCCCTACTCGTGTTAATTTTTGCTCTTTTGAGTTTTACTCTGTTAGTTATTCTAATTTATGTTTGTTTTACGCTTGGAAGATTATTTGACTGAACTTCTGCTCATTTTTGGCTTAATGGAGCTCTTTACCTTTCTTTGAAAAACTTTTTTTGTGGGAAAAGTGCTTTAAATTAATCTAGAATAAATAAAAACTTTTATTGTACAAAAATCAAATCACTATTAGTACTCAAAAAATTAGATGTTGTTGGTTTTTTTACTCTCTCGAAAAAGATGAAGAACATATGATGTTTAACGTACTGTCCTTTGAATAAACAGAGCCCAAATTCCCAAATAAAGTTTATATTTTTTATTATTGCCCAACCCTCCGAAAAAAAAAACAATCATTATCAGAGCTCCCTCCCTAAAAGTAAATTCTGCGTGCACGCCTGTATCTAGTACCTATGACAAATTTTTCCGTCCCATCAGTAAGATTTTATTTTAAATGCAACTTTCTCGGCCAGATATTATAAAACTGATCGCAACAAACTGAATATTCTTCCGGAAGAAGACACTTGTTTCATCACGTGGACATAATATCTGGCTGCTAAAACCAATTCGACTCCTGTTAGAGCCCAGCATAAGCGTCTTCAGCAGTGGATCAAGTTCTAAAAAAAGACTATCGAGCTACATGCAAAAAAAAAAAAATAAATAGACAAAAATTAAATCCCTGACTTTTGATTTTAATTTTGCAAGATCTGTGAGCAAGCTGTTGAATCCGGCAAAAGCAATAAATTGATTTATATTAAGTTTGGTTTACTGATATGGTTGTCAACTTTTTCTTCTTTTTTGAAACAACTTTCTAAGTTATATGATAAGGCAAGAAGGCTTATACAGGAAACAAATTGTTTTACAACCAACCCAACTAGCTCATTACTTGATATGAGGTCTCTATATTCTTTCGTGCGCTGTCATTCACTTTTCATCAACTTCATGGCGATGTTCCTACAGCCCTTCAAACTACTCCTTCTTTCGTCACTGAGAGGTCTACGCACCATCTTCGAAATTCAAGGAATATTAATATTTTATTTACTCCACCGGTGAGGTCTGAATTTAATCCATTAACTGCTTGTCATATCGTTTGGAATAGCCTACCTGAGTCAGCTCAAGAATGTCACTCGTTTGGTAGTTTCAACAGAATTGAATTTTCACTTGTTCTCGTATGAAACATCGAAAATATCTTTCAGCTTATGACATTATTATTCGACTTGATAATGTGAATATCAAGTAAACTCTTCGACGGCCGTAAACTCGTTACTGCGGCCGACGGCCGCAGTAAACTCTTCGACGGCCTTAGTTTGAGCAAATAACGTTTATTTGTGACGCAGGACTGTCGGTTGTGCAAAAACAACACAAGCAAGAAAATCATAAGAAAAACGCGAAAAATAAAAAATGGCCAACAATGCAAAAAAAAATATTAAAATGAAAGAACCTTTCCTTAGTCAACATAATTAAACTGCATAATATAAGAGCAAGTTAAAAAGATAAAAACTAGGTTAAGCTAAAATAAGAATTAAACAGTATATACATTAAACAAATTTATAAAGGAACAAAAAAAAGGTGAGGGACAAAACAAGCGAACGAACACGTAACTTGAGTAGCACTAGTACCAAATTATAAAAAAGAAAACTGGCGGGATGTTTTTTTTATAGATGGCAGTAGCCATTTACAACTAGAAGGGGAGAAAGGTTTTTTTTTTATATTTGAGGGTAAAGCAAAGAATGGGGGACATTATATAACCTTTCCCCTGAACAAAAATTTATTTGATAAACCTTGCCCCCAAAAAATTCTTTTGGTAAACTTCCCCTGAACAAACATCCTGGATACGGCCCTGCATGACCCTCTGGCCCACAACAAATGGCGTCCCTGATTCACTTCAAAAGAATAATGATGTAAACCAACTCTAAGTTCCTGCAATTATACCTTCAGGTGTTCGTAAAGATTTTGCGCATCTCAAAAACAAGGGCAAAACTCCTAATGACTGTCCCTGCGGGTAGCACTGTAATTAACACTATAAATTGTTGGAGCAATTGGCTGTCTGACCTCTGAAACATCAATGTTCAAGCAGTGCTTAGTTGCTTATTTCCGCTCTAACTGATTATAACTGTTGTTTTGTTGGACTAATGTCTATAGAAGAAGTAGATTTGATTACAGGGAGACGTGCAAGCTTTAACTACGTTAAGGCAGCAAAGGCTTTATGACATCACTGGCCATCCTTTTGGTAACATTACAGTCTCAATGACTCCAAATCAAGAAGACTTTGGGGGGAGGGAAGGGGTTGAGTGAAGGTAGAAAAAATTAAGTTCAGGCAAAGTCCTCTTTTTATTTTTTGAAATTAGCAAGACAGGTATTACTTCAAAATCTAGGGACCCTCTGCCCCCCCCCCTCTAGCTAACCAATTTGTATCCCTGTACAGTTCGGTTGTGATAATTAAAAGGGCGACATATGTCATTTTGATCGAAAATGATTATGTACGTGTCGAGGGTGAAAACAGCACGAGGAATCAAATGGTGTAGTCAGAATTGCCGTATCTCGAACCGTTACGAAGATAAAAAGAGACATACGCCACTAAATGGCATGTGCCTCTTTTTGTAGCAGGTTTTGCTGTAATTCAGAATGACAGAAGATCTTATTGAGCTATATCAAAGTGACCTTGCATGTTCTTCTTTTTATCAAGGAAAAAGGATACATACGTCATAAAATGGAATAATTTTGAATTCGTTTGGTATACTTGAATTTAATCTATCAAGGAGGCACACTTGTGTCTCTATAAAGAGGCGACCCACCACAATGTTAAGCGATTTCAGGTCCTAGAGGTCGCAGAGAGACGGCGGCAATTGCATTTTGTAGCCCAAGCTCAAACTAAGAAACTTGCAAAATTTCATCCTCCTCCGACTTTATCTTCATGGGGTAAACTGGGCCGGAAGTTTCGACCCTCCCACCACAGCCCCCCTTTAACGTTGTTCGATTGGGCTGAAATTTAGAGGTTAAGCTTTCCTAGGGCCCGGGAGCTTATCCTCGAAATTTCAGCTCAATCCGATCACTCCTTCCCTGTTTTCAAAAAACCAAATATAGCCACTTAAAATTCATCATTTCTTTTTTTCTTAGCCACGCCTACAGGCCACAGTTGGCAACTGATCCGGGTGAATGAGGACTCATTCGAAGCAGAATTCGACCTGTTAGGGCCTTTTGATATTTTCAGACCGAAAAAATTATCCCCCGAATTTACATTTACGAAAAACCTCGTTTTCCTATAATAGCCCATGTTAATTTTTCCCACCACAACCTCCCTTTAACGTTGTCTGATCGGGCTGAAATTTAGAGGATAAGCTTTCCTGGGGCCTGGGAGCTTATCCTCGAAATTTCAGCTCAATCTGATCACTCCTTCCCTGTTTTCCAAAAACCAAATATCAAGTTTCGTGGGAGTTTGCTTGCGTCGAAAATAGCTTCCATTTACTAAAATACAATTACAATTGTGTCTGTTTAGTCCAGCAGTTGATACTTCAGACTGTCAGGCGGAAAACCCGGGTTCTATTCACTGTCAGAGCAAATTTTTTATATACTGAATTTAAACTTTAAAAAGAAACTCAGTTTCTTTTTTAAATTATTTGAAAAAAATTACGTTTTCTAAAGAGTTAAAGAGGCTGAGTTACAAGGTCGACCCTTAAAACGTACAGGGATTAGGAGGCACAGTTGGGGGGCTGTTAAAGAGGCTGAGTCACAAGTTCGAACCTTAAAACGTACAGGGATTAGGAGGCACCCTGTACGACGTGATTTGAGTATTCAGGAATTAAGAGCCTTAACACAAGAATGTTCAAGAGCGGGGGGTTTGGGGGGCGGCAGCCCCCAACTTTAACTCCTGACACGATCAGCTAGCAGTTAGTCAAGCAATAATAAGTAATAAACTGTACAAAAACGTGCAGAAATTATTTGAAAAAAACTACGTTTTCTAAAGAGTTAAAGAGGCTGAGTTACAAGGTCGAACCTTAGAACGTACAGGGATTAGGAGGCACAGTTGGGGGACTGCCGCCCCCCCCCCCCAAACCCCCCGCTTTCGCAGCCTTTAAATCAAAAAAAAAGTTTTTTAAACTGAAAGTAAGGAGCGACATTAAATCTTAGAACGAACAGAAATTATTCCGTATATGAAAGGGGCTGTGCCCTCCTCAACGCCTCGCTCTTTACGCTAAAGTTTTTATTGTTAAAAAAAAAGAGTTGTGAGAAAGTCAAACTTTAGCGTAAAGAGCGAGGCGTTGAGGAGGGCACAGCCCCTTTCATATACGGAATAATTTCTGTTCGTTTTAAGTTTAATGTCGCTCCTTACTTTCAGTTAAAAAAAACTTTTTTTTTTATTTAAAGGCTGCGAAAGCGGGGGGTTTGGGGGGGGCGGCAGTCCCCCAACTGTGCCTCCTAATCCCTGTACGTTTTAAGGTTCGACCTTGTAACTCAGCCTCTTTAACTCTTTAGAAAACGTAGTTTTTTTCAAATAATACCACTGAAAAGAGCATAAAGATTTGGTTTTGAAGATGTTCCCTTTATCTGCATTAGCCCCATTCGTCAGAGCAACGACAGCCAACAAACTTTTTTCCGTTTTATAGCTCTCCATAAAAGTTACAGAAATGTGCGTATGTCATCCTTTTAGTTATCCATGTTTAAATCCTATTTAGAACTAAACTATGACAGCAAAATTCTACGTTAGATTCAGAAAGTTTTTGTCTGCTGGATTTTCTGAGTTGTTTCCAGTTACCTTCCTCCAATGCCTGAACATAACCCTAGGCTACAGACATAATTTTACTGATGTGATTAGTTTTTGTTTCTTTTTTATACCTATTTTTCATCAGCATAGTTGGTTTATTAAGCTAATTTGGGGGGAAAATATCAGCAGCCTTAGTGAACAGAACATAATGGTACTGATAGATTAATTGAAAATGAATTAAAATAGCTGGAATAGAATATTGTTGTTGAGCTTTTGCATAACCCGAATTAAAGTTAAATAATAGTAAGACTATTAAAATAAAACACATCATTTTCTGTTTTTTATTTTATTTACATTTATTTTCTTTTATAAACATTTTATTTTATTACGAAATTTTTATTTTCAAATTAAATTTATTTGTCTTTATGTTATATATGATTGTTATCATTTCCCCCTTGTTCCTCTTATGCACACTAATGAACACAAAGTATGCAAAACTAACTCAAGACAGATATAATATCGGTTTCCCTACAGCAAATTTTACAATATAGGCCTATGTTCCAAAAGAATTTCTTACAAAACGAGGTGAGCTTATATAAAATTAATGCTAAAGAAAAACAAAATAATTTTAAGAACACCAGGGATTGACTGTTTTGTCTATGTCAGGCTTGAAAAGAATAATGTTTAATATTATTTTGCAATAATATGTAATATTTTGTTATAATATGTTATTAACAATATGTAATAAAATAACTGAAGAGCTCAATATCCAGACTCATCATGTCGATCTACTGAAATTTTGAAGCAACCAACCGATAGCTTAAAGTTTTAAGACGTTAACGTTAACGTTTTCTTATTTTCTTTTATTTTGCTAAAATCATGCAAAAGATCCTACTTCTTGCACTTATCGAATGGCTCAGCAATTGCCGAATCCAAAGATTTATGGGTTTCCCTGTATAGCAAATTAAATTCAGCTGGTTTTATTTTAGTTTTCAGCAGTTACTGAATAGTAAAATTGAGCTAATTCAAAAGGCTTTGCGTGGTATTGGTGTCTAATTGAGATTAATATTCCTTACCCCCAAAATAAACACTTTTCACTGACTGGTTTCCTTTTTTGTATTATTATTTTTTATTTTAAAAAATATATAGAAGTTTTCATTCTGAAAATTTATTTCTTTTCTCGCGTCCTGAAATAGTTGTAAGTTGGAGGTTCCAACAACTATTTTCACCGTATCCTGAATGTTTTTTCTTTTGCTTTGTTTTTGGATTTATCCTCTAGAGAGCATTCGGATGGCAGACCTCCTTGGTTTATTTAAGAGTAAAATGAAAAACTTTCTTTTGAATCTTAATTCATTGATGTTTTTTCTTCTGCGTTTTCTTCTTTCCTTTATTTTGGCTATCATTTTTCGGCTGACACGTTAAGCTATAAAAACTAATAAGCAAAACTAATCAGTTAAATTTGAAATGCCTTCCGTTCGTAAAAAAATTAAACTTAATAATCAAAAATTAACTTAAAAATTAATAGTTTCTTGATTCCCAAAGACGACTACATCTCCAAAGGAAGATGTTCCAAACTGCATCTCCACTTTCTTAAGCTGTTTGGTTTCATTTGTTTTTATCTGATTTTTTTTGCTGATTTTTCGCTTAGATTTCTTTTTTTAAATTTGACTTCAGCTAGTATATAACTGTATATTGAGTCTATTTCATTAAGAACTGAAGTTCTGATTTTCTTTTTTTTTCTTTTTTTTTAATAGGACATATATGTAAACATATTTAAGACGCATATGGTTGTGCAAGTTTGAATTGAATCAATTCAAACAATCATTTTCACTGTTGTTTGGCTAACCAAAACTAACCAAACTAACCAAAAATGTTGCAAGCTCATACAAATACATAAATATACAAAAATGTTCAATCGAACAGTTCGTGGTAACGAACTGTAAGTAAGGAGCGACCCGGCTCAATGGTAACCGAAACTCTAAAAAAACGAAATTTTGATACCAATAGATACATTAAAAGAATCAGATTTTAATGCTGATTTCAAATATATAAGTTTCATCAAGTTTAGCATTACCCATCAAAAGTTACACTTCTGAGAAAATTTGGCAGATTTTCGAAAAAAGGAGGAAAGACCCCCTAAAAGTTACAGAACCTTAATGAAAATCACACCATCATATTCAGCGTATCAGAGAACCCTACTATAGAGGTTTCACGCACCTATCTACAAAAATGTGGAATTTTGCATTTTTTGCCAGAAGAAAGATCACGGATGCGTGTTTATTTGTTTTTTTTTTTTGTTTCCCAGGGGTGATCGTATTGACCCAGTGGTCCTAGAATATCGTGAGAGGGCTCATTGGAATGTAAATTCAATGTTCTAGTGCCCTCTTTAAGTGACAAAAATGGAGGGCAACTAGGCCCCCTCCCACGCTCATTTTTTCCCAAAGTCACCCGATCAAAATTTTGAGATAGCCATTTTGTTCAACATGGTCGAAAATATGATAACTTTGTCTTTTAGGATGATCTAATCCCCCAAAATTCCCGGGGGGAGGGCTGAAAGTTATGAACTTTACCCAATGTTAACATATAGTATTGGTTATTGGGAAGTATACAGACGTTTTCAGGGGGTGGGGTGGGTCGGGGGTTATATGGGAGGATCTTTCCATGAATGAAGTTTTCATGGGGGAAGGGACATTGCTATGAAGGGGGCACCGGATTTTTCAGCATTATTAAAGAAAAAGATCAGAAATTAAATATAAAAAACAAGTTTTTCAACTGAAAGTAAGGAGCAACATCAAAACTTAAAGCGAACAGAACATATTACGTATGTGATTGGGTTCACCCCCTAGTCAATACCTCGCTCTTTAAGCCAAAGATTTTTTAGTACTTTCATAAGAGCTATTTATTCTAATTAACGGCCTTTGTGATTAAGAGGTCATTTTTAAAGAATTGGAACAAAATTCGAACTTTGGCTTAAAGAGCAAGGTATTGACTATGGAGCGAACCCCCTAATATACGTATTAAAAATACATGAATATAGAAGTTCGTTACGTAAGTTAATTTGTAAGTTACATATATTTATTACTAATAAAAACGTTCGTAAATAAAATCAAACAAAATTCGAGAATGCCATTTAACCAATAAAGTAAAATTAATGCGCAAATTTTGTTTTAATTATTCATGTATGGTGAGCCAAAATCAAAACCTGCATTAGTTCAATAACGTTCAGAAATTAAATAAAAAAACAGGTTTTTTAAACTGAAAGTAAGGAACGACGTTAAAACTTAAAACGAACAGAAACAATTCCGTATACGAAAGGGACTGTCCCCTCCTCAACGCCTCGCTCTTTACGCTAAAGTTTGACTTTCTCACAACTCTTTTTTTTTAAACAATAAAAAACTTTGGAGTAAAGAGCGAGGCGTTGAGGAGGGGACAGCTCCTTTCATATACGGAATAATTTCTTCGTTTTAAGTTTTAACGTCGTTCCTTACTTTCAGTTAAAAAAACTTGTTTTTTTATTTAATTTGTAGAAAGACAAATTGCTGTCCCTGAAGCATAATAAGCAAATAATGCAATAGATTTCCACAAGTGTTTCTGAACGCAATTGACTTTGAAATCTAAAAATTCCAAACATCAATTGCAATAAGCTTATTCAACGTGGAATTTAGCTTCCGAAGACTACAGTAAGCTATCTCGAAAGAGGTTTTTTCTGAACATATTCAGCTACTCATTGAACCTTTTGACGAGGACTCCAAATTGTAAAAAGTTTAATTTTTTCCCTGTGGATAACTTCAACACCAGACTTATTATAAACTTCAATTGAGATTTGAAAGACTGTTTAAACATTTTTTTAAACCATCTGTTAAAACCAGTCATTGACAGTTTTTCTCCTCCCCGCTTCGAATCCCGTTTGAAAAGACCCCGTATTATTGGGCTAAAATAAATATGCCCTACCGAACCAAGTCCTCAAAGGCATTTACAGTAGGCCTACCCAAAAACACCACCACAATTTGGAACAATTTCTATATTAAACTCCTTTTTTTTCTGCGGCATAGTGTCGAAAAAAAATTTAGGATTTCGACACATCCAAACAGAAGCGTAAACAGTAATTTCTTTCAAGGATAATCAAAATTTTGGTGAACAGACGAAGTCCTCAAATCAGTCAAAAACAAACAAATTGTGCGACAATTATAGGAATTTAAGGGAAAATTACAAGGAAGATTAAAGTTAAAGGAGAATTTCTATAACCTTCCCCACCCTGCATGTTTGCTTGCTCCCAACATAAAATATTCCCCCCCCCCTAAAAAAACTCCAAGAATTTGGTTACATAATTTGATTGCGTAGCTGTGCTGGCCTCAGACGGCTTGGGGCTGCGGTGAGTTGTTAATAGTAGTAGTAGTAGTAGTAGTAATTTCGCGTCCCGAGGTTTCCAGACAAAAGAGGAAGTGCGATCAACCGTCATAAAAACGTAATATCATTTTTCGGGAAATTTTTGATATTTCAAATTCCGACCAAAATAGACATTTAGGGAAGGTCAAATGGGTTCGATTCGAAGTGAAAAGAATTTCAACTAACGGTGTGCTACAGCCACAATAAAAAAATGTAGAAAATACTTAATATTGGCAAATAAATTAGACGTTGATTGAGCGGTTTTTTACTTTCTGCTTTTCATAACGTTAACAAAATATTCGTCAGAGAACTTTTTCCAGGGGAGAGAGGTACGCACAAATTGTTGAAGTGGGATGGGACAAGGTCCAAATTAATATTTTCTGTCAGAAAAGGTTTAATTTCTCTGTAATTGCATAATTATGTCCTTTTAAAATAAATTGGATCTTAATGAGGGAGCTTACGGAAGCTCCTCCTTAAAGGTACCTATATATTTCGATAAATTGTGTTCCAGCAACTTTTAATATGTTCAAACAATCATCAATTAATAAAACATGTATGTTTTTTTCATGCTAATATTTGCTGTATTGTCGAACTTAAAAAAGTCAGCTTAAAAAAGTGCAATTTTGTTATATTCGACTTACACGCAAGCAACTTGTACTTTAGGTGAGATGCACGCAATTGCCAATCGTATGTTTCAAGAATGCACCAATTCAAACTCCAAACCCTACCTATAACCCTGTCCAGGTATCAACCCTTCTTCTGATGCTATCATGATGTCTATACAGTCTTTCTATGCCTCCACTGCGTACGGAAGACCTCGTAATTAGCTTCTTTGGAAGGATTCCTCCAAGAAACTGAGGTCTGAGGTTCTCTTGCTCAAAGATTTCAGTATTTTTAATTGCTTTCTCTACGTAAAAGCTAGTCGGTCCCGGGAGGCACACAGACAGAGGGAGGGAACTTCGGTCCCGGTTCCCTCCTTCATAATCATCTCTGTGCCATTACGTGCATTTTTCCATATGAGTCATCTCTTTTTGGCATTTTTAATCTGCCTCTCTTCCCCCTATAGAAAATTCCTACGAGAGACAAACATTTCAGTATATCACCTACGTAAAGGCCCAACAACATATGAAAAAAAAAAAAAAAAATCAAGAATAGAATAAAATATTCCCACTCAAAGAAGATGACTACAAAACCTATCCTTGTTGAGAATATATCGATGTCTCAGTTATACATGTATCCGACATATGTTTTTACTTTCTTAAGTAAAATCATAACCAGCTTTATACTTTCATGGTTGGTCTGTTATTAAGATAAGAAAACTATTTCAATCCATCTTTCATTAGAAATATCCCACATGTATCTATTTAAGATGATTTAAAAGGAAAGAGCAAGACTAGGTGATTTGGGTCAAAGGGGGAATTAGATAAGGCCAGAAATAGGAGATTGATTAGCATGTTTTGGACTCAGCTTACCTCAGCCAAATTTCTCTCATCGCGAAAGATCCTCAATTATTTAACATGAAATAATGAAATACAAATACTTTTGACGTTCAGTTCCAATCAAAGGGGCTACATACTGTATCTCCTCGTGTATACTAGAGGTATAGAGGCTTAGGATATGAGTAGGAGACAGATGATTAAGAGGTAGAACAGGAGGAACAATTAAATAGTATCTATGGGAGTACAATGGAAGTGTTTTAGGGGGCTCCAGCCTCTAGGTCCCCCACATCTGGGACCCAAAAAGTGTAAAACGCTTTTTGATAACGGAGTTTTCAGTCGTTTTTTTGTTGATATTTTCTAACAAAAATGTTAAAGATGAAAATGGTCGTTGTTGTCAATAAAAGAGCAAGGGATAGTGAAAATTGTCCCCTGTATCGACGTCGGACAGACACACGTGCAGGAGGGGAGGGAATCTTTGGGCCTCGCCCTTCTTGGAATCTCAAATTTTAAGATTTTATCACTGTAGGCTATCATATATCAAAGGGGCGGAAATCAATTCACCTGTTTTCTTGTAAGCTGAACCCCCTCCCTTCTGAAAGTTTTCCCCTACCAAAAGAAAATGCTGTATATTTGCCCATTTCTGTCCTTTCGAGAAAATGTCCAATCCATTGGAATTAAGATGTAAAACCAGAAGACCAAACTCTTTGGAGACAACATTCATGAATAAACTCTCGTTCCTTACCTCAATGGCTCTAAGACAGACAAATTGAAATCAGCCATAAAAAAGAAAAAAAATCCGTACGAGAGTAGCTTAAACTATCACCAACAGGTTCAAATGTTTTTGTTCGTCATCTACAAATTGTACCTGTTTGCAAAAAGGCGAACAGTAGCCCTTCAGAAGTCGATAGTTATTACTTTATACATCCCAGTCGTAACTGATACCCTCTTGTAATTTTCTGTTACTTGGAAGGAGAGAGATAAGCAGTAACACCAGATATTTAAAACCAAAAAATGCCACTCAATCTGGTTTGGTGAAACCTTATACCCAAGACCACCCAAATAAACACCCTACAGATATTGTTTAGTATAGAGGATAGGATTAATTAAGATGAAAGCAACTAAGGGATTTTCATGGTTACAGCCAGGGGGCAATAAGGGGAAAGTGTCTCCCCCAAAAAAACACACCCTCCAAGGAAAATCCTGAATCCTGTAAGAACCCTAGTTCTGACAGAAGATAGCTAGTCCCCCCCCCCCTATCCTCATCTGTCTATCCCCCGCTCTTCATCACATTTGAAAAATTAATAGATACACCAATAAAGTTTCTAAAAAATCCATAAACTTCAATTTAATAAGATGAATCACGTCTGACGAGGTCATGATGAGGTAGCTATATTTTTTCAGTATCATAGTTGCCCGCCCCCCCCCAGTGGTGTAATTTCGTCAAAATTCTGGCGGGGGGGGGCAAAGTTGGAGCCAATTTTCCAAAATTAAGTGAAAATGACAGTAAAAACTAAAAAAGTTACATATCTGCCCCCCCCCCCTACAGGAAACTTAGCAAAGAACGAAATTTAGCCCACAAAAACCGAAAATTTAAAAAAAATGTTTTCGGAATTTTAAAAGGAATGAACGTCAAACTTTTCTAGTTTGGCGTTTAACTCACTAATAAGTTGCAATTTAACTTTCAAAAGTAATACTGACTTCGTAAAGAGAGATGTGTTTTTTCTTTGTCGAAATCATCAAAATTGGAACCCCTTCTCGATGAGTGCCTGAGCTCCCGTACATTTTGCCAGTCTTACTCACTGCCACTGCGTTGTCATCGCAAAGCGTAAAGACTTTTTAAGTCATATGTTTTAAATGTTATAATATGGTGAGTTTGTGTCAAGAAACAACTTATGAATCTGGTTTTTAACAAGGAATCCAGGGCCGTATCCAGGATTTTTGTTCAGGGGGGGTTTTACTAATTTTTGACTTTTTTTTGGGGGGGGGGGTTTACTAATTTTTGACTCAGTTTTCGACTAATTTTACTGATTTTTACCTAGGTTTTACTAATTTTCGACTTATTTTCGAGTCGGTCAAAAATTTAGGGGGGGGGGGTCAAACCGGGTAACCCCCCCCCCCCCTGGATACGGCCTTGAAGGAATATGATATAAATATTTGCGGAACATGTCAGGGTTTTGCTATTCAACAATGTTCAAAAGTTACATTTGAATGACAAATCGACTTTTCAATTTCGAAGTAGATTTTTCAATTTCGAGACTAAAGCTTAACATTCAAATTGTAACCATAATTTCTGGGGCAAGAGGAAATCCGACACCAGCCAATAGAATGGTGGCTCACTACTCAGCAATACAATGGTGGCTCACTTTCCAGCCAATACAATGGTGGCTCACTTTCCAGCCAATACAATGGTGGCTCACTTTCCAGCCAATATACTGATTGCTCACAGGGTTATCAAAAGAACAGTTTTTAGCGTCTTTTTAAAACCTTTCCCTTTGGGTAACACTAGAGGTGGTTTTAGGAGGGGGGGCAGAGGGGGGTACTTGCCAGGAGTAGAAAAATTTTAGGGGCGCAAAATTTCCAATAAATAATCTAACATTTATTACAAGTATCAGCAAATAAAAGTTATTACTAAGGAACAGTAAATAATCTAACTCAATAAATGAAAACAATTAATAAACTATTAACTAATTAATAAAATTAAGTAATTAAGTAATGTAAATAATAAATCAAAAAATAAATTGAAAATAAGTTATTGACTAATAAGTAAACTGAAATAATTTTGTTAATAAATGAAAATTTTGTTAAAATTTGACCTGAAAATTTCGTGGGAGACAAGGGCGCAAGATTTAAGCTAATAAAGATTTTACCCCAGGTGCAAGAGAGGCCAGAACTGCCACTGGGTAACACTTGTAGACTTTATGGTCTGAAAAAGCCACTTTTTGAAAAAAGGAGCACTTTTACATTTTTTTCATCTAAACACTCTTTAGTTTTGATACTTACTCTTTTTTGAGAAAAACTCTACCTGCGCTTTTCTGAATGTTCTTTTCTGATTAATTAGGTCTATTTTCAGTTCAACTGTGAGTTTCAACTGTGAGTTTCAACTGTCAGTTTCAACTGTAAAATGGCAACAATATCTAAAAATTTAAATCTGATGAAGCAGTGCTAAAAACGTCTGCAATTAGCTACAACTAGAGCTCTTACATTTGAGTTCGAGTTCCAGTTTTCTGATACGACATTAAAAGTGTTTAGTCGATTAATTTAACACTTCGGTCAAAAAAAATTTTCGGCAACCTTCATTACTCAGTTTCACTAAAAGCCAAGGCTGTATCCAGAGAGGGGGTATAGGGAGTTTACTCCTCCCCCTACCCTGAAGTGTTTGTCTGACTCTTAAAAAGTAAAGAAATGCATAAAACATATTTGTGATGTGTTTTGTAGTTTTTTTTACCACCCCCCCCCCCTCCAAAGCAAAAATCCTGGATACGATCTTGCTAAAAGTATACAAAATTTGAAATGCTGAAGAATAAACTTCATTCAAATTAAAATTTAAGCCTAAAGAAAGTCCTCTAGGAATAAAACTCCAAATTAAAATAATGATAGGATCCTCTGGAAACAACAGACTGTTAATTGGGTATGACGCAAGTTTTTCATCGGTATTATGGCTATCAAAGTCTATATGAATTATAGTTCATTAAATACTATTTCTTGGTTGATTACACCGGACATAGTTAATTTCGTTCCATCGTTCATCCACTAAAGGTCTTGATCAGTAACTTATTTACTATTCAGCTAATGATGCCCTTTACCACCAGGGTTTCCGGTTTTAGTTTTTTTGATAAGAAGGTATTACTCAGTTTTTTGGTTCTTTTTTAAGCAAAAAAAGCCTATTGCACGCTTTTCAGGCGGGAACGATCAAAAAATTACGGACTATTTTCTATATTAAGCAATTGCGTTTGTTCTTATTGGCCTATTTTGTGTTGGGCATGAGGGGGGAGGGGGTACAAAAAATTTATAGAAAGCATAAATAATTTGCTTATTTGTATTTTTGCCATTTTTTTAAGATTCGGACAAAATTGGAGGGGGTCAAACCTGGTAGCCCCCTGGGCACGGCCTTGGACTGGTAACCCCCATGATGAGATGATAGGCTCGTCTGGTGGTAGGAATCCTCCACAATACCCATCTTTCATTTAAAAATTATACACATTTAGCTCGGTGAAAGTAGCGTTTCAAAAGACGTAAAGCTCGCAAACTCGGCACGCACGACGAATTCGTTTTCAGTAGAAGAGGGTTAATTCATGGCAACGTTGGAAAAAACAGAGAATTCATGTTGCTAATAATGAGAAATTTATAAACATTTATGACGTTAGGGGGATCCAGGCTCTCAGCCCTCTTGCTGCGGACAGTCCCACTTTGAGGCCAAGAAATTTGAGTTAACGATTGATATCGAATTTTCACTGTTTTTTGTTCTTTTTTAAGCAAATAAAATATTTCGTGCATTTTTTTTTCAGAAAACAAGCGGAACGGGTTATAAACTCGGTACGTACAGCGGGTTCGTATTCAGTGGAAGGAGAAAATTTGCGGCACCGTTTGGACAAAAAAAAACATTCACTGCGTTAGATATAGCAAGTTCATAAGTATTATGACACTTTTGGGTAATCCAGACTCTCAGCCCTTTGGTTGCAGACAATCCTGCTTTGAAGCCAATAAATTTGAACGAACGATTAATCTGAATTCTTTTTCAGTAGGAGGGGATAAATTCGTGGCAACGTTTGGAAAAAAATCAAATGATATGAGCTATTTATAAATATTACGACGTTTCCGTGGGTATGTAATCTGGTTTTTGAAAAAAAATGGTAAATGAGGATCTAAATTGTACCTTTCTACTCTGTCAGCTGTCTCCTCTGTTATATGGAAATATTACCTTTTCATGTCTTAAACTGCCCGTTGACGTAAATATATGCTCAAATCTATTGCAGACTACACTAAAAACTGGCTGTCATCTCCCATTATAACTCTTTTATTCAACAGCAAGTGAGCAGACTGTTAAAAGAAACAAACAAATAGGTACCTTGTGATAGTGTAGTGGACAAGGCCGGACTTCTAGAATATAGATTTGGTGGTTCAATCCCGCATGTCGCAAGGAAAATCTTTTATATGTACTTTGTAGGTATAATTTTTTTCTTATTGTTCGAAGGTCTTTTTCACACAAATATTTGTAAATCCCCTCAATGAATTTTTGGTGCACCTCTTAATTAAGCATGTTATTCGCCGTCTTAATTAAAGGTTTTATCAATTAATATATTTGATTTTGTTTTAAGCATACATGGATAGGAAGTTTGGTCTATATACACAAAGTTGCTGTGTGGAATTTTAACCTGCGACTGTATTATTACTGTTTACTGTTTGAATGATAGAACTGACACAACTCTTGCACTAAGCAGATTACTTCAGACTGAAACATTTATTTTCAGCAACAGAAAAAAATATCCAAAACCCTAAAGCTTTTAAATAGAAAGGGAGGGGGATGATGAGGTTTTGCAGATTATACACATTATATACAACCCAGATTATATAAAACTCAGCCCTCTGATTGTGAACAATCCTGCTTTGAGACTAATAAATTTGAACGAACGATTGATCTGGATTTTTTTTCAGTATGAGGGGATAAATTCGCGGCAACGTTTGGAAAAATATCAAATGATATGGGCTATTTATAAACATTACGACGTTTCTGAGGTTCTGGGCACTCAGGTCTCTGATTGCGGACATTCCTGCTTTGAGGCCAATAAATTTAAATTAATGATTGATGTGAAGGTCTCACTACCTATGTGTATACAATCAAGTAGCCACTAAAACTAACGGCGTTATTCACGATATTCGAGCAATATCAATAATACCTGGTTGCTATGGGACTTTAGGAAAACCATCTAAGCAAAATTACATACAGTCGCGGTTTAATGGCAAGACTACCGTAAAGAAGGTGGTTTGCCACAAATGCAGGGAGGGAGGATCATTCTCAGAGGGTTCAAATATGCAAGAATATATTTTATTGCTGTCACAATCAAATCGTATAGTTTTGATAATTTTTTTCAGACAGGTGCTCAAATCACCTAATTATGCTATTGATTAAACCAAAGGATTTACAATATGAAAAAAATATATAAGAAGCTAAAAAGTTATGTGAACTGTAAATTTTTGCTTCAAAAATTTTTAGACTCCAAGCCTCACTGGAGGTATTAAATAAAAAAAAACAAGTTTATTTTTTAACTGAAAGTATGGAACGACGTTAAAACTTAAAACGAACAGAAATTATTTCGTATATGAAAGAGGCTGTCCTCTCCTCAGCGCCTCGCTCTTTACACTAAAGTTTTTTATTGTTTAAAAAATAGAGTTGTGGGAAAGTCAAACTTTAGCGTAAAGGGGACAGCCCCTTTCATATACGAAATAATTTCTGTTCGTTTTAAGTTTTAACGTCGTTCCTTACTTTCATTTAAAAAACTTGTTCTTTTTATTTAATTTGTTCGAATTTTGTTACAATTCTTTAAAATGACCGCTTAATCACAAAGGCCTTAATTAGAATAAAGACTCTTATGAAAGTACTAAAAAATCTTGCTTAAAGAGCGAGGTATTGATTAGGGGGTGAACCCAATCATATATGTAATATTTTCTGTTCGTTTTCAGTTTTGATGTTGCTGCTGTTGCAGTTGAAAAACTTGTTTTTTTTAATTTAATTTCTGATCTTTTTTTAAATAATGCTGGGAAATCCGGCGTCCCCTTCATAGCAATGTCCCTTCCCCCATGAAAACTTCCTTCATGGAAAGATACTCCCACACAACCCCCCCCCCCACAACCAGAAAAAATCCCCCCTGAAAACGTATGTTTACTTCCCAATAACCAATACTAAATGTTAACATTGGGTGAAGTTCATAACTTTCAGCCCTTTCCCCGGGAACTTCGGGGGATTAAGTCATCCTAAAAGACACACTTATCATATTTTCGAACATGTTGAACAAAATGGCTATCTCAAAATTTTGATCGGGTGACTTTGGGGAAAAATGAGCGTGGGAGGGGGCCTAGTTGCCCTCCATTTTTTTTGGTCACTTAAAGAGGGCGCTAGAACTTTTAACTTCCATTCCAATGAGCCTTCCCATTATATTCTAGGACCACGGGGTCGATGCGATCACCCCTGGGGAAAAAAAGGGAAAAAAAAACAAAATAAACACGCATCCGTGATCTTTCTTCTGGCAAAAATTCAAAATTGCACATTTTTGTAGATAGGAGCTTGAAACCTCTACAGTAGGGTTCTCTAAGACTCTGAATATGATGGTGTGATTTTCATTAAGGTTCTATAACTTTTAGGAGGTCTTTCCCCCTTTTTTCTAAAATCAGCCAAATATTCTCAGGCACGTAACTTTTGCTGGGTAGGACTAAACTCGATAAAACTTACATATTTGAAATCAACATTAAAATCTGATTCTTTTGATGTATCTATTGGTATAAAAATACCGTTTTCTAGAGTTTCGGTTACCATTGAGCCGGGTCGCTCCTTTTTTACACTTCGTTACCACGAACTGTTTGATATTCAGTCTTATTCAGTAAGAATCTATTCAGTGCTACACTTATGTATATGAACTCTTGACAAACCTAACACCAATAAAAAATAGCAAAGTTATTAAGCTTTTGGGCAACAATTTCCCCATGGGCAGCGCCATTTAAGTGCCTGTCATCTCTTTCGGAAGTGCCTGTGATCTCTAAATTCCTCTTTTAAAAAATGTTGGAATTAAGGGACGGCTTGTATGCATAACAGTCTGCTTATCACATCATCCTTTCTGATAGACATGATTAAGCATTTATCTTTCTTGATCCCCTTTTATGCTGTCGCCGCAGCCATTCAGATCTTTTTTTCTAATACCTAAACATAGTTTTTACTATTTCATACTGTATACTTTAGGGGTTTTGACATTTATCTTTGTTAATAAATGTATTTATGGCTAGTTGGATTAAACTCCTTGTTAATTCCTTTGAATTTGACACATGTTTGCCGTTAAACCTGCATCAACCAGCCTAAAATAAAAAAAAACAATGAAAAATTATACATAATAACAGATATGTTTTAATTTAACATTCTACACAAGGCCGTATCCATGGAGGGGGGGTTAGGGGTTTTGAACCCCCTCCCCCCAAACGTTTGTCTGACTCGTAAAAACGTAACAAAAATGAAACTAAACATGTTTTTGATTTGTTTTAAAGTTTTTTTTTTTGTACTTATCTGTTATAGCGGCAACACTCAAGAAGTGAATTTAGGTTAATCCTGATGAAAAATACCAAAACTTGATTAAAGAAATACAATACTTCAGAAACAAATTTGGGCTATATATTTGCATAAACAAATTTTTGATGCATTTGTTTGTACGCCCCCCCCCCCAACCCGAAAAATATTCTTTTGTGACCCCCCCCCCCTCCAAAAAAAACAGATACGACCCTGATACTAAGGTTAATTTTATAGATCATACACGTAGTTAAAATCGTATTGATACTAACGCAGAAAGAAACAATGGGATCAAGTCAATGGACACATTCTATTTGTCAACACAACAAACAGCAGGATCATGCATACATTTAGGAATTATAACAACGAAAAGGAAAGATCTTTTTACTATTCCAAATTATGTATTTTTAAGATTCCAACACTTGCCCTTGTTGATAAATGTATTTATGGCTAGTTACATTAAGCTGAGGTTGATTTTTTTTTTTTTTTTTTTTAGTTACTATTTAAATTGGTAACGTTTGCCACTAAACCGCTTCAATGCCTAAAATCCCCAAAAATAATAATGAAGGTTTTTTTTATGACCATAAAGTACACTGGATGAGGTTATGAGTTGGATGAGGCTGGGCGAGATGTGAAGCTATGATGTTGTGAGTGAAGAGAATTACTCTTCCAGATTGTATAGTTTGGGTATTCTGACACTTACTCTTATTAATAAATGTATTTACGGCTAGTGGGATGAAATTAAAATTAATATTTTCAACTGGTTTCTAAATTTTCAAAGTTGTCCGTTCAATCTCAGCCAACAAAAAATCCAAAAAAATGTTATAGATTCAATGTTGTTTAACATGTTGCTTGTTACATTTCCCTTTTATGGATCAAACACACAGTTAATATCGCATGAAAACGAGCAAAAAAACAAAATCGGATCACTTATTCGCAAAAACAACAAACAAAAGGTCCATTATACACATTTGTAAAATTATGATAAAAATCTTAAGATTTTGTGGCACGCCAGCGTTTAGTTTTAAGGATAACCCTTAGCCTCCTTTAGACGGACACGGACCGGACAGCTCCACAGCATCACAAAGCGAGGGACTAAAGACACAGGAATCGGTAGAACACAATTTACAAGTTGCTGATCTTTATCATCAAAAGCGTCACCTGGGTTGCGTTGAAGTTTTATAATCATACTTGAAGTTTTTTTCCCATGTTTGATAAAAACAAATTTTGTTAAAATAAAATAGAAATTTTAAGCAGAAATTCAAACCTAGTCAAACTACAGAAAACTATCATTGATATTACATCCTGTAAAATTCAAATCAGAAACCCTCTTAAAGGTCAGAGGTCTTTCTTTTACTACCAGCGAGCCCCTGAAACGAGCTTAGATGAAGGGATTAACGAAGATCAAGGGAAGGCAGAAAAGAAAGGAGCTCCTAAGTACACTTAATTTTGTGCCGGGTTTTATTCACATTTAAAAAAAAACCGTCAAGGGGACAATGGTCCTTCCTTTGCTTAAAACAATATTTTTATGAGTTTTTTTTAATGTCTTTTGATTTATGTCTTATCTTGTGATTATGATATATGATTTGTGATTATGTCTATGATTATTATGATTGTAAAAACTACTTATTTTTGTTCAGTGTATAAGTTTTCTTGTCTTTTTTCTTTTGTTTCTCTTATGCACTCTGTCATTTAGGGGACTTGCGCCCTTTTTTGTTTTGACAGGTTATAAGCAAATTGAATTGAATATGTCAACCGTCAAGGAGACAATGGTCCTTCCTTTGCTTAAAACAATATGTCAACCATCAAGGTCACAATGGTCCTTCCTTTGCTTAAAACAATATGTCAACCATCAAGGGCACAATGGTCCTTCCTTTGCTTAGATTCACCTTTTTAGTATTCAGTCATTGCTTAGCTTTATAATATGTCAAAACCATTGAATAAAATTTCTTGTCAGAAAACGGTTGTAAAAATTGTAGCCTACCAATTTGTCATAAAAAGCTCTTGGGGAGGGCAGCTTAGAAAGGGCACGGGAGGGGGCTGGTTACCTTCCATCAGAATTTTAGCCAAACGCTGCCGTCCCTTCCAAACTGGTTTCATACTACCCACTTTTACTGACGGTGCGAATTTTGTTGTATTTACTTAATGTACACAAGACATTGAAATAACCGAAATAGACATCAAAATATGCCAACAATCTTGGATCTATTCATGTCTGTAATGTGGATATTTCCTAAAATATTTCTTTAATTGTGAAATTTTACTGCAGTACCACATTTCCGTCAGTGTTTCAAATTAAACCAAGAAAATAAACAAGCGAAACTAACTAGTTAATTTGACAACACTTTTCAACCATAATATTGAAACATTAGTAATCTGTAGATTCTCAAAGACAGGTACACCTTCAAAGAAAAATTTTCGCCGATGTTTGTTTTCTTAAGTTTGGCGTCTGCTACCGCCAACAACTGCATATGGAGGTGTTTTCCTTTTAAAATGTAATTCCCGATTTCCCCCTTTTTTCTGGTATATACGGCTGTGTAAGTCCCCCTTAACCAGTTTGGTGCATTGACATTGGTGCGTTGGTTGCAGATCAT
Source organism: Artemia sinica (assembly GCA_027921565.1). Taxonomy (NCBI): domain Eukaryota; kingdom Metazoa; phylum Arthropoda; class Branchiopoda; order Anostraca; family Artemiidae; genus Artemia; species Artemia sinica. Next base: position 14,885,920 of record CM051262.1, read on the forward strand.
TGGTACTAAGCTGCACCATATGAAAAAATACAATTCATATTTCTTATAGGTTCTGGATTTATGCGTACAGACAACAAGCAGATTTCATTGTCACTGTCATTGGTACTAAGCTGCACCATATGAAAAAATACAATTCATATTTCTTATAGGTTCTGGATTTGTGCGTACAGACAACAAGCAGATTTCATTGTCACTGTCATTGGCACTGAGCTGCACCATATGAAAAAATACAGTGCAATTTTTTATAGGTTCTAGATTTATGCGTGCAGACAACAAGCAGATTTCATTGTCACTGTCGTTGGTACTAAGCTGCACCATATGAAAAAATACAATTCATATTTCTTATAGGTTCTGGATTTATGCGTACAGACAACAAGCAGATTTCATTGTCACTGTCATTGGCACTAAGCTGCACCATATGAAAAAATACAGTGCATATTTTTTATAGGTTCTGGATTTATGCGTACAGACAACAAGCAGATTTCATTGTCACTGTCATTGGTACTAAGCTGTACCATATGAAAAAATACAGTGCATATTTTTTATAGGTTCTAGATTTATGCGTGCAGACAACAAACAGATTTCATTGTCACTGTCGTTGGTACTAAGCTGCACCATATGAAAAAATACAATTCATATTTTTCATAGGTTCTGGATTTATGCGTACAGACAACAAGCAGATTTCATTGTCACTGTCATTGGCACTGAGCTGCACCATATGAAAAAATACAGTACATATTTTTTATAGATTCTAGATTTATGCGTGCAGACAACAAGCAGATTTCATTGTCACTGTCATTGGTACTAAGCTGCACCATATGAAAAAATAAAGTGTAGATTTTTTATAGGCTCTGGATTTATGCGTGCAGACAGTAAGCAGATTTCATTGTCACTGTTATTGGTACTAAGCTGCGCCATATGCAAAAATACAGTGCATATTTTTTATACGTTCTAGATTTATGCGTGCAGACAACAATCAGATTTCATTGTCACTGTCGTTGGTACTAAGCTGCAACATATGAAAAATTAAGCGCATATTTTTTATAGGCTCTGGATTTATGCGTGCAGACAGTAAGCAGATTTCATTGTCACTGTCATTGGTACTAAGCTGCACCATATGAAAAAATACAATTCATATTTTTTATAGGTTCTGGATTTATACGTACAGACAACACGCAGATTTCATTGTCACTGTCATTGGCACTGAGCTGCACCATATGAAAAAATACAGTGCATATTTTTTATAGGCTCTTGATTTATGCGTGCAGACAGTAAGCAGATTTCATTGTCACTGTCATTGGCACTGAGCTGCACCATATGAAAAAATACAGTGCATATTTTTTATAGGCTCTGGATTTATTCGTGCAGACAGTAAGCAGATTTCATTGTCACTTTCATTGGTACTAAGATGCACCATATAAAAAAATACAGTGCATTTTTTTATAGGTTCTAGATTTATGAGTGCAGACAACAAGCAGATTTCATTGTCACGGTCGTTGGTACTAAGCTGCACCATATGAAAAAATACAATTCATATTTCTCATAGGTTCTGGATTTATGCGTACAGAGAACAAGCAGATTTCATTGTCACTATCATTGGTACTAAGCTGCACCATATGAAAAAACAAAGTACATATTTTTTGTAGGCTCTGGATTTATGCGTGCAGACAGTAAGCAGATTTCATTGTCACTGTCATTGGTACTAAGCTGCACCATATGAAAAATACAGTGCATATTTTTTATAGGTTCTAGATTTATGCGTGCAGACAACAAACAGATTTCATTGTCACTGTCGTTGGTACTAAGCTGCACCATATGAAAAAATACAATTCATATTTTTTATAGGTTCTGGATTTATGCGTACAGACAACAAGCAGATTTCATTGTCACTGTCATTGGCACTGAGCTGCACCATATGAAAAAATACAGTGCATATTTTTTATAGGCTCTGGATTTAAGCGTGCAGACAGTAATCAGATTTCATTGTCACTGTCATTGGTACTAAGCTGCACCATATGAAAAACACAGTGCATATTTTTTATAGGTTCTGGATTTATGCGTGTAGACAGTAAGCAGATTTCATTGTCACTGTCATTGGTACTAAGCTGCACCATATGAAAAAATACATTGCATATTTTTATAGGTTCTGGATTTATGCGTGCAGACGGTAAGCAGATTTCATTGTCACTGTCATTGGTACTAAGCTGCACCATATGAAAAAATACAGTGCATATTTTTTATAGGTTCTAGATTTATGTGTGCAGACAACAATCAGATTTCATTGTCACTGTCGTTGGCACTAAGCTGCACCATATGAAAAAATACCATTCATATTTTTTATAGGTTCTGGATTTATGCGTACAGACAACAAGCAGATTTCATTGTCACTGTCATTGGCACTGAGCTGCACCATATGAAAAAATACAGTGCATATTTTTACAGGCTCTGGATTTATGCGTGCAGACAGTAAGCAGATTTCATTGTTACTGTCATTGGCATTGAGCTGCACCATATGAAAAAATACAGTGCATATTTTTTATAGGCTCTGGATTTATGCGTGCAGACAGTAAGCAGATTTCATTGTCACTGTCATTGGTACTAAGCTGCACCATATGAAAAAATACAGTGCATTTTTTTATAGGTTCTAGATTTATGCGTGCGGACAAAAAGCAAAATTTCATTGTCACTGTCGTTGGTACTAAGCTGCACCATATGAAAAAATACAATTCATATTTCTTATAGGTTCTGGATTTATGCGTACAGACAACAAGCAGATTTCATTGTCACTGTCATTGGCACTGAGCTGCACCATATGAAAAAATACAGTGTATATTTTTTTTATAGGCTCTGGAATTATGCGCGCAGACAGTGAGCAGATTTCATTGTCACTGTCATTGGTACTAAGCTGCACCATATGAAAAAATACAATGCATATTTTTTATAGGTTCTGGATTTATGCGTACAGACAACAAGCAGATTTCATTGTCACTGTCATTGGTACTAAGCTGCACCATATGAATAAATACAGTGCATATTTCTTACAGGTTCTGGATTTATGCGTGCAGACTCATTTAAGCGCAGTTCCGATGTACTTTATTTTACTATATTGTACGTTTTTAATGTGTTCCCGAAAAAAAGTTCTTTTGTAAGTGTGGGAAGCATCAGAAATAAAGTAAACAAAGAACTCTAAAACAAGAAAAAATTTGTCGCTTTTACTTCCGGCCGCTTTTTATTTCTCTTTGAGGGATTTAAGATTGTCATAAAACAGTATGTCAAGGGATGGATCCGTTCCGTCAGGGATTTTAGTTTGCTCCATCAGCTTAGTTTTCATGGGAAAGTCTTGGTACCATAAAGTAAAAGAGTATAAATTTCTTATGTTGGAAAAACAGTTTCACGCACCATAAATTAATTTTATTTAAGCTAGTTAATGTTAAGACGAAGAAGAAGGTTCCTTTATAATAATGTTAATAATACTACAACAGTGTTTACTTACTAAAATGTTGCAACTCAAAAATTTTTCTTTCGCTTTACTGTCTGAAAATTTAATTCAAAAGAACCAATCAGGTTGTAAGTTCTTTTTACAAAAATTTATAAAAATTAAACAAAAATAATATTAAATAATACAATTAAAAAAATAAAAATAACAATAAAATTTGACAAACATTTATCAAAAATCTTTTTGATCAAAAATTTAACATTTAAATAGTTTGAGTATACTGTGTTTCAAAATAGTAGGCACTTGAAAATACTTTAAGTAAATAAACCAATGGAATTAAATTGTACACTTTTAGCATGGAAGTATGGCATAGTCTCTCTAAGTATTTTCGAAGAACCCGCTGCCTTTTCATGACGTACAAATAACAGTTCAAATAGGTGTAAATCATTTTATTAGACTGTGTAAAACAATGATAAAATTCTGGATATTTCGATCACATACACAGCGACCGTCATCAGCAAATAAAACTCAGATGATCAGCAGATTATCTGCTGACAACGGTCGCTGCGTATGTGATCGAAATACCCAGAATATTTATGATTGTTTTCACTGTCTAATAAAAGGACTTATCCCCATTTGAACTGTTATTTGTAAGCAGGCTCTCTTTTTCTCATAGGGCTGAGTAACTTGCTACAATACTGAGTCACAGGATGCAAAGAGATTGCCAAGTAGTTTTCTTCTATTCCGCCCTATTTACATTTTGTTCAAATGCTTTCCCAAGAAAACCCAAAAGATTTAGGTTGTCACTCAAATAGCATCCCAGCTAAACCTTAGATTAAGGGCCTTTCTTTTACCCCATTTATGGCTTGACAAAACTGTTCTAGAGATACAGCTCTTGTACATTCCATGAACATTTCCAAGCCACCAAAACACAAACACCCCTAGCCTGAGTAGAAAATGGCCTCCCTTGGAAAAAGGGCAACAGTAAAAGCTTCACTTTGAGGCATACGTCCTTGTGAATATCCCTCCTTTGCTTTTGGATGCATTTGAAACCACCTCATTTTTATTATAATAAGATATTACTACCCAAAGTGCTTAAATGTGATGCTATCACGCCATTTCAATGACCCCCCCCCCATTTAAAATTTTCTGCCTCGAAAAATTCCTAATACCCTCCTAGTACCTAAGCCCCTTTTTTCTGTTACAAATGCTGGGGGGCTCCAGCCACTCCGTTTGTTAGGAGCAGCGCTTGTCGTTTCACCGTTTGGTGTTCTTTTCCTAACATTTTTCACTGATATTTTATTATTAGAACTCTCTGTGAGCTATTGCGTTGACGTTACAACATTGGAAAGCCATAAAAGACAGTTGCGCATTGGTATTCGTTTTTTTTTCAATTCTTGGTACTTGTTAATTAAACAAAACACACCCAATTAGTGAATTTAGGTTAATCATAATGAAATATAACTTTCATGTAACCAGTAGTTTCTATAATAAAATGATTTAGGCTATATATTTGCGCATTAGGGGGGGGGGTCAAGCATTTGGACATCACCCCTAACTTAATCTCCACCCTCTCCCCTAATGTGCAAATATATTGCCCAAATTATACGAGTCCAATGCATTCTGTCAACCGTCATTTGTATTTGTGGGTATGAAACAGTGTTCTAAGATTTTTGAGTGTGTTTAGTTTAATTATTAAGTACCCATTTTTTTTAGAATTAAACAGAGCTTTTGAACTTGAATTAAACTTTGAGTTGAATGAGGAGCGTGCACTGTTTTCTTGTCCTTTGGTGGCTCAGTACTGCAGTGATCTTTTAATTGTAGTTGCATTTATGCACTTGTACGTTTGATCGAAACGTATATTTAATAAAAAAGGAAATTAATGCAAAGGTGTAAAAATTTGCTAACTGACTCTTTTCTTTCAGTTTGTGTGATTAATATGAGAGCCAAGAGATTATTAAGATTAGCCAGAGAAGAAGACTTTACTAAGTAATGCTGGAAGCATAAAAATCTGGAACACACGCAGAAATTTGAGATGTTTCTCTTTTTTTTTGGGGGGGGGATTCAAATAAATTATAAAATAAAAACTAAGCTTGTCAAATGATAATTTTGGGAGAAACGTGTTTACCCCTATATTTCTTCGAGCCACAGTTGGCACCGGAGCCTCCTTAAGCACACAATTAATTTTACAAATTTGGAATTAGCATTTAAAGCAATTTCTTTAGATTTATACAGTAATATCAAGTTCCTGTTTTTTAGAATTTCGATTTCTATAGACAAGTTCACTCTTGATTTTCCATTCAATACCATAAACAAACTAAAATAGTAATGAGTTTCAGCATTTGAATTTCAAAATGAAAAATTTGAAGTCAGTATTTTAGTTGATCCTTTAGGTTTATGCAGTGTTGTCAAATTTCGTTCTTTTAGACTTTTTAATTACCTGGTCGTTCTTGACTTACCATTCACTATCATATAAACAGTCTAAAACAGTAATCAACATATCAAGCAGGTTCTTTAGATTAAGACACTGTTGTCAAATTCTCATTTTTTAGAGTTTCGATTTCTATTGACAACGGTCGAACTTGACACACCATTCATTATCACAAACTGTTTAATACTTCCATGCAAAGTGGTATCTAATAGCATAATATCATATTAAATCTAAAAAACAATGTTTTTCAATGAAAGTAAGGAACAGCATTAAAACAAAACGAACAGAAACTATTACGTATATTAGGGGGGTTGCCCCCTCCTTAACACCTCGCTCTTTACGCTAAAGGTTTTTAAGACTTAAAAAAACTTCTTCTCGTTCTAACTAAACGAACCTTGTGTTTCAGCAGTCGCTCTGAAAGAATTGGAGAATTCGAATTTAGCGCAAGGACCGAGGTGTTAAGGAGGGGGCAACCCCCCTAATATACGTAATAGATTCTGTTCGTTTTTAGTTCCAATGTTGCTCCTTACTTTCAGTTGAAAAAACTCGTTTTTTAAATTTAATTTATGATCGTTTAAAAAAAAAAAAACGCCAAGATATCTGGCTCCACTTCCACGGAAAAATCCCCTTCCCACGGAATTATCCTCTGGGAAATTCAATCCTGGTGAAAACTTACCCCGGACAATTATTCTTAACATCTCCACGTGTAAAATTGAATCGGCAAAGAAAAAGCAAGACATTAAAAGAAGTTTCGGATAGGAATTCTGGCGAATTCCCCTAGTGTAAGATTTCCCCTGAAAAGTTCACCGCCTGGAAACTTTCCTCTCAATGAAAATTTCTCCCCGTACAAAATCTCGACAGCAGAAAATTCGTCCTCCCCTCTCCACCCTAAATATGTATGCATCTTTCCCAATAACAAATGCTATACGTAAACAATGGGAAAATGTTATAATTTAAAGACCTTTCCCCAGGGGATTTGGGGGTCATGTTATCTCCAAAGACATGGCTATTGCGCCTTTCAACTATACTGAACAAAATAGCTATGTCAAAATTTTGATCGGATGATTTTGGGGAAAAAGTGGCGTGAGGGGGCCTAGTTACCCTCTAATATTTTTGGTCACTTAAAAAGGGCGCTAGAACGTTTTATTTCCGTTAGAATGAGCCCTCTCCCGATGTTCTAGGCCCACTGGGTCGATACGATCACCCCTGGGAAAAAAACAACAAAACAAAACAAATAAACACGCACCCGTGATCTTTCTTCTGGCAAAAATTACAAAATTCCACATTTTTGTAGATAGGAGCTTGTATTCTCTACAGAAGGGTTCTTTATTACGCTGAATCTGATAGTGTGATTTTCATTAAAATTCTATGACCTTTAGGGGGGTTTTCCACTTTTTAGAAAATCAGACAAATTTTCTCAGGCTTATAACTTTTGATGGGTAAGACTAAACTTAATGAAACTTATATATTTGAAATCAGCATAATAAGCCAATTCCTTTGATATATCTATTGGTATTAAAATTCCGCTTTTTAGGGTTTCGGTTACTATTGAGCCGGGTCGCTCCTTACTTACAGTTCGTTGCCACGAACTGTTTGATAAGCAATGATTACAAATATAGCCTAGTCAGTGATCTTAAGGTCTCCGTTAAAATCTAAAGAAAAATTAAAGGCTAAGTTTTCAGCCGAACTAATAAAAATAAATTGATAAATATAATAACGATTGTCTATCTCTTAGGGATCGATTGTTCATTGAACAAAATTCAAATATAAATTAAACAGAACGGAGCAATATAACCTAGGGTGAAGATTTTATGTCAGAGGAGCTCTTATAATTCATTTCTGGAAGGGGGAAGGACACACAAAGCAAAAACATTTACCCAGCCAGTTTTATACGTCTGTATTTACAATCAGTATTGAAGCTTTCTTTTTTAGCCATTTAATTCTCAATGATACTGACAAGGCAATTTTTTTCTTGAGTAATTTTTTTCTAACTTCACAGTAAGCATATTGGAAAAAACTTAGAAATTTTTTAGAAAAACATCAGCACCTGGGGTCTTATCATTTTAAACCTTTTTGTACTGTCTCAAATTCTTCTTCGCAAAATAAATCTTCGTTCACTTCCAAAGTGTCCCAAAATTTTTCATTCCTTTCAGTATCATTTTCTGTAAGTTTAACACGGTTTAGCACATTCTCAACATGTACCTTACATCCCTCTTTAACTCTTTCCTTATAACTAATTAAGGCCCTGTTCCTATCTTTACCTGTGACTTGTCAAAATTGACTGTTCCCTCGCAATTTTTAACATGCCAATAAAATATTTTACTGTTAAGACCTCTGACTGCATTTTCCAGATCTTCAGCAATTCTATTCATGGTCTCCACTTCACACCGCCTTAGTTCCAATTTTAATGTTTTCTCTACTTTCCTTGCATACCTCTTATTCTCATGCAATCTATCATTCTTGTGCAAGCCTTTCCTCTTTTCTACTAAGCTTTTGGTGTTTTTTACTAATATTCTTAGCTGTGGTTCTAACGTTCCTCCCTAAGACACCATCTACTACTGCACAAACTGTTTTCTAGAAATTATTCCATCCATTTTCTACATTGTCAAATTCTAGAATTTCTAGTTTAGTGTTCAACTGTTCCTGGAAAGTTTCTCTCAAATTCTCATCTTGGATTCTTTGAATGTCATATCGGAAGGTATCGAAGGAAGTTACCCTTCCTAAATCTCAGCGTTACATTAACCCCAGACAATACTAGATGGTAATTTGTATTTTTAACTTAAATAATAGCTCTCCTATATACCCTAGTATATTGTATTGATCCTTCCAGTCTTACGCTTACAATAACGCAATAAGGTTGTCAGTCTTACCATCATGTGAGTCATAACTTCTGTGGGTACCATGTTAACTTATGAGCTCTTTTATGACCAAATACTGTTTTGTCTTCTGTCGTTTCCACAAACTGCTGCTTTTCAGAAATAGTACTGACCGCTTTATTCTTGCAAGGAATATTCCATTTCACAAAGCGATTCATATCTTCTCGATATGCATACAATCTTCTGCCAGAAGAAACACCAAGATGGATAAATAATTTCTCGAGGAATCCAAAGGCTCATTGATACATTAATATCCTTTTACTTATTTATATAATCTGAGATCAAATCACATAGGAATTATCATAGATCTATTTTCTAAGAACTAAGATCCAAAGTAATTGTTTCGAAGCAAGGCTAAAATCCCTAAATGATCTGCGGGGGGAATACGAAATTTCGATTCCA
>CM051262.1:14900064-15130064 GCA_027921565.1 Artemia sinica
AATGTCAAAATATGCTTACAGTTCTAACAATTGCACTCTGTGATTGGTCAGTGACACGATGTGACTTTCCCACTGGTATTCTATGACCGGTTATTGACACTACCTAATCTATTGCATGTATTAAATCAGTATTTTTTACGCAGTGGAACGATAAACACATAAGTCATATCTTTAAAAAGTGAAGATGGAGCATTTTAATAAAGTGTGTTTACATAACAAGGTTATTGTAGCATTGAATGCTGACAAAGAGAAGTATTTAAACTTTGAAACAAGTACAAGTGGTAGCACTATTGGAAATGTATGCATGCATTGTCATGACAGTAAGGAATTAAATTTCTTTGGGAATACCGAAAAAATTCAACTCTTATGTTGGTGGTTATGCGAGATTGAGATCTCCAGAGATGATTGCACTCAAAGAGAATGCCAACATAAAAATAATCATTGATGATAGAGGACAACTCCTTGCTACTGTTGCAGGTAACACATTACCTACTGATACATCCAATCGTCACCTTTCGGGTATTAGCATTCAACGGAAGATCAATAAAAGAAAGGCCTACTCTTCTACTAATATCGTAAACCATATCTTGTCTACGTGTCGAAACTGTTACCTGTGTAAAAATAATGTGATAATAGACAGTGAAATTGCCAGAAAAATAAAAAGGGCATTGTCAGAAAATATCACGATGGAATATAAAGATGAATCGATGAAAAACAAAGCACCAGCAAACGTTACTGCCATTGATCAAACAGTCATTGAACCAAATAATACCAAAGACGAAAAGCATATTGAGCCTGTTGATGAGACACACAGTAAAAATTGTGTATGACTCAAAATGGAATAATGATTATTCTACTGATTACGAACTAAGAGAAGACAATAGCTATAATATCAAGAGAGAACATGGTGAACTATTTTTATGGAACAGATTCAAAATGTCCAAAGTTAATCACTGATATTAATAATGTATCATAATATATTTTTTGTATTAATATTCTACATAGCATTATTTCATTAAAAATATATTATGCATTACATTGTTATGTGTTCATTATTTTTTAGAGTAAGCTAGCATATCAAACGTTTAGAATGTCTAATAAAACGTCGGAAATGTAAGAAAAGGAATTTGCATACGTCTATTGTCAGACACATGGGAACAAATTCTTTCTTGAATTCGCCTCCTGGATAATAAAAAAAGACATTTCATTCAAGAAATTATGACGAAACTCTAAGTAAGCAACAAACTCTTTCTTGAAGTTACCTCATGGATACACAATGCAGAAATTTCATTTAAGAAATTATCAAAAATTGTAAGTAAGTAGCAAATTCTTTCAAAAAAATATGTTAATACGCTTAAGCAATAAATATCTTTAAGCTTAACCAGTCTTTATTCTTTAGAATAGTTTTATTCATTTCATTAAATTATGAAGAAATTGTAAGTAAGTAACAATAGCTTTCTGAATTCGCTTCCTGGACACAATACAGATATTTAATTCAAGAAATCATAATAAAATCGCAAGTAAGTAATAAAGTCTTTATTGTTTTCACCTATTGGATACACAATACTGAAATTTCATTCAAGAAATTATGAAGGAATTGTAAATAGGTAACACACTCATGTTACCTCATGGATACACAATGCAGAAATTTCATTTAAGAAATTATCAAAAATTTTGAGTAAGTAGCAAATTCTTTCTTGAATTCGCCTCCTGGGTAAATAAAAAAGGACAGTTCATTAAAGAAATTATGAAAAAATTGTAAGTAAGTAGCAAATTCTTTCTTGAATTCACCTGCTGGATAAACAAAAAAGACATTTCGTCCGAGAAATTATGACAAAAAATTCCAAGTAAGTAACAAACTCTTTAATGTTTTCTTGACTTAGATACACGATGTAGAAATTTAATTCAAGAAATTATGAAAAAAATCTCAGTAAGAAAAAAAAACAATTTCTTTCTTGAAGTCAACTCTTGGATACACAATACGGAAATTTCATTTAAGAAATTATGTACAAAAAAAAAACAATTTCTTTCTTGAAGTCAACTCTTGGATACACAATACGGAAATTTCATTCAAGAAATTATGAAAAATATTTGTAAGTAAGTAACAAACTCTTTTGTTTTCACCTCTTGGATATACAGTACAGATACTTCATTCAAGAAATTATGAAAAAAACCGCAAGTAAGTAACTTTTTTTTTTCTCTTTATCAAAACAATTTTCACTTAGCTACACGATGTAGAAATTTAATTCAAGAAATTAGGAAAAAATTCTCAGTAAGTAACAATTTCTTTCTTAAAGTCAACTCCATGGATACACAATACGGAAATTTCATTCAAGAATTTCATGACTTAGATACACGATGTAGAAATTGATTCAAGAAATTATGAAAAAATTCTCAGTAAGTAACAATTTCTTTCTTGAAGTCATCTCTTGGATACACAATACGGAAATTTCATTCAAGAAATTATGAAAATATTTGTAAGTAAGTAACAAAACTCTTTATTGATTTCACCTCTTGGATATACAGTACAGATACTTCATTCAAGAAATTATGAAAAAATCGCAAGTAAGTAACTTTCTTTCTCTTTATCACAAACAATTTTCACTTAGCTAAATGATGTAGAAATTTAATTCAAGAAATTATTGAAAAATTCTCAGTAAGTAACAATTTCTTTCTTGAAGTCAACTCTTGGATACGCAATACGGAAATTTCATTTCAAGAAATTATGAAAAAATTGTAACTAAGTAGCAAATTCTTTCTTGAATTTACCTGTTGGACAAACAAAAAAGACATTTCGTTCAAGAAATTATGACAAAATTCTAAGTAAGTAACAAACTCTTTATTGTTTTCACGAGTTAGATATACGACGTAGAAATTAAATTCAAGAAATTATGAAAAAATTCTCAGTCTAAGTAGCAAATTCTTTCTTGAATTCACCTGTTGGATAAACAAAAAAACATTTCGTTCAAGAAATTATGACAAAATTCTAAGTAAGTAACAAACTTTATTGTTTTCACGAGTTAGATATACGATGTAGAATTAAATTCATGAAATTATGAAAAAAATTCTCAGTAAGTAACCATTTCTTTCTTGAAGTCAACTCTTGGATACACAATACGGAAATTTCATTCAAGAAATTATGAAAATATTTGTAAGTAAGTAACAAACTCTTTATTAATTTCACCTCTTGGATATACAGTACAGATACTTCATTCAAGAAATTATGAAAAAATCGCAAGTAAGTAGCTTTTTTTCTCTTTATCACAAACAATTTTCACTTAGCTACGCAATGTAGAAATTTAATTCAAGAAATTATGAAAAAATTCTCAGTAAGTAACAATCTCTTTCTTGAAGTCAACTCTTGGATACACACAATACGGAAATTTTCATTCAAGAAATTATAAAAAGTATTTGTAAGTAAGTAACAAGCTCTTTATTGATTTCACCTCTTGAATATACAGTACAGATACTTCATTCAAGAAACGTGATTAAACACGTTCTGAAACTACATGCTATTTGTATGCCTTTCCTTCGTTCAAGAAATTATGACAAAATTCTAAGTAAGTAACAAACTTTATTGTTTTCACGAGTTAGATATACGATGTAGAAATTAAATTCATGAAATTATGAAAAAATTCTCAGTAAGTAACCATTTCTTTCTTGAAGTCAACTCTTGGATACACAATACGGAAATTTCATTCAAGAAATTATGAAAATATTTGTAAGTAAGTAACAAACTCTTTATTAATTTCACCTCTTGGATATACAGTACAGATACTTCATTCAAGAAATTATGAAAAAATCGCAAGTAAGTAGCTTTTTTTCTCTTTATCACAAACAATTTTCACTTAGCTACGCGATGTAGAAATTTAATTCAAGAAATTATGAAAAAATTCTCAGTAAGTAACAATCTCTTTCTTGAAGTCAACTCTTGGATACACACAATACGGAAATTTCATTCAAGAAATTATAAAAAGTATTTGTAAGTAAGTAACAAGCTCTTTATTGATTTCACCTCTTGAATATACAGTACAGATACTTCATTCAAGAAACGTGATTAAACACGTTCTGAAACTACATGCTATTTGTATGCCTTTCCTTGGCACCTTTCCAAACGAGCGGGGATTCCCCACTGGTTTCCTACACATTGCAAAAAGTGAGCAGTACGAAAACTCCACGTTTTCAACCAGACTGGTTTTTAGGGAAGTAACAAGCTCTTTATTGATTTCACCTCTTGAATATACAGTACAGATACTTCATTCAAGAAACGTGATTAAACACGTTCTGCAAAAACTACATGCTATTTGTATGCCTTTCCTTGGCACCTTTCCAAACGAGCGGGAATTCCCCACTGGTTTCCTACACATTGCAAAAAGTGAGCAGTACGAAAACTCCACGTTTTCAACCAGACTGGTTTTTTAGGGACCAATCAGGAGAGATATGCAAAGTCGACATAGCTTTATTTCATTTTTTTAAGGTTCATTTAGACGAGGTTACGTGCGCGCACGTAAACCTCGCGGGGAATTCCCGCTCGTTTGGAAAGGTGCCAAGGAAAGGCATACAAATAGCATGTAGTTTCAGAACGTGTTTAATCACGTTTCTTGAATGAAGTATCTGTACTGGTATATTCAAGAGGTGAAATCAATAAAGAGCTTGTTACTTCCCTAAAAAACCAGTCTGGTTGAAAACGTGGAGTTTTCGTACTGCTCACTTTTTGCAATGTGTAGGAAACCAGTGGGGAATCCCCGCTCGTTTGGAAAGGTGCCAAGGAAAGGCATACAAATAGCATGTAGTTTCAGAACGTGTTTAATCACGTTTCTTGAATGAAGTATCTGTACTGTATATTCAAGAGGTGAAATCAATAAAGAGCTTGTTACTTACTTACAAATACTTTTTATAATTTCTTGAATGAAATTTCCGTATTGTGTGTATCCAAGAGTTGACTTCAAGAAAGAGATTGTTACTTACTGAGAATTTTTTCATAATTTCTTGAATTAAATTTCTACATCGCGTAGCTAAGTGAAAAATTGTTTGTGATAAAGAGAAAAAAAGCTACTTACTTGCGATTTTTTCATAATTTCTTGAATGAAGTATCTGTACTGTATATCCAAGAGGTGAAATTAATAAAGAGTTTGTTACTTACTTACAAATATTTTCATAATTTCTTGAATGAAATTTCCGTATTGTGTATCCAAGAGTTGACTTCAAGAAAGAAATGGTTACTTACTGAGAATTTTTCATAATTTCATGAATTTAATTTCTACATCGTATATCTAACTCGTGAAAACAATAAAGTTTGTTACTTACTTAGAATTTTGTCATAATTTCTTGAACGAAGGAAAGGCATACAAATAGCCTGTAGTTTCAGAACGTGTTTAATCACGTTTTTTGAATGAAGTATCTGTACTGTATATTCAAGAGGTGAAATCAATAAAGAGCTTGTTACTTACTTACAAATACTTTTTATAATTTCTTGAATGAATTTCCGTATTGTGTGTATCCAAGAGTTGACTTCAAGAAAGAGATTGTTACTTACTGAGAATTTTTTCATAATTTCTTGAATTAAATTTCTACATCGCGTAGCTAAGTGAAAATTGTTTGTGATAAAGAGAAAAAAAGCTACTTACTTGCGATTTTTTTCATAATTTCTTGAATGAAGTATCTGTACTGTATATCCAAGAGGTGAAATTAATAAAGAGTTTGTTACTTACTTACAAATATTTTCATAATTTCTTGAATGAAATTTCCGTATTGTGTATCCAAGAGTGACTTCAAGAAAGAAATGGTTACTTACTGAGAATTTTTCATAATTTCATGAATTTAATTTCTACATCGTATATCTAACTCGTGAAAACAATAAAGTTTGTTACTTACTTAGAATTTTGTCATAATTTCATGAACGAAATGTTTTTTTGTTTATCCAACAGGTGAATTCAAGAAAGAATTTGCTACTTAGACTGAGAATTTTTTCATAATTTCTTGAATTTAATTTCTACGTCGTATATCTAACTCGTGAAAACAATAAAGAGTTTGTTACTTACTTAGAATTTTGTCATAATTTCTTGAACGAAATGTCTTTTTTGTTTGTCCAACAGGTAAATTCAAGAAAGAATTTGCTACTTAGTTACAATTTTTTCATAATTTCTTGAATGAAATTTCCGTATTGCGTATCCAAGAGTTGACTTCAAGAAAGAAATTGTTACTTACTGAGAATTTTTCAATAATTCTTGAATTAAATTTCTACATCATTTAGCTAAGTGAAAATTGTTTGTGATAAAGAGAAAGAAAGTTACTTACTTGCGATTTTTTCATAATTTCTTGAATGAAGTATCTGTACTGTATATCCAAGAGGTGAAATCAATAAAGAGTTTGTTACTTACTTACAAATATTTTTCATAATTTCTTGAATGGAAATTTCCGTATTGTGTATCCAAGAGATGACTTCAAGAAAGAAATTGTTACTTACTGAGAATTTTTCATAATTTCTGAATCAAATTTCTACATCGTGTATCTAAGTCATGAAATTCTTGAATGAAATTTCCGTATTGTGTATCCATGAGTTGACTTTAAGAAAGAAATTGTTACTTACTGAGAATTTTTTCCTAATTTCTTGAATTAAATTTCTACATCGTGTAGCTAAGTGAAAAATTGTTTTTGATAAAGAGAAAAAAAAAAAGTTACTTACTTGCGGTTTTTTCATAATTTCTTGAATGAAGTATCTGTACTGTATATCCAAGAGGTGAAAACAAAAGAGTTTGTTACTTACTTACAAATATTTTCATAATTTCTTGAATGAAATTTCCGTATTGTGTATCCAAGAGTTGACTTCAAGAAAGAAATTGTTTTTTTTTTCATAATTTCTTAAATGAAATTTCCGTATTGTGTATCCAAGAGTTGACTTCAAGAAAGAAATTGTTTACTTACTGAGAATTTTTTCATAATTTCTTGAAATAAATTTCTACATCGTGTATCTAAGTCAAGAAAACATTAAAGAGTTTGTTACTTACTTGGAATTTTGTCATAATTTCTCGGACGAAATGTCTTTTTTGTTTATCCAGCAGGTGAATTCAAGAAAGAATTTGCTACTTACTTACAATTTTTTCATAATTTCTTTAATGAACTGTCTTTTTTATTTACCCAGGAGGCGAATTCAAGAAAGAATTTGCTACTTACTTAAAATTTTTGATAATTTCTTAAATGAAATTTCTGCATTGTGTATCCATGAGGTAACATGAGTGTGTTACTATTTACAATTCCTTCATAATTTCTTGAATGAAAATTTCAGTATTGTGTATCCAATAGTGTGAAAAACAATAAAGACTTTATACTTACTTGCGGATTTTATTATGATTTCTTGAATTAAATATCTGTATTGTGTCCAGGAAGCGAATTCAGAAAGCTATTGTTACTTACTTACAATTTCTTCATAATTTAATGAATGAATAAAACTATTCTAAAGAATAAAGACTGGTTAAGCTTAAAGATATTTATTGCTTAAGCGTATTAACATATTTTTGAAAGAATTTGCTACTTACTTACAATTTTTGATAATTTCTTAAATGAAAATTTCTGCATTGTCGTATCCATGAGGTAACTTCAAGAAAGAGTTTTTGTTGCTTACTTAGAGTTTCGTCATAATTTCTTGAATGAAATGTCTTTTTTTATTTTATCCAGGAGGCGAATTCAAGAAAGAATTTGTTCCCCATGTGTCTGACAATAGACGTATGCAAATTCCTTTTCTTACATCTCCGACGTTTTATTAGACATTCTAAACGTTTGATATGCTAGCTTACTCTAAAAATAATGAACACATAACAATGTAATGCATAATATATTTTAATGAATAATGCTATGTAGAATATTAATACAAAAATATATATTATGATACATTATTAATATCAGTGATTAACTTTGGACATTTTGAATCTGTTCCATAAAATAGTTCACCATGGTCTCTCTTGATATTATAGCTATTGTCTTCTCTTAGTTCGTAATCAGTAGAATAATCATTATTCCATTTTGAGTCATACACAATTTTACTGGTGTCTCATCAACAGGCTCAATATGCTTTTCGTCTTTGGTATCATTTGGTTCAATGACTGTTTGATCAATGGCAGTAACGTTTGCTGGTGCTTTGTTTTTCATCGATTCATCTTTATATTCCATCGTGATATTTTCTGACAATGCCCTTTTTATTTTTCTGGCAATTTCACTGTCTATTATCACATTATTTTTACACAGGTAACAGTTTCGACACGTAGACAAGATATGGTTTACGATATTAGTAGAAGAGTAGGCCTTTCTTTTATTGATCTTCCGTTGAATGCTAATACCGAAAGGTGACGATTGGATGTATCAGTAGGTAATGTGGTACCTGCAACAGTAGCAAGGAGTTGTCCTCTATCATCATGATTATTTTTATGTTGGCATTCTCTTTGAGTGCAATCATCTCTGGAGATTCTCAATCTCGCATAACCACCAACATAAGAGTTTGAATTTTTCGGTATTCCAAAGAAATTGAATTCCTTACTGTCATGACAATGCATGCATACATTTCCATTAGTGCTACCACTTGTACTTGTTTCAAAGTTTAAATACTTCTCTTTGTCAGCATTCAATGCTACAATAACTTGTTATGTAAAAACACACTTTATTAAAATGCTCCATCTTCACTTTTTTAAAGATATGACTTATGTGTTTATCGTTCCACTGCGTAAAAAATACTGATTTAATACATGCAATAGATTAGGTAGTGTCAATAACCGGTCATAGAATACCAGTGGGAAAGTCACATCGTGTCACTGACCAATCACAGAGTGCAATTGTTAGAACTGTAAGCATATTTTGACATTTTAAGTTATTTACAAAAAGAAAAAAATAAATAAAGTTGAAAAATTTTGAAGTTTTAAAAAAGTTTGAATTAAACACTTAGTAGGATATCGAGTGTCTTTACTGAAAAGAACAAAAATCACACGGAATCCGGCAACTGAGTCTCTCAATCCCGTAAAGCTCTTACTTTTTTAAGTGTGAACTCCTATTTTTCAGACGAAGATTTAACTAAACCCCCCGTGTAACTGAATCCGTATGTAACTGAACTCTCGTGCAACTCAAGTCCCCAAATCTCGTAAACTAAAGCTTGTGTATTATAACGAGCACAGAGTAACTTCGCTAATACACGGGATGGGGGATTGGAGTCCTTTGGAGGCGTGGTAGGGGATCTCACAACACTGTTCAAATAGAACTTGTGTATTATAACAAACCACCAACCCCATGTAACTGAACCCCTGTATAACTGAAACCCCGTAAGAAAGAAATCGCTTGAGTCTCTCGCAATAGCAAACCAAACCAGATTATACCCACTTAACCAGATCAAAAAATGGCGGTCACACTAGCTGAAAATTTAACTAAACCCCGTGTAACTGAATCCGTATGTAACTGAACTCTCGTGCAACTCAAGTCCCCAAATCTCGTAAACTAAAGCTTGTGTATTATAACGACCACAGAGTAACTTCGCTAATACACGGGATGGGGGGATCGGAAGTCCTTTTGGGGTGTGGTAGGGGATCTCACAACACTGTTCAAATAGAACTTGTGTATTATAACAACCACCAACCCCATGTAATTGAACCCCTGTATAACTGAAACCCCGTAAGAAAGAAATCGCTTGAGTCCTCTCGCATAGCAAACCAAACCAGATTATACCACTTAACCAGATCAAAAATGACGGTCACACTAGCTGAAAATTTAACTAAACCCCCGTGTAACTGAATCCGTATGTAACTGAACTCTCGTGCAACTCAAGTCCCAAATCTCGTAAACTAAAGCTTGTGTATTATAACGACCACAGAGTAACTTCGCTAATACACGGGATGGGGGGATCGGAGTCCTTTGGGGGGTGTGGTAGGGGATCTCACAACACTGTTCAAATAGAACTTGTGTATTATAACAACCACCAACCCCATGTAACTGAACCCCTGTATAACTGAAAACCCTGTAAGAAAGAAAATCGCTTGAGTCCTCTCGCAATAGCAAACAAAACCAGATTATACCCACTTAACCAGATCAAAAAATGGGCGGTCACACTAGCTTGATTAGTAATTTGGACTTTTCAGTCCTACATTCACGGGTTTTTCTGCAAAGTGCTATGGACTTCATTGAAAAAATACCAGTTTAAAAAAAATAAATAAACATGTATTATACTCATTCCTCTTGGCAAAAAGGTGTAATGACCTATTCTTAACCATTTTTGCAATACCTTTACGCAAATATCTTTTCGCAAAAAAATTCGCAAATCTCGTAAAACTAAAGAAGTAATTACCTTTTCAACATTAATTACCCCTTTTTTGCAAATGCTTGCATATCCCATTACCCCTTTTTTGCAATGGTTATCAAACATCTCCGATTGTAAAAAGACATTAAAAAATTTTCCAATTACTAATTACCCTTTTTTTTATTCAAATCCTAATCACCTATCAAGTTATCAAAAAACTTGCCCGTTAAAACTCGAAACAAGACACGCTGGTTTTATAATACAGGTTTAATTAATTACGTAAATCTCTTGACAAAGAAAGAAATCGCTTGAGTCCTCTCGCAATAGCAAACCAAACCAGATTATACCCACTTAACCAGATCAAAAAATGGCGCGTCACACTAGCTTGATTAGTAATTGGACTTTCAGTCCTACATTCACGGGTTTCTGCAAAGTGCTATGACTTCATTGAAAAAATACCAGTTTAAAAAAAATAAATAAACATGTATTATACTCATTCCTCTTGGCAAAAAGGTGTAATGACCTATTCTTAACCATTGCAATACCTTTACGCAAATATCTTTTCGCAAAAAAATTCGCAAATCTCGTAAACTAAAGAAGTAATTACCCTTTTCAACATTAATTACCCCTTTTTTTGCAAATGCTTGCATATCCCATTACCCTTTTTTGCAATGGTTATCAAACATCTCCGATTGTAAAAAGCATTAAAAAATTTTCCAATTACTAATTACCCTTTTTTTTATTCAAATCCTAATCACCTATCAAGTTAATTGGCGAGTAAAAAGGGAACATCAGTTTTTTTTGGTTTACCACTTAAAAAAAGACACTGAACTTTGAAATTGCGTAAATCCTCTTGACAAAGAGTGTAATGACCGAGTGTAATGACCTGTTTACCTACAGAAAAAACCTGTTTGGTACGGGGGCGTTGTAGAATAACATGATATTTCCTATATGTCTGTTAGAATAACATGGTATTTGCTATATGTCTTGTAGAAGTATAAGTTAGCAATCTACTTGTGTGTGTGTGTGTGTGTGTGTGTGTGTGGTGTGTGTGTGTGTGTGTGTGTGTGTGTGTGTGTGTGTGTGTGTGTGTGTGTGTGTGTGTGTGTGTGTGGTGTGTGTGTGTTGTGTGTGTGTGTTGTGTGTGTGTGTGTGTGTGTGTGTGTGTGTGTGTGTGTGTGTGTGTGTGTGTGTGTGTGTGTGTGTGTGTGTGTGTGTGTGTGTGTGTGTGGTGTGTGTGTGTGTGTGTGTGTTGTGTGTGTGTGTGTGTGTGTGTGTGTGTGTGTGTGTGTGTGTGTGTGTGTGTGTGTGTGTGTGTGTGTGGTGTGTGTGTGTGTGTGTGTGTGTGTGTTTCATCCAGTTTCAGCAAAATTGTCCAGTTTCAAAGCTTGGATTATTCTGTGACAATTGTATAAATATCAGTAGAGAAAATAAAGGAGACATCTTTTTATGCCACGAAACTGTGACTTTCCAAGATCTTGGATGACGCTTAAAAGAATAAAGACCCAAGGCAAAATTGATGTAATTATCTATCTTTGATTTTGAATAAATAACTTCCAAGGGCATATCCAGGATTTTTGTCTGGGGGAAGTCATTGTTTCCGTAGGGGAGAGAGAGTGGGGTACAAAAACCACTTTTAAAAAATACATCAAAAATTTATTTATACGCATTTTCTATTAGTTGGACGAAAATTTCAACTTGGGTGAGGGTTCAAACCCGTTAACGTCCAGCCTCGCAAATGGCCTTGATAAATTTCTAAACCTCTAAATTCTGTTGAGGTGCATATTACTGTGATACGACACTTACAAGGCCGTAATCAGGGGGTAGGGGTGGTGTTGGTAGGGGTTTGGACCCCTGAAATGTTTGTCCGACTCGTAAAACGCAAAAAAATGAAACTAAATAAGTTTTTGATGTTTTATTTAAAGTTTTTTCTTTGTACTTATGTTATAGCGGCAACACTCAAGAAGTGAAGTTATGTTAATCCTAATGAAAAATACCAACACTTGATAAAAATACAATACTTTCAGAAACAAATTTTGGCTATATATTTGCACATTAGGGGGGAGGGGTGCATGCAGTGGGAGTAGCAGTATAAACGGGTGTGCATGCAAAATGTGTTACGGTGTATAAATGTCTGGTTTTCCTAAAATTATTCTTTACAATGATCTGAATATTAATGGAACGTAAGAATTGTTTTCAAAATTTACTGTTTTCGGTTATAAATTCTGTTTTCCAAATAATTTAACCCTACCCATCCTAATATGCAAATATATATCCCAAATTATACAAGTCCAATGTATTCTGTCACCCGCCACTTGTTTTCCACTGAGCGTCAGCTAATTGTCTCTTAATAAAGACAGATGAAACCGGTTTGTTCTCGAGTTTTACATAGCGTAATTCTCGTGCGCTGCCGCTATAACAGATAAGTACCGTTCCCCCCCCCCCCAAAAAAAAAAATGTACCCCCCCACTCCCCGAAAATAATGCTGGATAAGGCCCTGGATACTTATTAATCCTGTTTTGGCCGTCTCATTAATACAATATTCTACTTCTAAATTAAATAAAAAAAACAAGTTTTTTAAACTGAAAGTAAGGAGCGACATTAAAAACTTAAAACGAACAGAAATTATTCTGTATATGAAAGAGACTGTCCCCTCCTCAACGCCTCGCTCTTTACGCTAAAGCTTTTTATTGTTTTAAAAAATAAAGTTGTGAGACAGAGTCAAACTTCAGCGTAAGAGCGAGGCGTTGAGGAGGGGACAGTCTCTTTCATATACAGAATAATTTCTGTTCGTTTTAAGTTTTAATGTCGCTCCTTACTTTCAGTTTAAAAAACTTGTTTTTTTTTTATTTAATTTTTGAACGTTTTGAATAAATGCAGGTTTTGATCTTGGGCTCACCGTACATGAATAATTAAAACAAAATTTTCATATTAATTTACTTTTATTTAGTTAAATGGCTTTCTCGAAACTTGTTTAATTTTATTACGAACGTTTTTTATTAGTAATAAATATACGTAACTTACGAATAACTTACGTAACGAACTTCTATATTCATATATTTTTAATACGTTTATTAGGGGGTTCGCCCCCTAGTCAATACCTTGCTCTTTAAGCGAAAGTTCAAATTTGTTCCAATTCTTTAGAAATGACTCGCTTAATCACAAAGGCCGTTAATTAGAATAAATAGCTCTTATGAAAGTACTAAAAAATCTTTGGCTTAAAGAGCGAGGCATTGACTACGGGGTGAACCCAATTATATATGTAATATTTTCTGTTCGTTTAAAGTTTCGATGTTTGCTGCTGTTGCAGTTGAAATACTTGTTTTTTTATATTAAATTTATGATCTTTTTTTAAAATAATGCTGGGAAGTCCGGCGTCCCCTTCATAGCAATGTCCCTTCCCCCATGAAAACTTTCTTCATGGAAAGATCCTCCAACGTAACCCCTGACCTACCCAACCCCCCCCCCCCCACACTACCCAGGAAAAATCTCCCCTGAAAACGTCTGTGTACTTCCAAATAACCAATACTATATGTTAACATTGGGTAAAGTTCATAACTTTCAGCCCTCCCCCGGGACTTCGGGGATTAAGTCATCCTAAAAGACATACTTATATATATATTTTCGAACATGCTGAACAAAATGGCTATCTCAAAATTTTGATCAGGTGACTTTGGAAAAAAATGAGCGTGGGAGGGGGCGCCTAGTTGCCCTCCATTTTTCTGGTCACTTAAAAAGGGCACTAGAACTTTCAATTTCCATTCCAATGAGCCCTTCCACGATATCCTAGGACAAACTGGTTCGATACGATCACCCCTGGGGAAAAAAAAAAAAAAAAAAAAAACAAATAAACAAGCACCCGTGATCTTTCTTCTGGCAAAAAATGCAAAATTCCACATTTTTGTAGATGGGAGCTTGACACCTCTACAGTAGGGTTCTCTGATACGCGGATATGATGAGTGTGATTTTCATTAAGGTTCTATAGCTTTTAGGGGGTCTTCCCCCTTTTTCGAAAATCAGCCAAATTTTCTCAGGCGCCTGATGGGTAGGATTAAACTTGATGAAACTTATATATTTGAAATCAGCATTAAAATGTGATTCTTTTGATGTATCTATTGTATCAAAATACCGTTTTCTAGAGTTTCGGTTACCATTGAGCCGGGTCGCTCCTTACTTACAGTTCGTTTACCACGAACTGTTTGATAATTTTTAAGAACAAGAACATCCTTACTCCTAAATAAATAAAAAAAAAGGTCTCAGTTTGCATTGCCCAAACGAACCAACCTTTCAAACTTCTTTATCCCCCCAAAATTTTTATTATTTAATATAATATTCGCCCATTCCTTTCTCTCAGCCCCAATCCCTAGACAAATTTGCTCTCGCAATCCTCTTATAACCTTCCGAAACCAGAAAAAAAATCAATTAATCATCCTCACAATTTTTTTCAGGATGTGAAATAGTCACCTTTAAAGCCTAGATTTATTAAAAGTGGTAAGCTGGAAGTTTCTTTTTTTCTGGACTTTCTTTTGGAACTGTGCCTAGTCTATCAATGCTTCTCTTGGGTGCAGTCTTTTAGCAGCAGCTATGTCATGCCACTGCTCAAATAAATGCAGTTAATTTAGATTATTAGACAACTTTACACCGAAGTCATACAAGGCAACATTAAAGGGATCATAATTTAAGACTAAATGGGGGATCTAGCGTCAAATCAATGAATTCCAGAAATAAATTACTCCTAGATCAAGGGCGTATGGCTCTGTTGTTTTTCCGGGGGGGGGATATAAAAACAACTTTAAAAACGCATCAAATTTTGTTTGTTTGCAATTTTGTTAGCTTTTTACGAGTTGGACAATTTTTTTGGTGGGTGGGGGGGGGGGCTGGGCTCAAACCGGTAACCACTGGATACAGCCTTTGCAAAGATGCAAGTTCTCGAAGCTAAGCGACTAAACCCAATCCCTTACTTTTAGTAATTGAAGCCGCACAAATTGTTTTGAGCCATACAAGCTTGTTACTTTGGCTATATTAACGGCACCCCATTTCTTTGACTTTTGTATTGACAAGTATGATTTAAACAAAAAACTAGAAAGTAACTTTATTTTAATAAAACTAAAAGTTGAAAGCTGAAAGCAAACAAATGATGTTTTTACCTAACGGTGGAATAAAAGGAAAGCAAACATTCTTCAGATTTCTTCGACGATATGGCGATGTTCCCACCAATGCACAAATCCCAGTAATTAAGGGTGCCAGATCATGAAAATGCAGATGGGAGGCAAAGATTTTCCTCATAAAAAAAAAGGAAGATTAAAAAGGTATTTTTAAAATCTAAGGGGAGGCATTTTTTTCTATAAAAAAGGTATCTTTCAAAATCTAGGGGGGAGGAGTAAAACACCCTAAATAGATTTAATTTTTCCCAACGTAGAAACTATGCCCTATTCCCTGCTTGAAAAGGTTATATTCGATTTTGAAAGTTTACACATCTATAATAATTAAGCTTTTCCATTCTTTACCAAATTTTATGTAATGCCGGATTCGAGAAGGTTAAGAAGAGCTGACCTTCCACCTTGCACATTCGGACTTGCTGCTAACCAAATCCCTGTCGTTGAGCTTAAGATGTCACTCCAGCATTTTCTTTATAAGCGTGTTTTATCCTGCATTTTTTTTTTTCCTGCAAGTGTATCTATAAGTGCGCTTCTCTGTTCTTACCCTAGATATGCCCGTTACTTTAGGTGTATAAGCATTTTAAAAACATATATTTCCGGAATAAATTGTTTTTATTGTTACCATTATAAACCCCCATCACCCCAACATAGATATTGAATTTGGCGGATTTTTGCTAATATTTATTGTAACCAAGCCCTCCCCCTCTTTCTCAACCAAAGATTTAGATTCGCCCTTATTTTTATGTGACATTGCATGTTTTATGATAGATGGTTTACTTAAATAGAAGAATACATCTTTTATTTCAGCTTTTTTAATGTTGAACATATCTCCAGTATGTATTCATTTGTTTGGTGACAAGTAAATTTATGTCTTCATGTATAACTGGGATGTATTCATAAATCATGCCACAGTTTATCCCATTACTAAAACGCTGATGTAGTATATGAGCTATGTAGCATTTTTCTGAAAACTAGATTTCGTTAGAAATTGTTCTAGTAAATTTGAAATTTTATATCCCGAATTAATAGTAATGACGCTGTGAAAAGAATCTTTTCTATTAATATTCACAACAAGGTTGAATGTAACTTCAACGGTTTTTGAACAATGTCAAATAGCATTCTTTACTTGGTGCTTTGTTCAATCAGAGAAAATGTACTAATTGGTGAGTGATAGCTCACTCAAGGCTGGATAATACTGGTTCTTGATGGGCTAGGTCAAGTTAGGATGACAGATTGCCAAGGATGGTGCTTTTTACCCATCCATCCGGCGTAAAAACAAAAGGCAAGTCGTCCCCGAACTGGCTTGAATAGAATAGGAGGAACGTGCAGAGCTATATTGGCCTTAGGTGCTTTGGTGCTCGAGTGAATTGTTAGTAGTAGTAGAATAAGCAAAAATTATTTCATTCAATTTTGTCAGGAAATCCTTCTGGTTCATATAAAATGTCGACTATACTATTACAGAGCAACAAAAAAAACATGAAAAAACTTGCGAGAGTAACTCTATGTGAATGTAACTCTATGTAAATGTAACTCTATGTGATGCAAAGCGGCAAAACTAGGGGATATAAGAGGACTGCTATCCCTGGGCCCAGGCTCTAAGGGGGTCTCAAAATGATTTATTTTAAGATAAACTTTATTTTCATTAGTAGTGTGGGACCTCAGAGTTTTCAAAGTAAGCCCATCAAAATCCCAAAGACAGCCCCTATCCCTTTTCCATTGAGTTTCAAAGGCAGCCCTCTGACGTCACGCGACGGACCTGTTTCTAGGCGTCATTCCCGCCAAGGCAAGATTTTGCACGACCAAGTGTCGCAATTTAAGGTAAAATTCCCAGATGTTTTCAACTGCCCTGGAATGTGGTCCGTATAATACACAAGTTCTTACCCCTTGCACCTGTTTCTAGGCGACATTCCCGCCCAGGCAAGATTAGGCATTTCCAGGCAAGATTTGGCCCGACCAGGCGTCACAATTTTAGGTAAAATTCCCAGGTGTTTCAACTACATGGAATATAGTCCTTATAATACACAAGTTTTAATAATAAGCTCCCTCACCTCTGTCTCTAGCGCATGCCCTCTGACGTCACGGTGCACACCCCCGTTTGAAGCGTATGTTACACCACGCAAACACACCCTTGCCTTTTAAAAAAGGGTCAGATAATGGAGCTACCATCCCCTCACACTTGCACAGTGCAGTCACCGGCTCTATTAAAGGAAACACACTTGTAAAGACTCCGTGACACACCCTCTAGACTCCAATGACGTCACACGTTGTACCCCATTTCAAACAGACAGGTCTAATATGCTTGACACAATTTTGCATAACCTTACGACAGGAGCCCATGAAGGAATCCCCGCTTATAGCTCACACTTTACGCAATGATTGCGCATCCCTCACTGCCAGATAATAACATTTTGACATTTTTTTTCGCCCAAAAGGCTTTCTTTTTTTTTCGGCGTTTCATTTGGGGGATGGAATCCGGTCATCCTACGTGCAGCGGGGAGTTTTCGACTGTGTCTACTCATTCCTCGGACTGAATCCGGGCCTCAGCTACGCGATAAAAAGAGGCTAAAAAACGGTCTTGCTCGAGATAATTTAAAGCTAGTAATAATAAGGAAGCTATCATATAATTTCTACGGGGAACCCGCCAAAACGTCAGAGCATCCCTGTGCGAGACGAGTATATGTCCAAACCGATAAAATGTATACTTATGGCCCAGAGCTGAATGGCGCTACGATGAATGTTTTCATACTAGCAGCAGCTCTCCAAATGACACCCCCCTTTTTTGCTTTACTAGTTTTTAGATACTCTAAGCATTTTACCTCAAAATGTTACACTATAACTACTCTAAGACATCCCCTCTCATCACCCCATCTCCCCAAAACCTGTTTCAGAGATTTTCCTCCCTAAAAAAATTTTTTTCAAGTCTTTCATTCGGCTTTCGCAAGCAATTCAGCCCACAGTGCAAAACTATAACCACTCTATGACACCCCTCTGCCATCACCACATTCCCCAAACCACAGACACTCTCTTCGAAGTAGCATTTTTGCGTTACGATGACAACTTATCTGTTAGAAGTAACAACTTTCTGTCAAACACGTACGATTTTCCTTAGACAGTAACATTTTTTTTTTTTATTGTGATAGCAATTTTTCTCTCAGAAGTAGAAAGTTTTGCTTAACACTAACAAATCTTCTCTTCAAAGTAAGAACATTCTTCCTTAATGATACCAAACGTTTACTTAACAATAACTGATTTTCTCTTCCGAAGCATCAACTTTTTTCCTTAATACTAACATACTTTTTACTTACACACACTCAAAATTTCTCTTAGAAATAACACTTTTTTTTCGTCAGTGATAAAACACGTTTTCTACTTGAACATGGTGGCAAGTTTTATGTCAAAGATACAAAGTTTTTTCTTAGAAGTAACAATTTTTCGTTATGAATAACAATGTCTTCTGTCAGAGATAGCAAGTTTTTTTCTTAACCCTAACAAATTTTCCCTTCGAAGTAACAACTTTTTTTCCTTAATACTAACACACTTTCACTTAACACGCTCAAATTTCTCTTAGGAATAATATTTTTCGTAACTGATAACACGTTTTCTGTTCGAACTAGCAAACGGTTTTCTGTCAAATATACCAAATTTTCTTAGATGCAACAATTTTTTCGTTATGATAACAAGTTTTCTGCCAGAAGTAGCAAGTTTTTTTAACACTAACAAATTTTCCTTCGAAGTATCAACTTTGTTTCTTAAAACTAACACAAACTTTTTACTTAACACACTCAAATTTTCTCTTAGAAATAATATTTTCGTCAGTGATAACACGTTTTCTGTTCGAACTAGCAAGTTTTCTGCCAAACATATCAAATTTTTCTTAGAAGTAACAATTTATTGATTGTGATAGAAACTTTTTTGTCAGAAGTAGGAAGTTTTCCTTAACATTAACAAATCTTCTCTTCAAAGTAACAACATTCTTCCTTAATACTACCAAACTTTTACTTAACGCTAACAGATTTTCTCTTCGAAGCATCAACTTTTTTCCTTAATGCTATACATACTTTTACTTAACACACTCAAAATTTCTCTTAGAAATAACACTTTTCGTCAGTGATAACACGTTTTCTGCTTAAACCAACAAGTTTTCTGTCAAAGATACCAAATTTTTTTCTTACAAGTAACAATTTTTTCGTTATGGTGACGAACTTATCCACTAGAAGTAGCAATCTTTCTACCAAACATACACAATTTTTCTTAGAAGTAACAGTTTTTTTTGTTATGATACAAGTTTTTCTGCCAGAAGTAATAAGTTTTCCTTAATACCAATAAATTTCCCCTTCGAAGTATCAAAAACTTTTTTCCTTAAAATTAACACACTTTTACTTAACACATTCAATTTCTCTTAGAAATAATATTTTTTGTCAGTGATAACGTTTTTTTTTACTATTCGAACTAGCAAGTTTTTATGCGAAAGATAGCAATTTTTCTTAGAAGTAACACTTTTTGATTGTAAATAACAACTTTTCTGACAGAAGTAGCAAGTTTTCCTTAACACTTAACAAATTGTCTCATCGAAGTAACAACATTCTTCCTTAATACTAGCACCACTTTAACATAACATTAAATTTCTCCTAGAAATAACAAGTATTTTCTTAACAGTAACAAATTTTTATTAGTTCCAACTTATCCGTTGAAGATAACAAATTTTTTCTTAAAAGTTACAATTTTTTGTCAATGATAACACGATTTCTGCTAGAACTAGCAAGTTGTCCAGCAAAAGATAACAAATGTTTTCTTAAAAGTAATTATTTTTTCGTTTGTGATAAAATCTTTTCGGTCAGAAGTAGCAAGTTTTCCTTAACACTAACAAATTTTCTCATCGAAGTAACAACACTTTTCTTTAATACTAACAAACTTTTACTTAACACTACCAATTATCTTAGAAGTAACAGGTTTTTCTTAAAGTTAACAAATTTTTCTAATAGCACCAACTTTTCCATCAAAGATAACAAATTGTTCTTAAAAGTAACAATTTTTCGTCAGTGATAATACGATTTCTGCTAGAACTAGCAATTTGTCCGGCAAAGATAGCAAATTTTCTTAAAGTAACAATTTTTTCGCTTGTGATAACATCTTTTCTGTCAGAAGTAGCAAGTTTTCCTTAACACTAACAAATTTTCTCATCAAAGTAACAACAACATTCTTCCTTAATAATACTACCATACTTTTACTTAAAACTAACAGATTTTCTCTTCAAAGCATCCACTTTTTTCTTTTAATACTAACATACTTTTACTTAACACACTCAAATTTCTCTTAGAAATAACACTTTCTGTCAGTGATAACACGTTTTCTCCTTGAACTAGCAAAGTTTTTTTTCAAAGATACAAAATTTTTTTTTCTTAGAAGTAACAATGTTTTTTTCGTTATGATGACAACTTATCCGCTAAAAGTAACGAACTTTTTTGTCAAACATAAACTATTTTTCTTAGAACTAAACAATTTTTTTTCGTTTATGATGACAAGTTTCATGCCAGAAGTAGCAAGTTTTCCTTAACACTAACAAATTTTCCCTATGAGTTATCAACTTTCTTTCTTAAAACTAACACACTTTACGTAACACACTCAAATTTCTCTTAGAAGTAATATTTTTTCGTCAGTATAACACGTTTTCTGTTCGAACCAGCAAGTTTTCTTCCAAAGATACCAAATTTTTCTTAGAATTTAAAATTTTTTGATTGTGATAACAACTTTTCTGACAGAAATACACATTTTCCTTAACACTGACAAATTGTCTCATTGAAGTAGCAACATTCTTCCTTATTACTAACAAATTTTATTTAACATGAAATTTTTTCCTAGAAATAACAAGTATTTTCTTTACAGTAACAATATTTTTTAATAAAACTCCAACTTATCCGTTGAGGGATAACAATTTTTATCTTAAAAGTAAAAATTTTTCGTCACTGATAACACAATTTCTGCTAGAACTAGCAAGTTGTCCAAACAAGGGTAACCCCATTTTTCTTAGAAGTAACAAATTTCTTCTAACAGCACCAAGTTTTTTCCGTCAAAAATAACAATCTTCTCTTTGAAGTAGCATATTTTTTTCCTTAATACTAACATTTTTTTTACTTAAAACACCCAAATTTTCTCTTGGAAGCAACATTTTTTTCGTCAGTAAAAACGTTTTCTGCTTGAGCTAGCAATTTTTCTCTCAAAGTAAACGAAATTTTTTTTCTTAGAAGTAGCAATTTTCGTTATGATGACAGTTATCTGTTAGAAGTAACAAGTTTTTTCAGTCAAAATATAAAAATTTTTCTTGGGATTAACATTTTTTCGTTTATGATAACAATTTTTTTCTGTCAGAATTAGCAAGTTTATCCCTAACACTAACAAATCTTCTCATCGAAGTAACAACTTTTTCTTAATACTATCAAACTTTTACTTTACACTATCAATTTCTCTTAGAAGTAACAGGGTTTTAAAAAGTTTTCTGTCAAAGTTAGGTTTCTCTACGTTTTAAGTTAGGTTCATCTAACTTAGGTTATCATGAGCACTAATGATAGTGCTCCTGAACCTTGAGTGATTTTAATTAAAAGTGTATTAGTTTTTAAGAAAAAAGTTGTTACTTCGCAGGGGAAAAGTTTCTAGGGTTAAGGAAAACTTGCTATTTCTGACAGAAAAAAATTGTTATCATAACACAAATTTTTACTTCTAAGAAAAATTATGTATGTTTGGTAGAAAGTTTTTGTTACTTCTAGCGGATAAGTTGTCATCATAACGAAAAATTGTTACTTCTAAGAAAAAATTTCGTATCTTTGACAGGAAACTTTCTAGTTCAAGCAGGAAAAACGTGTTATCACGGACGAAAAGTGTTATTTCTAAGAAAAATTTGAGTGTTTTAAGTAAAAGTATGTAAGTATTAATGAAAAAAGTTGATGCTTTGAAGAGAAAATCCGTTAGTGTGAAGTAAAAGTTTGGTAGTATTAAAAAAGAGTGTGTTCTTACTTTGAAGTGAAGATTTGTTTAGTGTTAAGCAAAACTTGCTACTTCTCACAGAAAGTTGTTATCACATCAAAAAATGTTACTTCTTAGAAAATTCAATGTCTTTGACAGTAAAAACTTGCTAGTTTCGAACAGAAAAACGTATTATCACTGACGAAAAAAATATTATTTCTATTAGAGAATTTGGTGTGTTTATGTAAAAGTTTCGTAGTATTAAAGAAGAATGTTCTTATTTTGAAAGAAGATTTTGTTATGTGTTAAGCTTAAAACTTGCTACTTCTGGAGAGAAAAGTTGATATCACAATAAAAAAATGTTACTTCTAAGGAAAATTGTGCGTGTTTGACAGAAAGTTTGTTACTTCTAACAGATAAGTTGTCATCATAACGAAAAATGCTACTTCTAATAAAGTGTCTGTGGTTGGGGGGAATGTGGTAATGGCAGAGGGGTGTCATAGAGGGGTTATAGTGCTGCACTGTGGGCTGAATTGCTTTGCGAAGCCCGAATGAATAACTTGAAAAATTTTTTTTAGTGGAAAATGTCTGAAAAGTGTTTTGGGGAGATTGGGTGATGAGAGGGGATGTCTTAGAGTATAATGTAACAGTGTAACATAGTGTACACATTGTGTAACATGTAACAGTGTTGAATAGTGTAACATTGTGAGGTGAAATGCTTAGAGTATCTAACACTAGTAAAGAAAAAAAAAGGACGGAGTGTCATGTGGAGGAGAGCTGGTGCTAGTGTGAAAACAGTGTCGTAGCGCCATTCCGCTCTGGACCATATGTTATGCTTTTTATTAGTTTGGGATATCTACTCTTCTCGCACATTGGGATGCTCTGAGTTAGAAGGTTGCCGTAGAAATTATATGATAGCTTCTTATTATTACTAGCTTTAAATTATCTCGAGCAAGACCGTTTTTTAGCCTCTTTATCGCGTAGCTGAAGCCCAGATTCCGTCCCAGGAAAGAGTAGACACAGACCAAACTCCCCTACTGATGCACGTAGGATGATGTCAGCTATTCCATCCCCCCAAAAATAGTAGCGACACAGACCATAAACTCCCCCACAGCGCAACGTAAATGGAATGGAAGAAGAGTTTCCGACCTTTTGCGCATTTTGATTATTTTGATAAAAATGTTACCCGCGGCTATAGAGAAAACGCTCGGGGGGGGGGGGACTGGACACTTCCTTGAGAAGTGAGCAGGGAGCAGGTCGGCTACTTTAGTGGTGGGGGGGGGGGCGGATATACCATTAAAGTACGCCATGAAAATTAAGCGCTTTGCGTAACAAAAAAATAAAACAGTGTTGAGCTGCTGATGGAAAAAACGGTGTTCCCCTCTCTATGGAGTCCTCTGCCTTCGTCTTTTCCTTAATTTGGCATGTTATTCTTCATCAATTTTAAAAGGTGCAATAACCTCTAAAACTACATCTATTATCAATAGCATCCTCTGAAATGAAGGCTACTAGGTGCGAGCCGGAAAATACTGTTAGAACAATGTGAAATATCCCATTAAATTTATCTTAATGCAAAAAGGGGTATTTCCTTAAAAGCTTTTAATATGTCTTAAATTTGCATCTAATATCACTTTTCCCCTTCTTGTCCTCCTGGGTTTCAGGCTAGAAGTCTCGGTTTTTCTATAATACACGGTTCTTTTTGTGTATATATGATCCTCGCTTTACTTCATATTTTTTGCTGAACAATTTTTGCCAGGGGTTGTGTCGGGCTGGGACAAACCGCTTAGGGGGCTTGGACACTTCCTCGGATGCAACGCAGCGATCAGCTTGGTACCTTAGTGGGGCGGATGCAGGCGTATAACCATAAATGTAAGCTTGAAAATTACCGCTTTGCGTAACGATAAAAATAAAACAGTGTTTGAGCTGGTGACGGAGAAAACGGTTCCCCTCCCCTGGAGTCCTCTCCCTTCGTCTTTCCTTAATTAGGCATGTTATTCTTTATCCTTTTAAAGCTGCAATAACGCCTAAAGCTATATATATTTATCATAGAGATCCTCTGAAATGAAGGTGCTACTAGGGTGCGAGCTGGAAGCTATTGTTAGGATAAATGTGAAATATCCATAAATTTTATTATTACTATGAAAATGGGTAAATTTCCGTTAAAAGCTCTTAATTTGGGTTAAATTGTATGTAATATCGCGTTTTTTTTTCTATGCTTTATTGCTTCTTAATTTGGTTTCATTCTCATTGTCTGTGTTTTTAAGATTTATTGTTTTGGGACGAGTGAAGGACACACGCATTTCCCCTTTATTAATATGAAATGTTGTAATAGAATGATGCTCACCGGAGTGCCATCAAACTTGGCAGTAAACACGCTGTTCTAGCGGACTGCCGAAAATGGAAAATCTCAATAATATTAGGTCACCCAGGGGATTGGGGGAGGGTGGGTTTTCACATGGGTGAAATGACTCTGGCAGTGTGGAGTATATTTGAGGGGCATTAGGATTGGCTTGGGTTGAATCACGGGGAATTCAGAACCATAACTTTTATTGGGAAATTTCCTGAAAGATTTCTTGGGGGGCGATGTAGCGATGTCGGGGGGAAGGGGGGTGTTTAATATCATCTCTAATTTACAAGAACCAATGCGGTATGCATTGTCATTGATTAATCTACTCTAGAGCTTAAAGATAAGTCTGGAGGTGAAAAGTTAAGATGTTTTTTAATATTCATAAATTTATCTTAATGAAAAAGGGGTATTTCCTTAAAAGCTCTTAGTCATGGCTTAAATTGCATCTAATATCACTTCCCTCCTCCCCTAGTCTCTGGGGGGTGCAGACTAGAAGGCCGGTTTTCTATAATAGATGGTTCTTTTCTGCGTATATGATAATACTAAATTTTCATCTTTTATTTTTGACATGTTTTTCTATGTCTGATTGCTTTTTCATTTGTTTTTATTTTCATTGTCAGTGTGTTTAAGATTATTAGTCTCTAGCACGAGTAAGACACACATTTGCCCTTTATTATTAATCTTGAAAGGCAAATACCTTAGCCGGGCCCTGGAGTGTATCAAATTGGGAGAGTAAACCTAGCCGTTCGACTGCCGAAAAATCATGGGGACATCTCAGGTGTCGTGGTTGGCAATACTTTATTTTTATAGATATTGGTTTCTAGATACAAAATAATTGACAAAGGTTTCATGGACAATTTGCTTGGGGCGCTGTACCGTTGGAAGGGTTAAGGAATGACCTTTTCGAGTGCCTGGCGGGTCAAGTAACTGAGATAAAAAAATGAATGGTGTTTTTTGAGAGAAAAAATGTAAACGCTGAAAAAAAAAGAATGGCTTTTTGGGCGAAAAATGTCCACTAATGGGAATTATCTGGCAGTGAGGGATGCGCAATCATTACGTAAAGTGTGAGCTATAAGCGGAATGCCCCATGGTTCCTGTGGTAGGTTACGCAAAATTGCAGTCAGAGCATATTAGACCTGTCTGTTTGAAATGGAGTACAATGTAAGACGTCATTGGAGAGTCGGCAGAGGGTGTTGTGTCACTGGAGTCCTGCCAAGTGTGTTCCCTTTATATATTCGGCCGGTTGACTGCACTCTGGGGGGGCATGTGCGAGTGGCTGGCAGCTCCACTTTATCTGACCCTTTAAACGGCGAGGGTGTGCCCGCGTGGTGTAATCATGTGCTTCAAACGGGGGTCTGAACCGTGACGTCAGAGGCATGTGCTAGAACGTCAGGGGTGAGGGGTTAGAAGCTTATTATTAAAACTTGTGTATTATACAGACACCATTCCATGATTGTTGAACCTGGGAATTTTTACCTAAAATTGTGACAACTGGTCGTGGTCAAAATCTTGCCTGGAGGCGTGCCTAATCTTGCCTGGGCGGGAATGTCGACTAGAAACACGTGCAAGGGGTAGGAACTTGTGTATTATAACGGACCACATTCTAGGTAGTTAATCACCTGGGAATTTTACCTAAAATTGTGCGACCCCGGTCGGACAATTCTTGCCTGGGAGGGAATAGACGCCCTAGAAACTGGATTGTCGTGTGACGTCAGTGAGGGGCTGGCCTTTGAAACTCAATGGATTTAAAGGGATGGGCTAGTTCTTGGAATTTTGATATGGCTGACCTTGAAACTCTGAGGCCCCACTACGTTTGATTACATATATTTACTGGTAGTAAGTGATAAGGGGAGGGGGGGTGAGATACTGTTCCCGAATGTTGAAAACCATAGCCCCTATTCTATAGTTTATTTAAAACCATGAAAACACTTAGTCATGTGTATAGGCCGTTTATATAGGGGGGGGCCCTAGTGTTTCATTGGGAGTAATCGAAATGCTAGATACTACTTACTTGGAATGCCATAACTAAATACTAATTGGGTCAATTACTAATAAGGGTAAAGATCGTGTACACTTTTCAAGCTCTTTTTCATTGAGTGTCTTTTAGATTAGAAACTAATTTCTCTAAATTTTGTTTTTAACATTATCTCTTTTCAATATGTTCGTTTGCGTTTGGCTGGTATAAATTACACAAATTCTGGCAAAACGCCAGTCTATAAAGACTAAATGGTGCAATAAATGCATATTTTAAAGCGACCAAGGCATAAAATTTTTAGCACCTTTTCACAAGATTATAAATATATAAACTAAAATGGAGACAAAAAATTTATGGGGAAAAGAGGCTTGCTAAATTTACTTCCCCACTCCCCATCAATTTAGGGATATTAGGGGTTTTTATTATGCTTCTTCAACTGTATGATGCTCGATATACTATTGTTGAGATTCTCTTAGTTG
The DNA here is from genome assembly GCA_027921565.1 of Artemia sinica. NCBI lineage: Eukaryota > Metazoa > Arthropoda > Branchiopoda > Anostraca > Artemiidae > Artemia > Artemia sinica. Next base: position 14,927,252 of record CM051262.1, read on the forward strand.
ATTCCCTAAGAGTATTTGACATTTAAGAGGAAAAAATTTGACGCTCTAGTAAGGGGTTTCAAGATAATTATTTGGTATGGCGAGTTTTAAATAGTCAACTGTCGTATCACATTGTGTGTAATAATCGCGGCCTTCTAAGACTAAACTATCTGAGGTGTCTACTTCATGGGAATTCTATATCACATTAGTGGCGATTTCAGGTTGGTGGAGAAGCCTTCTCTCCCCTGCCTCCATGTTCCTGCGTGCAATTTTTACTTACATTTATGCGAAGCTTTTTGTTCGTATCTTGCTCCTCCTTCTTGCCCTGAGGGTGGGTGGGGGGCTTTCATATTTAAAAATAAACGAAGTATCTTGTTCTTTTACTGAACTCTAATCTGCCACCATTTTGTTTTTTTTTAATCCCTCTTTAAAAATACATACAATTTTTATAGCATAGGGGAGGGGTTTCTAAGAACGAACTATTTTTTCGCTCTATTTACGCTAAATGTGGTGAAACCTATACCTTTTAGGCTTGCCAATAATTAAGCTATTTTATAGAAATTATAATGCGCAATATATCCTGTTTTATGTAATGAATAAAAGTCGCCAAGAAATCTACTTCAGAAACAGCCAGAAGCATCGAGAAGCTAAAAGTGGGCCCAGACCCTTAAGTTTCTCCTATCTCAAGCATGTATGGAAAGAATTCAGCTAGAAGAGATTACACTATCTTGACGGAAGAGGCTAAACTCGAAAATACCCGAAAACGCATAACATAATGGATAAAGGCAAATTGTACCGAGAATATAGAAAATATAACTAAAATAGGAAAAATAGGTTTCAGGGAAGGGGGAGGGGGTAAGTGTCTTATTCACCCTCATTGCATAAATACTTGTGCCTCTAAGATATATATTTTTTAATACGTGTGCAAATTAAGGTTGCAGATAAAAGCAATTGCTTTTTTGCGATGTATTGATGGTAAAGACCTTTCATGCAATATATATTTTCAGACCTGTAGAATATAGCAAGGGCCGATATCTCCAGGGGGGAGGGTGTAGGTTTTTTTGACCCCCCCCAAAAAAAAAAATTGTCGTACTCGTAAAAATGTAACAATACAAAAATGAATACAAACAAATTTTCGATGCGTTGTTTTTTATAGTTTTATTTTTGTAAAACCCTATCCCCCACTGGGAAAGAAATCTTTTGTAACCCCCCTCTCTCCCAATAAAAATCCAATTGATACGGGCGCCTGGAACATAGTGTAGGATGTGTTCATGTTTTTTGACTATGTACCCAGTTTTGACTTCCTAATTATCTTGGCTGTTCTGATCAAATACTATAGAAATTGACCTTCCTTTTCTTTCTTTTCTTTGTGATTTATTGCAAATTCAAAAAAACTAGACAATTTGATAAATTTTTTCATATCAGCTCAAAGTTTGCCATTTTGTCTTTTCGATATGGATATGATAGATTGTAGTTTCCTCGTGTAGCTTGTCGACAAGACCAATCTTATCTTATTTACGGTTCAAAATGTATTTTTCAATTTCAAATACTAATAGCGTTGCTAAACTAATAAATACTATAAAACTGACTTTAATTTTATTGTCTGGAATGGAACAGCCCAGGGCCACAAGATATAAATATTGGGTGTGACAAGGCCTGTATCCAGGGTTTTTGTTCGCGTGGGGAGTAATTTTAGTTTAAAAGGTTATCAAAACGTAAAAATTTCGCTACATGTATTTTCTTTGCATGCTTCTTTGTAGTCGTAGCGGTCCTTTTTTTGGTGGGGGGGGGGGTTACACCAGGTAAACCCTGATAAGAACATAGTTTTATGCGTTGCTCTCTACTCATAACTATAGATTGATCTTATTGACATTTTTTTCGCCTTATAAAACTAACCTTATTTTGTCATAAAGAGAAATAAGATTTGTTTAAAATTTTAAATCTTACGACTCGGTGTACGGGCTGACAAGTTTTAAAATAACCATTTTATGTTGAGTAGGCATTGTACCGTTTGAAAAAAAGTTATAATCGGTGTTACCACGTAAAAAAGTTACAGACAATTAGGAAAAGCGTGGAGCTAACTATAATCACAGATCACCATATACCCGTCATTATAGGTTCTGGTTTTTATTGTCTAAGATATTTTACTTTTATTATTCGAGTGTACCACCAACAGCTAAATAGTCTAGGTTTTACATTTCTACTCCACGTCATGCTGGCCCATGCAGTGGTTGTATAATCTGCCAGGTGATCATAAAAAAAATAGTTGTCTCTAATTTTATGGGGATTACAACAAATCATATCATATAACAAACAAAACAAATTAGTTTCCTTTTCGAATTTATGGAGATTAAAATGATGACTGTTTAATAAAAAAAAAAAAAACAAATTAGCTTTCTCCAATTTCACATAGAGATTAATAAATGATGATGGCATTTAAACAAAACAAATTATTTTCCTTCAATTTTATGGAGATTAAAATGATGACTGTTAATAAAAAAAAAAAACAAATTAGCTTTCTTCTCCAATTTCATAGAGATTAATAATGATGATCATTTAAAGTGCAAAACAAATTATTTTCCATTCAATTTATGGAGATGTAAAATGATGACTGTTAATAATAAAAAAAAAAACAAATTAGCTTTCGTCCAATTTCATAGAGATTAATAAATGATGATCATTAAAACTAAAACAAATTATTTTTCCTTCATTTATGGAGATTAAAATGAATGACTGTTGAATAAAAAAAAAAAAAACAAATTAGCTTTCTCATTTGCATAGAGATTAATAAATGATGATCATTTAAACAAACAAATTATTTTCCTTTCATTCTTGTGGAGATTAAAACATGCATGATTATTGTAAAAAATTTAGGCTTTCTTCAAGCTTCATGGAGATTAAACTGGATGATCACTAAAAAAACAAAGTGAATTAGTTTTCCTCCATTTTGTGGTGTACTAAAAGCCATTCTGTTGCACATACACAATACATTATACATTATACATTGATGTCACATTATACATTATACATTATGTGTTGCCACAAACTACATTAATGGTTTTGTGTTTGATATATTACTGTCATTATAATTAAAATAAGTTAATTTTATAAAACCTATTATTTACTAATTTACTTAATAATTGCGTTTGTATAATTGTTTTAGTACCTTATACGACCTAACTGTAAAGTAGTAAAAAAAAAAAAAAAGTACCATATCAATATGATATTTCCTTTCCATTTGACTCACGTTTTTCATTGGCCATTAGAACTGAAATAGCAGGGTATGATAGTGGTTATTTATATGGACAATACGGACGAATATTTTTCTATTCTCTGAGCAATTTTTTCTCGGCTCATTTTCTATTCTCTTCCCTATCACTTTTTTCTTCAAAATATAATTTTCTTTTTATTATCATGTAATATGTCCCCAAGAATAAATTAACATTACGTATGTGTAATCATTTAATAATAATAAACACTCATAATATTTATAATTAATAAATGATATTTATATTAATAAATATTTATTAATCAAATCATTTAATTATTTAATAATAATGATATCAGTATGTATACTCAACTGCTGGCTGTCTGAAATAATTTACCCAATAATTTGACTAGAAGCAAAAAAATTGTCTGCAATTTTTGCATATTTGTGATGTTTTTCCCCGCAAAAGAAAATGTAAATGAATAGAATCCTTTCAAAATATTCTAACATATTATGTTCATATCATGATTTTGTTGTTAATTACTACGTTATCCCACCTACCATTACTACGCATTTGTTACCATACTACCATTACTACCATAACTACCATTTGTTATTATACTAACCCACCATTACTACTATAAATAACACACTGCACCTGAGTACCAAGCCGCCTGAGGGCAACACAGGCTACGTATATCTGCTCCTCCCCATCTCAGTCTAGTTCAAAGCCCTCCTCTTCAGACGGTTCCCAAGAAATTCAGGTTGCCCTTACCACCTTTTCCCTACTCCACTCGGGGATGAAATGCTTTTCGTTTGACCCTGGGATGGTTGGCCGAAAAATACGATCTTTGGTATCTCTAATCCTTCATCTGCAGAACGTTTCGTAGCCAAACACATCCGCGAATCCCCCTTTTTCGTGTTTTTAAAAAATCCTCTGCATAGTTATGGCCTGTTTGTAGCTGCAGTTTTTTACCTACCATTACTACTAATCTATCCATGTGCGAATATTTGCTGTTTAATTAGATAATAAATAATAATATAATGCCATTTCGCTTCTACGGATTAATTTTGGTAGCCACCGTCCTCACTGACCGTATTTCAAACAGTAAGCTGTGCGACAAATGTGGTTTATCCGCTTTCTAGGGCTATAGTGAGAGAAAGGTTGAGATGGCTGCGACACGTTCAGCGGATAAAGGATGACAGAATTGCTAAAAAAAAGGTCGTCCCTTTTCGGCTAACTCTTTAGAGCCAAACGAAAAGCATTTTCATCCCCGACAGGGAGTAGGAAGAGGTTGTAAGAAAGGGTTTGATGGAAATTGAAACTTTTTGGGAGGGTGTAAAGGAGGAAGGCTTAGAATAGATTGGGAATGGAAAGTTGAGAGTACAATGGCTGTGGTGGTGTCAGCGGCTTGGTGCTGCAGTGTGTTACGAGTAGTAGTAGTAATTAATATTATGAAATAGTGAATTATGCTTGCTAATTCCGTTTAAATGATAAAAATTTCCCTTTTATACCAATAAACGGCGTTTTAGAGGATATTTAGAAAACATAGAAATTAATTGTTCTTGTAAAGCCTTGGCTTACTAAAACCTTTTGCCTGAATATTTTAGAGTCAAGGGATTTTCAGAACGGGATAGAAAGCACCAAGGGGTATAATAAAATATAGATAAGAAATCTGTTGATTTATGTCGGAGCCGTTCCTAGGATTGATGGTGTTTTGGGAAAATAAATTACAGTGCCCTCCTCCCGACTCCAATATAGGCAAAAAAGCAGAATCAAGTGATATTTCATATAAGTGGTAAAACCCCCCAACAGTACCCCCCAGCTGCAGTGCCCGGGGCAACAACCTGTGTCCCCCTTTTTTAAGTGCCTCTGATTTCTATAGCTTTAAAGGGTTAAATTGAAAGCAAAGTATGTTTTGATCCAGACACACGAGACATCGTACATGAGTTTTGCCCCTGGAAAACTTGGAGAAAACCTTGAAAATTGCAACTTTTTTTGTAATCCTATCTGACAGGGCCCGTATCCAGGATTTTTGTTCAGGGGGGTTTTAACTAATTTTTGACATTTTTGGAGGGGGCTTAAACTAATTTTTGACTCAGTTTTCGACTAATTTTACTGATTTTTACCTATGGTTTTACTAAGTTTCGACTTATTTTTCGAGTCGGTCAAAAATTTAGGGGGGGGTTCAAGACCGGGTACAGGGTTGTGGCGGGTCCCCCCCCCCCCCCCCCCCCCCCCCCCCCCCCACCCCCCCCCCCTGGATACGGCCTTGCTATCTGACATAGTTAAGATCTGAACACTGTTGAAGAAGTGCTACTCTCGAAAGTTAAACAAATCTTTTTTCATGAGGTATAAGCAAAATACTAGGGTAAAACATGTATAAGACTCATTGATTAGGATAGTAGGCTAAACTAAAATTTCCATTTGACTAAATTGGGAAAATTTGAAACTTTAAAAATTTACGTTGATTCAAAATGAAAAATTGCTGTAGAATAAAGTAAACTCATTTAAGTTGTGCTGTTTTGCTTAAAATTTTTTAAACTACAGTTGCGAAATCTCCACACGAAAAAGTTAGCATGGATTTTTTTTCAAGTAATTCATCATTTTTTAAGTCCAAAAGCCCAGTTTCATAAAGGACCAAAAGGATAAAAAAATGCCTTACGCAAAAACAAGACCCTAATAGAAATTTGATGATATGAATACAATTAATCAAATAACTGTGTGCCATCTTCATAATTTAACGAGTACCAGCAGTTTTTGTACGGTGAAAGAATATGGTGCCGATGCTTATTCCCCATTAAAATATCCCCCGTGTTAATTCCCTTACCGGAATATCCCTCAGAAAAAGTCCACCCTGTGAAAAAATTTCCCCTGGAGTATTATCCCCGTGGAAAATTCACCTACGATGGAGATTCCCCCTCTGTGGAACATTCCCCCACACGTAAAAACTGAGCAGCCACAGAGAAAGTTTGGTGAATAACAAATACTGATTAAAAATAGATGGATTTTGGGAATATTGTATCTACATTCCAAAATAATATCGTGCAGTACACAGAGGCCGGCATCCTATGACTCGCGTAGTCCACGGCTTTTTTTTAGTTTTGTAATAACAATTAAATTTTAAAAGTGCATTGTGAATATTTCTTCAATACAAAAAAAACGGGTTTATTTATTTTGCTCACAATTTTCTCGTGTGGTCCATTTCTTGCTTCTGTATTTGCTATTAAGTATTTGTTTACTTCCTTTTAACATCATATGTAAAAAATATCCCAATTGGCGCGTGTTTCGAAACTTCAAAAGAAGTTATTTGGAAGTATATTCCGCCAGGAATAAATTTCTGGATTCCTGGATCCAAGTACGCTTAGAGCACAGCAACACACAGCCAAGACTATACAAAAAGTAAAACACAGAAACAAAGCCGAAGAAAACTAGAAAGACGAGCGAGAATGACACTCAAAACTTAGAGGTGGAGACAACCCCGGAGAGAGCGTTATTCATTTCTGTGGCTTTAAAAAAAAAAGTTTTTTTTTTTCTTGCAGGAGAGTGGGTAGAACATTTTCACAAATACTGCGGCACTTTTTTGCACCTTTTGTCATTTAAAGCGAAAAAAACAAAAGGACAAAAAAATACCTCCTCTACTACGGGTCTCCTAATATATAAACCCAATTCCCTGAAAATAAGAAAAACTCAAAATTTAGTGCAGACATACAATTCATAAAAAAAATAATACCTAAGAATACAAAACAGTAATAAGCGTTTTTACTCTAAATAATAATATAGTTCCATTAGTCAGCATTTATCTGATCCTTTAAACCACAGTTTCAAAAAAAACCCGCAATTAAAGAGAAATAGCAAATTAGATAAAAAGGAGACAGGAATCAAGATAGAGACTAAAAAAAAAGACGAGTTAAGGAGATAGTTTTATTCTCTCCCCTCGATGCAAGCTTGACTGGACTCAAATGGCAGACAACTGGATTGAAGTGGCGAAATCGTAGGAAAAGTCGTGAGCTATCAGCCTCTGCTTGTCTACTAAGTTAGTAAGCAAAGTCTCGCGCAAAGAGCGGCACATTATGTAAGCAGCTTTCACACTACGTATGTAATTTTCTATAAGATAAGTGATAAGGTTAAATTGTATTTAATATAACGTAGCATATTACACTTAGACACGTCCTGGCCTTCACAGCCATGCAAACGTAAAGTATTGATACAACCATCGTAATCAGACCAGTTTGTGGTAACATACTGCAAGCAGGAGTGACCCGGATCAATAGTAACCATTTTCATAAAGTTTAGTCTTACCGATTAAAGCTACAAGCCTGAGAAAATTAACCTAATTTTTTGAAAAAGGGGGAATCACGCCCTTACAAAGTATTAAAATCTAAAAAAAAAAAAAAAAAATGAAAAAAAATCACACCATCCAGATTCAGCGTATCAGAAAAACCCTTCTATAGTGGTTTCAAGCTCCTATCTGTAAAATGTGGAATTTGTATTTTTTTGCCAGATAGAAAAATCATGGGACGCGTGTTTTTTATTTTATTTTATTTATTTATTTATTTTATTTATTTATTTTTTTTTTTTTTTTTTTTTTTTTTTTTTTTTTTTTTTTTCAGGATGATCGTATTGACCCAGTAGTCCTAGAATATCGTGAGAGGGCTCATTCTAACGGAAATTAAAAGTTCTAGTGCCCTTTTTAAGTTGACCAAAAAGATTGAAGGGTAACCTGGCCCCCTACCCCAGACCCTTTTTTTCCCAAAGTCGTCCAATAAAAATTTTGAGAAACCATTTTGGCTCATCATAGTTGAAAGGCCCAATTACTATGGCCTTCGGATATAACATACCCCCCCCCCCCCAATCCCAGGGGAGAAGGTCTCTAAGTCATAAACTTTCCCATTTTTTACACATAGTAATTGTTTATTGCGAAGTATTGTAGCCTATACATTTTCGGGGGGGGGGATGAATTTTTTTACTGTTTTTTTTTCCAAGGGTGAATTCTCTACGGGGAGGGAAGTTTTCCAGGGTGAAATTGTCAGGGGAAATTATTACACTGGGGGAATTTGCCAGAATTCCTCTACAAAATTCTTTTTAAACGTCTTGCTTTCTCTTTTCCGTCTTAATTTTAACCCGTGGAGTTGTTAAGGGTAATTGTCCGGGATATATTTTCACCGGCATTGAAATGTCTAGATGAATATTTTCCCCCGTGGGGTGTGGGGGAGGGGGATTCACTCTCCGTGGGGTGGGCCAGTATTTCTTGGCATTACATAAAAACGATCAGAAATTAAATAAAAAAACAAGTTTTTTTGAGCTGAAAGTAAGGAGTAACATTAAAACTTAAAACGAACAGAAATTATTAGTATATGAAGGGATTGCCCCTCTCTTCAACACCTCGCTCTTTACGCCAAAGTTTGAATTTTGTCCCAATTTAGAACAATAGGAAACGCTTTTTTTAAAAAGTACTGACACAAACTTTAGCGTAAAGAGCCAGGTGTTGAGAGAGGGCAATCCCTTCATATGCATAATAATTTTGTTCGTTTTAAGTTTCAATGTTGCTCCTTACTTTCAGTTGAAAAAACTTGTTTTTTTTTTTAACTCAAATCATCACCAAGATCATTACAATGATAATATGGAAACTAATTTGAAAATTTAAAATTTAGAATGGAAATGGGCATTCAAATTCTAACCAAGCATGAAAGACTTTGTAGAAAAAAAGCTTATAAGATTTGTTTTCCAGGTTTATGAATTTCTGACTTCAGATGTTCCGATTTTGCTGCTGTTATATTTGACTTTTCCATATTGTAAGATAAATTAAATAATTTAAAATTTTATATAGAGCTCAATTCTACTTAGCAGCAGCCTACGTTACGGGACAAAATTTGCTCCGTAAGGTACTAACGACAACATAGAAAAAGTCCTAATTCATGCTAGTGGGAAAGGCTCTACGGCGTAGTGTGAAAGCACCATTTGATATTATCTCCCAAAATGTGGATATTAACTTAGTAGCTGCTCCATAAGATCCTATGGTGCTCTTTGTTCATTTTTTAGCCTGTAATTAAGAGACTAATGCTAGAATTGGGTGGAATGCTTTACAGGGTCTTGAAGCTATTTTATGTCAGGTTAGCTTTAGGTTAGGAAAAAGAATTTTTTTCAGAGATATGCTTGGAATTGTGTAATACGGCGGATAAAGTCTTTTACTGGGCACAACAACTTTATTGGAAATATGCCACATCGCGTCTGTTATTACCTATTGTTTATTGTGAAAAGTAATCGAGCATGTTGATTGCAATGTTGTGATTATGCTGTATTTCTGCTGTATAATGCTGTATTATGATGGTCTGCAGATGCTAAGTATGGTGTTGTCAATCCCGGCTTTCATGAATTCAACTGAGTCACAGCGGAAAAAACCACCATCAATTTTACTTCTGCTACATCACTAGGCAAAGTCTTGCGAGAAGCCACTAAATAAACATTCCCTCCAAAATAATGATGAACTTTAACTGCTAAAAAAAATCCTGTGTCTTGGTGATGAAGGTTCATTATTTAGCCTAATAAAAAGTAGAGACTATTGAAAGCGACTAGAATTTTTGGGTATTGAAACGAATCAATAAATGAATGGGTGCAAAGTTGTAATAATAGTTAACTCTATACTTTTTCCTAATTGTTGGTCAATTTTTTCGTGGATTTAATGTTTGTTGCCTTTTTTGCTATACAAGCACAAAATCATTCACTGTATGAAATTTTCAAAACTATTAAGCATTGTACAATAAGACGAGATAGTATTTTGTGAAACGAGGAAAAAAACTGAGGGAATAATTTGTTTTTTTTCATATGTCACAGTTATATATGTAACAGTGTGTCCCAAGGGGTGCTAGGAGACTGAAGATTGCAGAGGATTTGTATGGAAAAATGTGTCCCAAAATTTACAAAAATTCGGTATTATTGTAAGCCTAATTGTCTATTTTGAAATATTTGGTCATTATTTTTGCTTTAGAAACTTTTGCTGACACATTCATGGCAAAATGAACAAGCTAACCTAATATTTTGAAAATTTTTCTGAAAATAGTAAATTTTAAGATTTGTTTTTGTATCTATATATGGTATTAATATTTCTTGACCTAGTTGTAGTAGGTCCTTTCATATAAACCCATGGCTCTTTCCCATAGAAAATATTTTAGCGCACAAGCTAGAGACCTTAATGCTAGTAAGCTTTCTAAAGTTAAAAGTTACAAGAGAACAAGCTTTTCCCTCTAAAATATAAAAGCATTTTTTCCCGTTTGATTCATCTTAGGTCTTTTATTGTTAAACGGCAATTAAAACGGCAATTAAATAAGGCAATTTTTAATAATAAAAGTATTCTTAAATTTTTTCTTTAGGTTGTTTTCAAAATTATGATGCTTTTAGAAAAGTACCCACATTTTCGTCAGTATACAGCCACTCTTTGGACCGTGAAATCAAATAAGGAAAACAAACCAGTTAAATTCAAGAACTTCTTCCGTCCGTAAAAAATCAGACTTTAACATCTTATTGATTCCCAAAAGCAAAGACAAAACTAAACTTTCAAGAGAAACTACACCTTCTCAAGCTGCTTGATCTCATCTATTTTCTGCTTATTATTTTTCTTATTTTTCCCCCACGGATCTCTTTTTTTGAATTTGCCGACCGCAAATACCAAAAGCTGCATAACTGGAAATATTTTCCATTAAAAATTGAGTTCCTGTTTTTTTTCTAATATATTCAGGTATGCATGGTTTCTAAGTTTTAAGGGGTTTCAGCGCCTTTCATATTTATTCATTCAAACAATCAGATTTTATCTCCATTGTCCTTTAACTTTTCAGGAAAGGTCAGGATAAATCTATCTGCGGGAAGAATATATCTGAAAAGAACCAGTAACCGAAATAGACAATAATTTCGAATATAAGCGATAATAATAAGTTTAAAAAGAAAAGAAAATACCCTCCTTATCAGGAAAATGTGAAATGCTGAAGAACATCTTGGCTTACGAAGAAAATTCGAAACTCCGAAAATTTATAGCCAGAATAAGAAGTTTCATTTGCTTAGCTAAAAAAATATATTCATCTTGCATATTTTTCAATTGAGCATAGTGTTTTGAAAAGAATCTTTTTTATTTGTCCTAATGAGGTAAACATGCCAAGTCCCCACTATGCGGAGGGATTTTCTGGATGAAAAGGTTATATAGAAATCTGAAAACCACCAAAAAGTCGTTTATGATCGAGATTATTGTCTTTTACTACAACGTTAAATGCTAATTAATTTCAAAGACAAATTAAATTAACAAAGCAGAGTTTGTCTTAGGCTATGAAAGTAAAAAACGAAATTGAAACTTGAAACGAACAAAAATTATTGCTTCAATTATTACGTTAGATATATCTACAAAACTAGCTCTAATAAACTGACTCGTGGTATTTTTCCGTATTTTGTAAAATTCTAAAAAACAAGTTACAAAATTCAGTATCTGCTAAATACAGGAAATATAATTTCTGTCAGAGAATGGCCATATTTTTCAGGAACGCTTGTGACATTTCATGCGTTAGCAAGTGAATTAATCCCTCATATCCGTATTTAGTATTTTTGGAAATAATAATTATTCAAAAATGTTGCTGCTCGATAATTAGCAGAAAACTTCTGATTGAATACGGGATTGAACTTAAAAATGTGTAACATTAATCAGAACAAAAAATTGGTGTTGTCAGTGTAATTAGTGATTTACTTAATTAAAATATTTTCTTTCAAAACGATCAAAAGTTGGTAGAAGGGCTAGTAAAAATTGCATGGAAAAACTTTGGTTATTTTTAAGCTCAGAATACAAAATATGATGTAGACTTTTTTTGTGTAAGTTTAAAAAGATTTTTTTTTATTTCAAATATCCAAAACACATAAAAGAGAGCAGATTTTGAAAATTTATCACTCAAAAACTTATACCTAACATCAAAAAAACACCCACTTACATATATGAACTCAGCATACTTTTTTTTAGTAGGCTGAGTACGTACAGCGTACTCAGGAGTACTTTTTTTAAATCTCAAAATAAAAGTGGTGTTGCACAGCACAATTACAAGCAATTAAAAACATAAACGCCTGTTAAATGAAAAGTATTTAAATTCAGGGAGAAAAGCTACATTCCCACCCTTAACATTTCCAGGCTTAACCTGACGCAATCTAATACATATTTCTCCACCGTCTTAATCAATCAAAAGGGGCATTATTAATGTCGATACTTTATCTCCAATATTTCAAATATGCGTCTTAATTTATTATGGGAATAGAAATTTATAGAAATTTAGTTTGGATTTGTTGCCTTGGAAATTGATAAAATAGGTGTTTTGTTATATTTTAATTGACATTTTGACTACTTAAATTTTCGGTGGTAGATATTTCAAACGGCGAGAGAGCGATCGTGGAATATAATAACCTTATTTATGTAGAATATGGTTAAAACTTGAAGCTAAAACATGTGAACATGGTACAATTTAATTCTTGATGTTCTCAATAAAACAAAAGAAAAAAAAAATCCGTTTTTAAAAATCATAAAAATACATTTATATTATATAAAGTGAAAAATAAGTGAAATAATTGAAAAAATCATGAAATAATTTTGCTCTGTGTTTTAAGAAAAGAAGATTAACAATTAGAAATGTAATATTAAAGCAAGAAGAAACTAATTTTTTAAATTCCAGATGTCAGAAAAATGGAAAAATATGCTAGGAATCCAGACTTTGAAATAAAATTTACTATAAAAGATACTAATGAACATCGAAAACAATTTTTACTAGAAAGTACAAACAGACAATGAATGATATATTATACATTATATATAATATTTATAATATTTTGTATTTTAAAATATATAATATTTTATACATTCAAAAATTTTAAATAAGTGATATAATATCAAAATATGTCAATATAACAGACAGGCACGTATCCAGGATTTTTTTTTTCGTTTGTTTTTTGAAAAGGATTTTTTCAGGGGAGAGACAAAAAAACTTTAAAAAAGCATCAAAAATTGGCTTATATTCATTTTTATTACGTTTTTCACGAGCCAGACAAACATTTTGGGTGGTGTGGGGGGGGGGGGGGGGGGTTCAAACCCCTTAACCCCCCTGGATACGGCATTGATAACAGAATTTATATTCCGGACAACATACAGAACGGACAAATCTGCTTAGGAGCCAATCTTAGAAACAGAATTGTATTAAAATAAAATAAAAATACTTTTGTCATCTTACAAACATACGAAAAGAAGCAGAGTAAGCATAAAGGAAAAGAAGAACATGAAAAATAAACATTTAGAAAAGAACACCCTCTAAAGAATAAAAAAAAGGATAATAAAAAATTGAGCCAAAAACAAGGCTATATAGTGAACATAGTAAAATAATATTCCCCTCCCAAGTGCAACGGAACTGTACTCCTCAATAAATTAATACTATATAGACATTTATTTCAGAATAGCCACAGTGCCATGACCAAGGGCGTATCCAGGGGAATTAGGAGGTCTTTACCCCCCCTTGTCCCTAAATTTTTTCCGACCCCTGAAAACGTAACAAAAAGCTATATAAACAAATTTTTTTATGCATTTTTTAAAGTATTTTTTGTAACCTCCCCCCCCCCCCGAAGAAACACCCCCCTTCCGAAAAAAAACTCTTCTCAATTTTTGTATATTTTGCAGTGTTTTAATTGTTGTAAAATCATTAGAGCCCATTGCTGAAACAGACCACTCGTTTGGTCCCACCTTACTTTAAAATAAACCCTTTCCCTGATTCAGTTATTCGAGTCACCAATCTAACCCCAACGCCAAAAAATGGACAGGTATACAATCTCATTTTCTAGTTGGGTAAAAAAAAAAATTATCCTCAGTGAAGAATTAAAATAGAAAAGAAGTAGAGAATGAAAGAGAAAAGGTAGAGGAAAATGAAAATAGAGAAAAGTATAACCCCATGGAAGAAAATCTAAAATACAATGAAGGTACTGAGAAGTGAACATGCACTGAGAAGTGAAACGACAAATTTTCTGTTCAGCTACTAAAAAAATTAATCATAGGCAGCGCGCTAGCGCTGCCTAAGTAAAGAACAATGTGGGCAGAATGTGTTTTTTTTTCTTTTTTTTTTTTTTTTGGTCTCCATACCTGGGCACTTCGTATCAAAGGAGTTGTCGTAGAAACTTCGAAAAAGGCTCATTCGATTTGAAATTTGAGTGGCTAGTGCCCTTTTTAATAGTCGAAAATGATTGGAGGGCAACTAGCGCCCCCCCCCCCCCCCCCCACGCCCATCATTCCCCCAAACACATCCAATAAAAATTTTGAGATAGCCATTTTGTTCAGCGTAGTTGATTTCCAGATAGAAAATATGTTTTTGAGGAGGACACTTCCCCACAACCCTCAGGGCACGGTTTTCAAGTTATGCCCTGGGGGCATATAAGTTTTTTTATAGAAGGCATTGTCGTAGAAACTTCAAAAAATGCTCACTCGATTCTCAATTCAAAGGGCTAGTGCCCTTTTTAATAGTCGAAAGTGATGGAGGGCAACTAGCCCCCCCCCCCGTCCATCCAATCAAAGTTTTGAGATGGACATTTTGTTCAGCGTAGTTTGTTTCCAGACAGAAAATATGTTTTTCAGGAGGAAACTCCCCCACAGCCCTCAGGGCAAGGGTTTTTAGTTATGCCCTGGGGGGCATATACGGTTTTTAAAGAAGGCGTTGTTATACAAACTTCAAAAAAAAAAGCTCATTCAATTGGAAACTGAAAGGGCTAGTGCTTTTTTTAATAGTTGAAAGTGATTGGATAGCGACTAACGCCCTTTTACGCCCACCATTTTCCAAAAGACATCCAATCAAAATTTTGAGATAGCCATTTTGTTCAGCGTAGTTGATTTCCAGATAGAAAACATATTTTTGAGGAGGAGACTCCCCATAACCCTCAGGGCAAGGATTATAATTTACGCCCTGGGGGCATATAAGGTTTTTATTGAAATCTTTGTCGTAAAAACTTGAAAAAGGGCTCATTCGATTTGAAATTCAAAGGGCTAGTACCCTTTTCAATAATCGAAAGTGATTTGAGGGCAACTACCGCCCCCCCCCTCTCACGCCCACCTTTTCCCCAAACACATCCAATCAACATTTTTAGATAGCCATTTTATTCAAAGTAGTTGAGAGTTTTGGAAATTAGGTCTTTAAGGATGACAATCCTCCCCCAGAGCCTTCAGGGCAAAGGTTGTAAGTTATGCCCTGGATCATTTAAAGTTTTCATTGAAAGAGCTGACGTAGAAACTTCAAAAGAGCTCATTCAATTGGAAATTGAAAGGGCTAGTGCCTTTTTTAATAGTTGAAAATGATTGGATAGCGACTAACGCCCCTCTCACGCCCACCATTTTCCAAAACACATCCAATCAAAATATTGAGAAATACATTTTTTCAACGTAGTTGAACGTTCTGGAAATTAGGTCTTTTAGGATGATAACACCCTCAGAGCCCTCAGTGCAAGGGTTGTAAGTTATGCCCCGGGGGCAAATAAGGTTTATATAGAAAGTTGTTGCATAAATCATAGGCAGCGCGATCGCGCTGCCTAAGTAAAGAACGGGGACACTCGAGAACGAGACAAGAAACGGGAACTAAGTAAAAAGGAGGACACTCCCCCAGAGTCCTCAGGGCAAGAATTTTAAGTTATGTCCTGGGGGCATATAAGAACGATGTTGGCACACTGTATTATTTATTAATTTTTTCCTTCAGGGCAGGGCACTTCGTATCGAAGAACTTGTCGTAGAAACTTCGAAAAGCGTTCATTCAATTGGAAATTGAAGTGGCTTTTTGCCCTTTTTAATAGTCGAAAGTGATTGGAAGTTGACTAACACCCCTTCCATGCCCACCATTTCCAAAAACACATCCAATCAAAATTTTGAGATAGCCATTTTGTTCAGCGTAGTTGATTTCCAGATAGAAATTATGTTTTTGAGGACAGTCCCCCTTAGGGCAAGCCTTAGGACAAGGGTTGTAAGTTATGTCCTGGGGCGCATATAATGTTTTTATAGAAGGCGTTGTCGTAGAAACGTAGAGAAAACGCTCCTTCGTTTTGGAAATTCAAAGGGCTAGTGGCCTTTTAAATAGTCGAAAGAGATTAGAGGGCAACTAACTCGCCTCTCACGCCCACCTTTTCCCCAAACACATCTAATCAAAACTTTAAGATAGCCATTTTAATATACGTAGTTTTAAGTTCTGGAAATTAGGTCTTTGAGGATGACAACCCCTCCCCCCACATCCCTCAGGGCAAGGGTTGTAAATTATGCCAAGGGGGCATATAAGGTTTGTATATTACGCATTGTCGTAGAAACTTCAAAAAGGGCTCATTCAATTGGAAATTGAAATGCCTAGTGCCCTTTTCAATAGTCGAAAGTGATTGGAAAGCAACTAACACTCCTCCCATGCCCACTATTTCCCCAACACACATCCAATAAAGATTTCGAGATAGCCATTTTGTTCCACGTAGTTCAAAGTTCAGGAAATTAAACCTTTGAGCAGGACACTCACCCCACAGTTTTTCAGGGCAAGGGTTACAAGTTATGCCCTTGGGTTATATAAGGTATTTATTGAAATCTTTGTCGTAGAAACTTGAAAAAAAGGCTCATTCGATTGGAAATTCAAAGGGGTAGTGTGTCCTTTTTAATAGTTGAAAGTGATTGGAGGGCAACTAGCCCCCCCCCCCAACCATCATTCCCCCAAACACATCCAATCAAAATTGTGAGATAGCCATTTTATTCAACGTAGTTGATTTCAGATAGAAAATAGGTTTTTGAGGAGGACACTACCCCACAACCCTCAGGACAAGGGATTCAAGTTATGTCCTGGGGTATATAAGGTTTTTATAGAAGGCGTTGTCATAGAAACTTCAAAACAGGCTCATTCGATTGGAAATCCAAAGGGCTAGTGCCTTTTTTAATAGTCGAAAGTGATTGGAGGGCAACTAGCTCCCCCCATACGCCCATCACTCACCCAAACACATCCAATCAAAATTTTGAGATAGCCATTTTGTTCAGCGTAGGCTCGTTGATTTTCAGGTAGAAAATATGTTTTTGAGAAGGACACTCCCCCCCAACCCTCAGGGCAAGGGTTTTAAGGTATGCCCTGGGGGCATATAAGGTTTTTATATAGAAGGCGTTGTCATAAAAACTTCAAAAAAGGCTAATTTGATTTTAAATTCAAAGGGCTAGTGCACTTTTTAACAGTCGAAAGTGATTGGAGGGCAACTAGCCCCCCCCCCCCACGCCCATCATCCCCCCAAACACGTTCAATCAAAACTTTGAGATAGCCATTTTGTTCAGCGTAGCTGATTTCTAGATATAAAAATATCTTTTTGAGAAGGACACTCCCCAAAAACCCTCAGGGCAAGGGTTTTAAGTTATGCCTAGGGGGCATATAATGTTTTTATAGAAAGCGTTGTCATAGAAACTTCAAAAAAAGCTCAATCGATTGGAAATTCAAAGGGCTAGTGCCCTTTTTAATAGTCAAAAGTGATTGGAGGGCAACTAGCCCCACCCCCAAACCCATCATTCCCCCAATCACATCCAATAAAAATTTTTGAGCTAGCCATTTTGTTCAGCGTAGTTGATTTACAGATAGAAAATATGTTTTTGAGTAGGATACTCTGCCACAGCCCTCAGGGCAAGGGTTTTAGGTTATGCCCTGGGGGCATATAAGGTTCTTATAGAAGGCGTTGTCGTAGAAACTTCAGAAAAGGGCTCATTCGATTTGGAATTCAAAGGGCTAGTGCCCTTTTTTCACAGTCGAAAGTGATTAGTGATATTTTTTGTTGTTGTTGTTGTTTAGACCAGGGCACTTCGCATCGAAGGAGTTGTCGTGGGAACTTCAAAAGGGACTCATTCAATTGAAAATAGAAAGGGCTGATGCCCTTTTTAATAGTGGAAAGTGATTGGAGGGCAACTAATTCCCCTTCCACTCCCACCGTCCCATTTGCACATTATGTTAAAAACTAAATGCTGCCTTAAGATTAAATCAAAATGCACTGTGATAATCCTAATTCCCAAAAAGGCATCTCAGCAGTATCCCAAGACCGACTGAGGGTATTATGTTCAAAATTTCGAGACTACTTCTGCTCTTAAAATTTAACCAAATCAAAATTGCGTAAGTGTATCCAAGCTATCAAAGAAAGTAAACAGATTTTTTCGCGAATGGTATCAAGTTTTCCATTTCAGGTCAACTAGAGGAGGTATGAAACTAAATTAAACAGTACTACTTGTGTCCAGATTTTTAGAAGGGTCTATGTTGTTAAAAATTGCTGAAAATTTTTCTCTAGCATACAAATAGCAGGCCAAACTATAAAGTCTTAAAAAACAAAAAGATTTAAAGTGTTAGTTTCTTTTTCCCTGACAAAACTATGTCAATATAAAAGGAACAGAAATTAATCAAAAAAAAACTTTTTCCACAAAATAAGTTTTTTCAAAGAAAACTAAAGAACTCCATTAAACAAAAAATGATCAAAAATAAAATCAAATAATCTACCAAGCGTGAAACTACCACAAATCAGCATCGATGAATAAATGAAACCCAAAACGAACAGAAATTACAATAAATAACCGAGTCAAACTCAAAAGGAGCAGAAATTAACATAAGTTGGGCGCAAACCCCTATGCCTTCCGATGGCCAGAACAAAATTTACACTTTACTGAAAAAATACAAATGAACGTGCATTGTTAGTTTAATATACATATACTGATATTCAGTAATCAAAATGTTAAAATTATTTGATTTATTAAAGTTATAAAAGTAAAAACATTAATATTTTTTTCAGCAAAGTGCAAATTTTGTTTCACGCTTGGTAGATTATTTGATTTAATTTTTGATCATTTTTTTATTTAATGGAGTTCTTTACTTTTCTTTGAAAAACTTATTTTGTGGAAAAAGTTTTTTTAATTAATCTTTCTAAGAAGCAAACAGAAGCGGTGAGTAGTTGTGACGTAGAAAGTTGTTGGAGTAGGGCTACTGCCCTTTAAACGCATTAAAAATTTGTTTGTTTATTTTATTACGTTTTTCTACGAGTCGGGCAAAAATTTCAAGGGGTTCAAACCCTTTAGCCCTCTCGCTGGATGCGGACTTGGAAGGTAGACTGATTGTTTAATAAATAAAGATATTAGTTCATGAAAGTCTCGGAAAGAAATGTATTTTTGTTTTTCAATAAAGCACAAATGACCCCCTGTCCTTTAGAACTTGTAAGCTGCGGTAGCCCTAGTCCCTGTCTGTGGTAATTTTTTTTTTAGCTTAATGTTTGACTAGATATTTCGTTTCTAAATTTAACTTCTACTCGCTATTAATTGACCTAGTTTTACTACTGCTTTATATTAGAAATGTCTGTGAAGTTATTTTTATAGTTTTTGTGTCAAAAATTTTGAATTATAATTTAAATTTAGGGTGAAAATTGGATATTCAAAAATTTGGATAAAATTTGGAATTTTAACCGCCAGTAGTTTTGTGCTATTGAAATTTCTCAATTGCACCTGTGTTGGGATTGAGGTTTCATGATTGGGACATGTGTTGGGATTGAGGCTGGGGTGAGGTTTCTACGTGCTTGGTAATTTATGAATGAATCAGACACAAAACAAAATTTTGGGCCCATTTTTGGGTATCACAATCTGATACAGCCAAAATTAGGTTCAAATTTGTTTTCTCCATAGGGGTCCACTTGGCAATATAGGCCAATGGTGTTGTGTGTACCAAACTTTTTAATATTCTTTTGGTCTGGAATGGTCAAAAACACTCAGAGTCAAGCAACTGGGCCAAACGACACTGACACAAGTCCTAGCTGATTGGAAAAAATAGTTTTGGGCCTAATTTCAAGCAACATTAGTCTTCTCAAGATTTTTCTTAGCATAAGGGCCTCCTCAACCCATACGCTTCCAAATATTATTTTCAAGCTAACAATAATAAATAGTGAATAATTTTTTTGAACGAACCATTATTGGGGGGATAAAATTATTTTGGCACTCTTTATCACTTTCATTAAGCATAATAGTTCAATTCCCTTTGCCCTCCCAAAGACTCTCTGAAAGTAACTCGAACCCCAGTTGTCTCCGAAACATTACAGGTACGCAATTTTGATAAACTGGATGCATAAACTGTCTTTCGATTTACTTACTAACTTTACCATAAATAGATGGAAATTTTCACTTGGTATAATAGTGCCAAAACCTTTAGGTAGATCGGAGATATATAATTTTTGGCCCCGAACCCCTCTCTCTTAACGCAAAATATGAAGCCACTTTGTCTCCCCAACACTCCAGAGGTTTCAGCTTGACCCCCACCAGGCTTTCCTGATATTTTGCCGATATGCCATTTTGATAACATGGATGCATAGTTTCTTTCAATTTACCTCTTCTCCTCCTCCCAAGTCAAATTTGAGGTCAGCTGGTCTTCCTAACAGCCCCTGAAATTTTATATTCGATCCCCAAAGTTGTTCTTGAGATAACAAAGACATACTATTTTGTCCGTATAGTATATTATATGCTATTATTATACTCTTATTATACGATATAGTATATTATAGTATAATATATACTATTATTATACTCTTATTATACTATATAGTATATTATAGTATATTGTATACTATTATTATACTCCTATTATGCTATATAGTATATTATAGTATATTATTTTACTATTATTACACTATATAGTATATTATAGTATATTTATATACTATTATTATACTCATGGTTTCTTTTCAATCTGCATCGCTGCTTCACTTCACAGGAAATAAATTATAATCCAACGGGAACTCATAATACCAAAATTTTACCAAATCTTTAGACCCATCCTTTCTGCTCTTCTCTCCAAGGCAATATTCAAGGTGTACTTGCCTCACAGCACCCCCTGGAAGTTTCAACTTGATCCCCCAACGGCGTTCCCTGTATACCGACTCTTTTGATCACTTGACAAGATAATAATAATAATAATAATAATAATAATAATAATAATAATAATTTATTATAAGCCAAAAAATAGGCCATACAGCACAGTATTCTTAAATACACTCCACAAGAAAAATAACATAAATATCAAGTTCCACTCATTGATGTCAACGCTTCATTTACATATTTACATAACTGCCTGATTGTCCTTTTTACAGTCGTCTTCAGGATCCTCAGGAACTCCAAGTTACCACCGTCAAAATACTTCCCCTTAATAGAGAAAGTTGCTGCACTCGGCGAGAATATTGGTCACATCCTCAAGATGCAGTGTCTTTTGATTTACTCGCTACTTACTCGTTAATAGACATAGCTTATGGTGCAGTGACGTTTAGCTAGATTGGAGGAAAAAAAAACTTATACAGCATTTTTAGCC
Organism: Artemia sinica; assembly: GCA_027921565.1. Lineage (NCBI taxonomy): Eukaryota > Metazoa > Arthropoda > Branchiopoda > Anostraca > Artemiidae > Artemia > Artemia sinica. The sequence goes on from CM051262.1 coordinate 14,948,799, forward strand.
ACTCCCCCGTAAGACAATTTGAAATCCCTTTGCCCCCAGCTCCCCTCTCCCTCCCTGAAAGTTTCAACTGCATCTACGAAGCAGCTCTCAAGATGTTGAAAATATGCTATTTTGATTACCTGAATATGCATAGTGTCTTTAGATTCACCTCTACTCCCTCCCCTAAGTCTACATTTGACGTTTGCTTGACCCCACCCCCCCTTCAACACCGGAAAAAAGTATCAACTCGAATTCCAAAGTCATCCCCGTGATATTGCTGATAATCTGAAAACTTGGGTGCCCATAGTGTCTTTTGGTTTGCTCAGGTACGTTTGTCTTCTCCGGAGTGTACCCCTGGGAAACACTGGGAATCCTGACCTAACGAACGATCCCAAAGAGCTCCGAGCTGATCGCACAACCAAGAAAGAACTTGGCTGCCTCCCGGCTAAAACTTACTTGTTAACAATATGTGAATTTTCACAATTTAGGTCCATTACCCCTGGGGCTTTGGGGGTGATCCCGGAGGCATTCATGTTTGATCTTTCAACGCTTCTGAGCCAGAAGGTTATCTCACAAAGTTTTCATTCAATTTCAAGTGGGTTATGGGGGCGGATACCAGCAAAGGGCGGGGAGAGGGTGGCAGGTTGCCCTCTAAGCCCTTTCAGCCCTTGAAAAGAACAGTTGAACAATCAATTTCCAATCGAACGAGCCCCCCTTCTGAGTTTCCGAAAAAACCCGTCCATACGAATTGAGCGGGAAAGAAAAGAGTTTTTGCCTCGTCCTGGCTCTTTGTAGAGCTTCGTTTTAGGGGTAAACCGGTTTTGTCTATTTTTCTATTATGTATTGGAGTCTGTTTAGGTCAAGGGCTCAGGGGTATAATTTTAAAATTTTAAGACTCAGCAAGTTTTGAGAATATATAGCATATCGAGAGTAAAAAGATTTTGGACTCTTTTTTAGGGGGGACCGTACCCTAGACTTTTTTTTATCCTCTTGGTTCCTCTTGGCCCAAGGATTTATGGTAGGTTTAAATTTAAATTTAATTTGCCAACATTTTGGGTTCCTCATCCCCTTCCACAGCAAGAAGTCTGATCCTTTTCGCCCAAAGAAAGATCCCTAAAGATTGAAGTCAATCATACGCCCTATGTCTAACATATTTCCTTCCCTAGTCCTTGCCCAGGGCTGTGTGAGATCACGTCATCCCAGGAGCCTTATAATGAGACCTTTCGACTATTTCGAAAAAGCTACCATCTCAACTTTAATTGGGTGTCTTGGGAGGTTACTTGGGGTTTGGGTAGCCTTCGAAATGGCAAAAGAGGAGATTGGTTGCCCTCCAATCATTTTTTACTCTGAAAAGGGCACTTGAACTTTTAATTTCAAATTGAACGACACCCTCCCTAGATTTAGAGCCACTCCTTCCATACGAACTGGCTAGGGAGGAAAGGAAGGGAGAAAAAATATACCAAAGGCACTTGGCTCTTTAAATAGGTACTGCTATAGCGTTGTCTCTGATGCAAAAGCAAAACCATTTAGACAATAATACATTACTCTGCGTTCTATGGAGAAAAGTAAGAAAACTTTAAGCTTCTTAGCATGGTCTGTTTCCAAATGAAAGTGAAATATTCGAGAAGGTTTATAACTTCGCTGAAGATTCTTAAATAATAAAATTTAAGTTGAGACAACTTCCGGATGGAACAAAACGGAGACAATAAGCCAATTTCATTCCGTTTAGGGAATTAATTTTCCCCAAAAAAGTTCTCTCCATTTTAGAATCGTGACCTGTTATCTTTTTCTTCTTTTTAATGGTGAAACTAAAAGAAAAGGTAAATTTAGAGAAAAATTTACCTAGTAAATAAAGAAAAGGTAAATTTAGAGTTGAGTTTATACAGCTCTAACCAATAACCTCATAGATATGCAGATATGATCTATCTTCATACATTGAATACCGTAAGATGTGGAATATTAAGCACTTTTTCAGGGGAATGCTCAAATATCGTGATTTTTGTAAGTTTTACTTCATTCATAAGTATCCGCAACTTTTACCTAATCACCAAACAGAGAAACGAGCATGTGACAATACACAATAGGGGACTGCGTGGGAAGCCGGTGCTTCTCAATTGTATATACAATGAGTCATACGGTTTCAGATGCTCACAAGAAAGGGTAGAGCTCAAAGCTCTTTTTGTGCTTCGGGCCCCTGAAATGTAAGATTTCCTTCCCCAGAGTTAGTTGTATCCAGGTTAGCTGTATCCATCTACTAGATGTGCACAAAACGACTTACCCCGAAAGTGTTTTGAACGTTATACCCCAACAAGGCTTGACCTAAGAGTGAGAGAAAGAAAAAATGTCGCTGTGAATTTTTTATATTTGCAATTTGGATTTTGTTCCCTTTCAATTTCAAATAATACGTTCAACCACACCAAAGGTGTATCTCTTCCTGAAGATAAGAGTCGGCGCCATTGATTACTACTTGAGGAATTTTTGTTGGTTCACCATTTTTTTGGGTTATGAGAGAAGGCTTTTTGTTATATATCCTTTTTTTCTGCTTAATGTAGATGGAACTACTAATGTAAATAGAACATCTACTTCAGGTAGATCTGCTTCATCAAGTTCACCTGTTCTCGTTAGTTTTGAAAAATGCATCCCATTCTAAGATAAAATCCTACTAAAAAATCCGATGCACGCACCTATGGCATATATTATGGTTAGTGAGTCAGTAAGATAAATAATTGACTAATGCTCCTGACACTGTGTGAGGGATAAGGATGGTCTAACCATTCTGGAGCTAACAATTTAATGAAACTGTTTTTGGAAAAGTAGAAATGTGCTTTGATGAATGAAATCCGAAATTAATTTTTATAACCCTTTGCAAATGGACGTCATGTACTATGTTAGTACATAATATAAGCATTTCTTATGACATCATATATGGCATCATATAAGTATTTTCTATATGATGAGGTTATGCATAGCATGTATAGGATTGTTGAGTTTCCAACGCAACAGTTATTTATATGATTTAATGTCTGTTGGAAGGCCCAAAAACGAAAAGTTGTAGTTAAATATAAATGAGGATTCTTTGGAATCAACACCTGTCAAAAATGAAAATGAAGAGAAAAGACACAAGCATTAGAAGACATACGACAACAAACAAGTGAGGGAGTAAAAAATGTTACCGCCTTGTTGGTCAATTTGACTTAGTGATTTGGAGGGTATTGCTATTAAATGACTTTTTTGTTTTCTACCGACCAAGACTGATTTCCTTTAAAAGAAACAAATTAAAAGATCAAAAGAAAATTAAAGGAAAGAAAGGGGTCGTCAATGTCTTCCATACCTTGCAAAATCAAAACCTGGACTAGATAAATCGTTGAAAGAAAAAGAAGTTTTGTCCCACCACCTGAACAATTGAAAGAAACTAAGATTCGGCAATATTTCTTTCATAGTGACAAAAGACAAGCCGAGGCAAAAGTTGAAGGTCCAATAAAAAAATGTAATTATACAAAGGCACCACTTCTAATTTAAGGTCCAATTTGACATCATGACATCAGAAAAGGATAGAATTTTCTGCGTTTATAGAACCCCTGCCGCGGGCCGAGTGCCAGGGCCGGCAGCGCGCGAAGCCACCGGGCTCCCGGTATTATATATATATATATATATATATATATATATATATATATATATATATATATATATATATATATATATATATATATATATATATATATATATATATATATATATATATATATATATATATATATATATATATATATATATATATATATACATATATATATATATATATATATATATATATATATATATATATAATATATATATATATATATATATATATATATATATATATATATATATATATATAATATATATATATATATATATATATATATATATATATATATATATATATAATTGAAGTCAAGCTCAAAGCGAACGAAAAATTGCGACAAAGAATGAAATGAGACATTAAAGAAATTTAAATTATTACAAGTAAGAATGAGCCTGCCACCTTTTCGCAAACCCTAAAGAATTGGGTGTCATTTGAGCTTTACTGAAAACAGAAAAGATTGATTCAAATACTAAAAGTTTTGTATATTTTCAAACCTTGTTTCTGAAAGTCTTATTTAGCTGTCGCTTTTCTATTCATTGAAGTTAAAAAGATTTAAATTGATGAAAATATCAATGAAGAAAATTATCGTTTTGAAATACCAACACTACTTAGATTGCAACAAATTCATGTATATCGAGAAATTTGCGTTTTTTTCTTAATGTTTTACAGGTTTTTTTTGGGGGGGGGATTTTTTTTTTATAAATGAATTCCAAAATGGGGAACTATAATGAATAAAAGTTTTTGCGCTTTTGAACACTTTATTTTGTGTATGCAACATCGTTCATTATTTTGGTTTTGATGAACTAGTCTTGGAAGGTGAAATGAGGGGCGGCAGTTTGTTTTACGTTTTCTAACGTTTTTTCAAGGATAATTTTTTAAAAAGTTAATTCCAGTTACTTTTAGGTTTTGATTTCATTCCTTCATTCAAGCATTTTTTTCTTAAATTTTGATGAATCATACAACTCGCAATGGATTTTTAACTTTTAATTACCGAGGGTCATTCTCGAAGAGAAGACCTGGAGGGTGATTCTCCTTACCCTTCACTTGAATGCAGTTTAGCCTTGTGCAGCTTTACTTTTATTTATACGAATCTAACTAAAGACAACCCCTCAAAACACTAGCCTACAAATCTGAGGGTCAAAATAAAAGAAAACTGTCAGAAAGCTAGGTAGAGGCGCCCTCCCCTCCTCACTCCATAGCCTTCCATAAATCGTCAAACCCCCAACCCTAAATTAGACTGAGTCGAAAGAATTAAAACATTTTCGCATATTTGGAGGTGGAGGAGAACCGGGCCTCTAACCAGGGCCTCCATTTACATTGTTATAAATTCTCCTATAATCCTAATTTCAAATACAAGTCTGAATTTGTACTAAATTACATTTATAGAGCCTCATTTTTTAAATGAGCTGCTTGCATGATGGTGCACCATTTTTTGTTGGGTGGGATGACTCACCCTGACCAGAACGCATGTTTTGATGAGTTTTCAACCCATCTACAAAATCGAAGGTAATATTTTTTTTAAAGGGTTTAAGTACATCCAGGTTGTCAAAGGAGCAGAAATAGAATATCTCAGGAACAGAGTAGGTTGTTTCCACTTTCAGTGAAACTAGGGGGAGTAAACAAGGGGGATGAGATTATGTTCCGATGGCTTATTTCACTTTGAGGGGAAAAGGACGCAAAAGGATGAGGTAACCTGGGTATGTTTTCTTTCCTTAAGAAAGTGTTAGAACCCATCATTTACGATCAAAGTACTTCTCTCTCATTTTTTTTTTTTTTTTTTTTTTTTTTTTTTTTTTTTTTTTTTTTTTTTTTTTTTTTTTTTTTTTTTTTTACGATCATGTGTTCTACATGCTGACCTGAAGCTAAAAATGACAATGTTACTCGTTACTACGTCCACGATAGATTATGCTTGGATAAAGAACAGCTCTTTGCACAATCTGGCACCCTTGAAACTGAAGTTCCGCGCATCGTGCCACCGAAAGAGGCGTAATTTTAAGACTTGTCCACCATTTTGATTAAAACGACTGTCTTCAAATTTCGATCGAATGCCACTTATTATCGCGGTAGGGGAGGGGGGCAGTAACACAAATGCTGTGCAAAGGGTAACTGCCTACTCTAAATGTTTCTTATTCCTTTAGAAATGACACTGTACCTCATATTTGAAAATCAAATGGGGGCTGTCCCAAATGTCCCTATAAAATATCCCTTTACATTATGAGGCTGGAAAAAAAGAAGCTACAAAACATGAAAAACTGAGTTTATAATTTTGCTTATTTTATATTTATTATATATTTATTTCTAGATTAAATTACTCTTCTCGGGCTAGTACGCACCATTTTTTCCAGGGACCCAATAACAGAAAAAAAAAATTAATGTTGATATGGTGTTCTCGGGAATTCAGTAAAATCTAGGGTTTCTAGATGGGGATAGACCCGCGAGGCTAAGGTTTTCGTATGATATTATAACTTTTATCAATCTATCCTTTTATCAATCTAATTCACGGCATTTTATGCTCTTAGTGTAAACCTCTGCTGTCACTCTGTAAACCACTATTTAATTCTTTATTTGTATGCCCTTTTATATTGGCAGATGTAATGGTTTACGTAAATTCCAAAGATAGACGATAAACGTTGGTACATGGTCTTTATTGAATAGCGTGAGAATACACATAGAGAAAAATAAGGTAGCACAAGAACAACTAGCTACGACGAAGGCGAACGATGGACTCCTTTAGAAATGAGCCAAGAATGTAACTTTCCTGGAACGGAAGTTCCAGCTATTGGTTGTTCAACCATGCCTGGGAACGGACCCTTTCCCACGACTAGCCTTAGTCCCAAAAGCCCCCCCCCCTGGACTGTTTCTCGTTGACATATACATGGCCAAATCTCTAAGAAACGAGACACCAGAAAAAAGCCTTCTCGAATTTATGTTCCAAAGACTTTACAGATTCTCCCCCCTGTTTTAAGTTAAATTTCCCAAATTTGGCTTATCCTCTTCTCATAAACCCTCAAACTTCAATTGAATTCAAAACATTCAATACCCTTCCCAAATTATTCACTTCTCACCTACTAACATTCTTCGGCATAAACTAGTAAAGAATTACATAATATAAACACTACACAATACTTGCATAAGTAAAAACGGACATAGTATAAACGAACTACACTAATAACAGTAGTCGGAAACTGAATATTTTAAAACACTTCACTTTTCTCTCTATACTTTAAAATAAACTTGTTCCCCATACCCCTGAATTTGATGAGGACAAGGAAGTTGGGATTATGTATAAACTTTGAATTAGGGCAAAAGGAATGACCGGGAAAGGCTAATTAATCCTGAAAATACCAGCGACAAATAAATGAAATTGCAAACTCTAAAAATCATGCCATGCTGCAATGACGTTAAGATATTATTCCCAATAAAATCATCGGGGTTTTATTGCTGCGGAACGCCTCGGTTTAGACCTATTTGGTTTTTCTCTACTAACTTGTGGTTCGACAAATGGCAGTACTACTGTTGATATCTCTACATAACTATTAGCGCTACGCATTAAAACCATCCCGTGAGGCATCGACCTCATCCCACTAGACCTCAAAACCAGCCCCCTTTCCACCTTTTTTTTTTCTCATCCCACGGGACCTCAAAACCGGCTTCCTTTTCATGGGTAACCAAACCGCCCTGCGAGGGCATCAGTACCATCTCGCAGTGCAACAAAAAAAAAACCATCCCGTGAGGCATCAGTACCATCCCACGGGACCTCAAAACCAGCTCCCTTTTCCTGGGGTAGCCAAACCGCCCTGCGAGGAATCAGTACCATCTCGCAGTGCAACAAAAAAAAAACCATCCCGTGAGGCATCAGTACCATCCCACGGGACCTTAAAACCAGCTCCCTTTTCTGGGTAGCCAAACCGTCCTGCGAGGAATCAGTACCATCTCGCAGTGCAACAAAAAAAAAAACCATCCCGTGAGGCATCAGTACCATCCCACGGGACCTCAAAACCAGCTCCCTTTTCCTGGGTAGCCAAACCGCCCTGCGAGGAATCAGTACCATCTCGCAGTGCCTTCTTATTATCATTGAGTCCAAATTTCACCCTCGTCAGCGCAGAAAGAAATTCATCGGAAAAAGAAGACGTGTCTTCTTTCTCCACTATCTGTTCTATCTGTTCATATTGTATTGCAACCTTATACGCATCACCTAAACAAAAAAAAAAATTCTGCACTATTCTCTGACGAATACCGTTTGTAGGACGGTCTGATCCTCTCCTTGAATAAATTAAGAGCAAATCTTCCAAGGACTACACCATCATCCCTGGCTTCTAAGGACACCCTACATGACCTTCCTAATTTTTGCATCCTTCTATAGAATAGATATGCCCTTTCATCCTTAAATTGAGCCACGCCTACAAACTCTGCAACCATTTTGCCTACTATTTTGCCTGGGGCATATGCTACAAGTAATCCACGTTTTAAACTTTACAAATTTATAATCGAGGGGAGTCAAATAAAAGAAATGGAAATATGCCATTTATCCTCCACTGTGTTACAAAATCAAAAGCAACCTTTTTGTTATATCCAGATTCCGCCGGATCAAATATAGAAATAATAACTGACATATTGATATCAAAATTTGAAAAAGCAATTACTCTAAAAATTTAAATATTGGTCTTAAACACCGTTCTTTAATTACGGACGCTAAATTTTGGGCAATAACTTCACTTCTAACAACAAGGGTCTAATAAAATTTACTGGGTTGTTTAGTCGTGGTAAATCACTTACGAAAGATAGTCCTTTCCAAATCCAATTGTAGTTGGTTTCAATTAAATCACTAGCGTCAAATGTAGTCACAATTGAGAATTAATTTTCGATTATCGAATTCAAAATGTAAAATTGTTGTTGGAAACTGTCAAATGTAGATCACACGTCGACTGTATAAAATCAGGTAAAAAAAAACCACCAACCGTAGAATGGCTAAGTGAAGGTAGAAATCAACCGGAGACTCTCAGTTGTAGAAATTTGAATTAGTAGGTAGAAGCTATCGCGAGGGAATCCATATTAGGCATTGTGTAACAGCCTATTTCAAAATGTTCATTTAAAAGAAAGTGTTTCTCAATAAGGCGCTTTGAATAGAAGAAAGTTCAATAGCTCGTAACGTTTCGATGTCTTATTAATCAGTCTTTTGTAGTATTTGCAGCTCAATATCACAGTCTGGTAGCGGGCGAAATACTCTTCAATATGTTGCCAGTATTTAGCATAAGATGTCGTAAATACTTATAACGGTCACTCAAATGTCACTTGGAGGTTTTCCACTAGTGATATATGCTCCACTAGTTTTAACCGCTTGCCACCACTCTGTAAACCTCTGCTGTCACTCTGTAAACCACTATTTAATTCTTTATTTGTATGCCCTTTTATATTGGCAGATGTAATGGTTTACGTAAATTCCAAAGATAGACGATAAACGTTGGTACATGGTCTTTATTGAATAGCGTGAGAATACACATAGAGAAAATAAGGTAGCACAAGAACAACTAGCTACGACGAAGGCGAACGATGGACTCCTTTAGAAATGAGCCAAGAATGTAACTTTCCTGGAACGGAAGTTCCAGCTATTGGTTGTTCAACCATGCCTGGGAACGGACCCTTTCCCACGACTAGCCTTAGTCCCAAAAGCCCCCCCCTGGTCTGTTCTCGTTGACATATACATGGCCAAATCTCTAAGAAACGAGACACCAGAAAAAAGCCTTCTCGAATTTATGTTCCAAAGACTTTACATTAGTTCTTAAAATCTTTATCCTTTTTGTAAAGTTTTCATTGCTTTTTTCCTATCCTTGTAATTTCTATGTACCGCCATATGTGATATAATTAAAGTTTGACGACTTATCTGGTGTAATTGAATATCTTGGTAATTAGATGTCTTTCCCACTTCAAATTACAGCTAATCTCCAATGTTTCTGTTCTATACCTCGAAGATGGTTCTTTTTACTGGAATATTTTGAAGAATTTAGAACCAGGAATATTTTATTTAGTTCATCATCTTATGGATTTAAAGGCCCTCTTTTACTATTTTTTTTTTTTTTTTTTTTTTTTTTTTTTTTTTTTTTTTTTTTTTTTTTTTTTTTTTTTTTTTTTTTTTACATGATTTCTTATTCTGGATTTTTTGCTCGACTTCTATTGACTTGCTGTCTTATCTGAATTAATTAAAAATTGGCACATAGCATATGATACAATTAAGTATGTATGTAATTAAAAAGCTTTTTCAAGCTTTAGCTTTTCCCTTACCAGCTTTTCACTATTTTTGGTAGCTTGAATATTAAATGGTGTGATATCCTTTAGATTATTGTAGGTTAAAAAGAGTATGTCCTATACCGGTCGTCTTATAGAATGGTAAACTGTCTTAAATTAATTTAAAAAAACTTTCCGAAAAAGAAGTTTTCTAAAGAAATTTAAAGCCCATATTAACTTAAGATCAGAAGAAATAGAAACCTACAATAAACTTAACTCAAAAAGGCCAGAAATTAAATAATTCCAAAACTAATAAGTACATCCAAAACGAAGAGAAATTGAACAAACAACCATGTTGGCATTTTTTTTCTTTTTTTTTTTCAATGACCGCACTGCCTTTTCTATGACGAAATAAATAAGAGTTCCAAATAGGGACAGGTCCTTTTATTAGACAGTGAAGCTAAAATATAAAACAAAAGCTCTAAATATTTCGATGATACAGTCGGCCATCATCATCAGTAGAGTTACTAACGTATCAAAATTAAACGTATCAAAACTGTAAAAGTCTAAAACCTACTGCATCATTGGCACTTACTGAAAACTATGTGTTTTGAACAGTCTTGGAAAGTACATATAAAACTAAACTGAATGTTTGATATATAATGCTATTAATTGTTGGAAGATCATCTGTTCAAGATTTTATTTCACTGTAATTTTATTTTCATTTTCAATGCTGCAATAACTAGAAAAGAAAATATTTGTAACATAATTCGTTTTCAGTGAAGCATCAATTCTTCACTGATAAAGCCTACTACCACCAACGTAGTAGGCTTTATACTTTTACAGTTAGGGAAGGGGGCATTATCCCAACTCTTGGTTGTAGTGAAGCTATATTTGTCTTGAACAGTCGTGGAAAGAACTAATAAAACTAAAATGAATATTTGATACATAATGATATTAATTGCTGAAAGCTCATGAGTTCAAAATTTAATTTACTGTAATTTTATGTTTATTTTTCAATGTTGTAGCAAGAACAAAAAAAAAAAATATTTGTAGTATATTTCGTTTTCAGTAAAGTGGCCAGTGATGCAGCAGGTTTTAGACTTTTATAGTGAGAGAAACCCAAACTCCTGTTTGTAGAGATTTTTGTGCGTTTCAAGCTTGATTTGTATATTCAATTTAAGTTTCACTCGTTGTAAGATTTATTTACTCATTTATATTACAATTACAATTTACTCATTTGTAAGATTTATTTACTCAGTTATACCTATTGTATGTTTGTTTGCTATGATATTTTATTTAATTTCTGTTCCTTTGGGTTTCATTTATACTGCAATAGCAAAGTGTTTTTGCTCCTTTTAAGCTTGATTTGCAATATTCAAACTTAAGCTTTACTCCGTTTAAGATTTATTTATTCATTTATATTAGTAACTGTTGTATGTTTTTTTTTTTGCTATGATGTTTATTTAATTTCTGTTCGTTTGGGTTTCATTTATTCTTTAATAGTAATTTCTGGTCTTTTTTAGTTTGAGTTATTTTAGGTTTCTATTTCTTCTGACCTTAAGTTTAATATGGCCTTTACTTTTCTTTAGAAAACTGAGTTTCATAAAAGCTTTTTTTAAAATTAATTTCTGTTCGGTTTGATTGCCAGAGTTTCAAGTTTTTCAAGATTCCCTATTTCAAAATAATTTTTTAATTCCAAAATAAATTAACTGTTTGGCAAGAGCTAATTAAATTAAACTGAATCATGGGCAGCGCAGTAGCGCTGCCTAAGTAAAGAGCGGTGCGGGCACATTGTATTATTTATTTTTATTTATTTATTGTTTAGACCAGGGTACTTCATATCGAACGAGTTGTCGTTGAAACTTCGAAAAGAGCTCATTCGATTTGAAGTTGAAAGTGCCAGTGCCCTTTTTAATATTCGGAAGTGATTGGAGGGCAACTAACGCCCCTCCAACGTCTACATTTCCCCAAACACATTCAATCAAAATCTTGAGATAGTCATTTCGTTTGACGTAGTTTAAAGATCCGGAAATTATGTCTTTGAGGATGACGAAAACCCCCCCCCCCCCCCCACCCCACAGCCCTCAGACCATGGGTTATAAGTTATGCCTTGGGGGCATTTAAGGTTTATATAGAAAGAGTGATCGTATAAACTTCGGAGAGAGCTAATGGATTGCTAGTCAGAAATTGTAGCGCCCTTTTTGGGATTCAGAGTGATCGGAGGGTGGATATCCCCCCCCCCCCCGGAACACCACGTATTTTTCCTAAATGCATCTGATGGAAATTTTGAGATGGCCATTTGTTATCGTAGAAACTTCAAAAAGAGCTCATTCGATTGAAAATTGAAAGATCTAGTGCCCTTTTTTAATGGTCAAATGTGATTGGAGGGCAACTAACCCCCTCCCACGAACAACATTTCCCCAAACATATCCAATCGAAATTTTGAGATAGCCATTTTTGTTCAACGTAATGGAAAGGTCCGGAATTATATCTTTGAGGATGACAACCCCCCATAGCCCTCAGGGCAAGGGATATAAGTTATGCCCTGGGGGCATATAAGGTATATATAGGAAGGGTGACCGTAAAATTCCAGAATGGACTTATTTGATTGGAAATCAGATGTGCTAGTGCCCTTTTCAAGATTCATATTGATCAAAGGGCTGATACCCCCGCCCCACCACCTCGTGTTTTCCCGAAATACATCTGCTAGAAATTTTGAGATGGCTACTTGTTGTCGTAGAAACTTCAAAAAGGGTTCATCCGATCGGAAATTTAAAGGAATAGTGCCCATTTTAATAGTCGAAAAGGAATTAAAGGGCAACCAACCCCCCTCCCGCGCCCACCGTTTTTGAAATAACCCCCCTCCCCCACACTCATCAATTCTCAGAACACATCTAATCAAAACTTTTCTATGTCAAAAATGACATAGCCATTTTGTTCAGTGTAGTTGAAAGGTCTGGAAATTATGTCTTTTACAACCCCCGTACCTTCTCAAGACCAAACATAATTTGCACTTTACTGAAAAAAATGGACGTGGATTGTCAGTTTGGTATACATATACTGTTATATATTCCTTAAGGTATAGATAATTAAAAAAAGTTAAAACATATTAAACGTATTTTGTTTATTTAAATCATACAATAAATAACCAAGTTCAAGTCAAAACGAGCAAAAATTAACATTAGTGGGGTTGACACCCCCCCCATGCCTTCTCAAGGCCAGAACATAATTTGCACTTTACTGAAAACAAAATAAATCTAAAATGTTTTCACTTTGTTTTTACTTGTTTAAAATATATTTACTAAATATGTGAAGGGCGAAGTCCTCTTCCTTGCACTCCAATTACAGCGCGAGTGCCTGGTGCCTTTTATAGGAGTAACAAGAGATTAGAGGGCAAGCAGTCCCATCTCTTAAGCCCTTTCATTTTCCAGACGCATCCAGTCAAAATTTTGAGACAGCCACTTTGTTCAGCATAGTTTAAAGGTCCAGCTACCATGTCCTTAGGGATATTAGGCATGTTAACCCCCCCCCCCCCACAATTATGCAATTGGCCAATTATGCTATAAAACTAAATGTTGCTTTAAAAATAAATCAAAAGGTATTGTGTTAAATGGTTGCCAATAAGACACCTCAGCAATATATTGAGCACGACTGGGGGTATTAAGTTGAAACTTTTGGAAATACTACTATTACTGCTTCTGGTCTTACCATTTGAATAAATAAAAAGAGTGTAGGTGTATCCAGATTGTCAAAGAGCATAGATAAAATCTTTTGGAATGATATTAATTTTTATTTTTCAGGTCAAGTTCAGAAGCTATAAAATTAAATTAAAAAATGCTGTTTGTGTCCGAATTAAAAATTGTTGAAAAAGTTTATCCAACATACAAATCAACCCATACTATGGATTCTTATTGAAGAAACTGAAATATAGAGACAATATTTTTTTCCATGAAAAAGACTATGTCAATAAAAAACGGACAGAAATTAATTTAAAAAAACTTTTTCCACCAGACGAATTTTCAAAGAAAAGTAAAGAGCTCCATTAAGCCAAGAATGTGCAAAAATAAAGTCAAATAATCTTCCAAGCGTAAAACTACCCCAAAACACTATCAATAAATAAATAAAAGTCAAAACGAAGTCTAAAAGCGCAAATTGTGTTCTAGTCTTGAGAAGACATGGAGTTATTAGCCCTACTCATGTTAATTTTGCACTATTTGAGTTGGACTCGGCTATTTATTGTGATTTCTGTTCGTTTTGAGTTTCATTTATTTATTGATAGCGATCTGTGGTAGGTTTACGCTTGGAAGATTATTTGACTTTATTTTTGCTCATTCTTGGCTTAATGTAGCTCCTTACTTTTCTTTGAAAAACATGTCAGTAGATTAGTACCTTATACTTCTATGGAAGCCATAGGAAAACATTTCTATGGAAGCTCTACACCTTTTCAAAGAGAGTGAGTAGCCCCATGCATATAGGTATTACTTCTATGGATGCTCTACACCATTTCAAAGAGAGTGAGTAGCCCCTCACACCTATGTTATACTTTGATTACTTTATGTTCCTTCCCGTGCTATTTGAGGGCATTACGTTCCTTCCCATGCTATTTGCCTAGATTACGTTCCTTGGCGCCTTTCCGAGCAAAGTCATCACCCACTTTTTGGGGTCAATCACAGAGAGCGGAGGCTATTCCATATAAGATAACTTGATTAGTAATTGGATCCAAATAAAAGGAGGGATTTTCATTGTAGTTCATATTAGTAGGAGAATTGAATTCAGAGAGAATAGTTTATTTGAGACGATATTAGTAGAGAAAATGAGTGGAACATTTACACTATTGGAGCTTGATGGTGGAGCAGGTAACAGCAGCAATGATACAAGGGTACAAAACGTGGCTGTGGAAATAACACGATGATGTATACTAAGCCTTGAATGGGATGATTTGTATGGTAGGTACGTGATATCATTGAGCAAATTCAAAATGGAGGAGCAATTATGCTTTGCTCTACGAAACTGAACATTGTGCATATAAATAGACTTCAGGCAGTATTAGATGCACTAGTGAAATATATTGATGAAAACAAATTGAATCAGTGTGATTATTATTGTTGTAATTATGCTCAATAAAATTGTTTATAAACCAAAGATATTTTTCTTTCTATAGTAGGCTAACATATATTTTTTAGAGTAGAAAAAAAGAATCCTGGTTAGTCTGAAGTTCGTTGTGAGTGTGTTAGGACTCTAAAAAATGGATAGATTTGAGAAACAGCGAAACATGGGGAATCTTGTGTTTATGGAAAAAAGATTGATTCTAGATGATGATTTTCTAGAGCTGTCTATTCAAAGGAAGATATTTTCTCAGGGAATGCTTGTTGATATAATGAAAACTGATTCTCCATCATTAGACTATTGCATGAAGCTTTTACGTTGTAGTCCATATGCATTTACACAATTTATTGACATATTAATCACGACACAGCAAAATGATATTGTGGATATGCTTTTAAACACTAGCTTAGAAATTTAGGACTTTTTACATGAGAAAGATGGAGTTCAAGGATGATTTACTCCTCTTTCTCTCTCTCAATCCCACTCAATGTGTTGTTGTTGGTAGCTCAGTTTCATTTTGGCGGTGAGAGTGTCAACACATGAAAAATATTCCATACATGTCCAATATGCATGCAAACACTGGGCAGCTGGTCATCATTTGAGAATTGTACAATGATTGATGAGTATGATGAAAAGTGCTGATTATGCAACCCGTGTAAATTGCTTAGAGGATATGCTGTACAAATTAAAGGTTGTAATTTCCTGTCTTGAAGTGGTGTATGACTATCATCCTAGAGGGCACCTATGCTCGAATTTTCACTATGATAAATATAATCAGTGGGAGAATACATATCCTGGTATAATTGGAAAGAATCCTGAGCGTGATTTTAGTTTATTGCTAAGAGATTGGTATCGTCGTGACTTTAGATTGTTTTGGGAGGAGGAGCCGGGTCAGCGATTCAACTGTTGGAAAAACAAAAGAATTAGGTTTCTACGTCATCGTTGTGAAGACAATGACAACTATGATTATAAACCCACTGATTTTTATTTGGCTGTGACGGAATGTGATTCGCCACACTGAGGACACTGTTTGTGACATTGCTACAAATAAACAAATTGAAACACGTGAATTCTATAAAATGAATGAGAATAGTATCATTGACTATACAAAGAGATATGACAAGAGTGAAGTTACACTCTACTGTTGAAAAAGTGACACTGACATTGCAGCACATCAGGATCATTATACTGTGAATTCAGATAATCTACCTGCATTAGTTGTTCTCGACAAATATCTATACCTAGTAGAAGATGAAATCTAAAGAGTGGAAAAGTCGTTTTTATCATGTACATACATTATTTTTATGAATAAATAATTTCACATACATTTTTAGAACATTTATTCGTAGGGTGCTAAAATCAATATTAAACACGCTTGTAAGTATATTTTCCACTAGAAAGTCGTTCAATCGAGGAAAGTCAACGTAGATGTCGAGAAACTGCTTGTAGGTATAGCCACGACATCTGGACACGAAAAAGAGTAGAGCACGAAAGCCGCATGTCTTAGTCGTTAAATCCTGTACTCTCCTTTGATTTTGAATAATAGTTTCCCCACTGATCTCAGTGAAGTTGCTGATGCGTGGAGTGTAGAATTTATTATGATAGGCCAAGAGGAATAAAAAATTCAATATTCTTCGCTGTTTGAAAGATGCATAGCCAATGGCCTGTCTTCAAAGTCGATGGACTGCTATAACAATGATTAGGGTATTGTTAACACTCGGAATTTGTTCCTCGGAATTTGGATGGTATGCAATAGGACTTGTACTGGGACATGTATGGATCCATATTAAATACTTTGATTATGTGGTTTGTGTTCATGGCGCTAGGTCTAGTAGAAACACTGCCGTCGGGTGTGATTTCCCAATAGGTTTCAAATTGACTAAATGATATTAGCGTGATGCTCTCAGTCAAAGCATCGGCAAATGTGTACTCTAAACGTACATTCCCTGTTCGTACTATGCCCATATCCTTGGTCCCCGACAGGCCCAAAACAATTACGCCATGATTTTTTGAAACATTGAATCGGTTATTCCATTTTCAAATAGTTGGGAATCATGATCTAGGGATTGCATGGTCAACTCATACAGAGTTCTATAGGATTTTTTTGTCAAATGATAGAGTGTACAGTGGAATACCATTCACTTTGCACACAAGGCTAGATAGACCGAAAAAATTAAAATCATGGGGGGATTCAGTCCAGGATCCAACGGCACTGCCACTCTTCACAAAGGCCAAAGCCAGTTTTGATGGGATTTCTCCATTGATAAATGATGAATCGGCATAGCTACGAGACCCGGTGGCATTGTGACGTTGATTGGTGATCGTATGGGGGAAAAGAAGTTTAATTTTGTTGCCATTGGATCTTAGATTTTCCAGTGCCAATGCAAAAGAGCTCATAACCTGTTGTTTTCGGACATGAAGAATTGCCGATGTGATAATGACATTTGCATCGGGTGCTGCAGGAATTATTTTTCTCAAAATGAAATTCGACGGGGCTAGTTGCAACTTTATGTCAATCTTGACATTGGGGGGTAACCATTGGGATATATTGAATATTTCATGATTTAATTTTCCAACTAAATGATACTCCTGGGTCACTGCAGTAGTCAACTCACCGTCAGTATCAACACCTGATCGATATTCATAGCCCAATGACTGTCCTCTCAGCTCCTTATATGCCTTTGGTGTCATCATCATAAATTGTATGTAGTTTTTGCATAGTTGGATAAATTATTGTTAGTGATCACCAATGTCACATTAATAAATACATAAATTTGTTTGAACAGGTTGTGTAGAATACAGTTTCGTAGGAGAGACCAGCGCCAGCAGTTGGAGTTGAATTATCTAACTTTTTCTTCACCGCAACATTTAAATCAATAAATTTTGACGACAAATCAATGAAATAGTCTTCATTGGAAAATATTTGAAAGTGTATTTGAAAGGGGAAAATAATTGGAAAATATTTGAAATTGTTCATAGTAGCCATACTTGACACTGACATGAACATTTTCAGCATTGAACAGATTCAATGAAGAACTGACTGATGGATGTGATTCCTTGTGGGGGAGATAAGTCATCTTAAGAGAAGAAATCCTTCTTTGATCTAACAATATTTTTCTTTTTCTTCTTATTGGTCTTCGTCGTTTTATTCCTCAAAGTCCTTGTTGATGTCCTTCGCTTCCCGCCTAGGTAGACACTGATGAGTGAATGACGCGCAAGGATACTTTTGAATCCCTTCCCATTTTGCTGAGATTTTAATTGCTCACCAACGGCTCTTGCTGAAGATCTAATATTTTCCTTAACACTTTCGTTGAAATTTTACCCGACCCCCAGTCCTGTAGCGTTGAGGCAGTAAAATTTGATGCAGCAGGTATAAGATATTTTCTGGCAAGGGGTAGTGCAGAACGAAATAGCCTAGCAAACCAACTACCAAGACCATAGACTGACATAGTAGTACGCCCCTTGTAATAGTCCAATCCATGACGTATTTGACGTGGACTCAGAGCACCAACATAGCAATCGATATCAGGACAGACAAATGGAATTCTTCTATTGCTCATTTTAGGTGCTGTCGCCGATGATGGGTCGAAAATGACATGTGATCACTGCTAAGCCTTTTGTTATTGCTAGAGGATCACCCAATTCACTTCTTAGCGTTAACTGACAGAGTTCCAAATACGAAGTGTTTACAGGAACATGCTGAAGATGCTTTATATTATAGTGATGAACAAGTTCATGGGTTGTTTTTCGTTCAAGAAGACGTAGGAGGGGACATTTTGAATTACCAACTCTAGATGTTTCCACAGAGGATGAATTAAGAAATATGCAAGAGTCCGAGGCGAAACCGGGTGGATAATCAGCAAAAATAACTTGATCCGTCCCGCTACAGTGCCTGCGTTTTTTCCCATTGATCATATTCTGTTTAAAGCCAAGAACATCTCTCAGATTATCATTCAGATGAATTATTTCATTGTCAACAGGTGAGGTAATGTAAATCTTATCGTGTTCCATTGAATAATTAAAATGGAATGTACCATTCTTATGATATGATATTTTTCTATTGATTGTACGACACCAATCTTTCAAACTTTCATATTCTATATATTTCAATTTGACATGTGGATATTCACTAGGTTTAAGTTCTTCAACCCATTCATACTCAACTAAGATTGACCAATCTAATGGTATAACTTTTATATCATACACACGATCCTTTCTCAGAATGTCGTAGGTATTTTTGAGAATACGGTCGACAAGAGCCACTTCATACTTTCCGTCATCGAATTTGATGGTGGGGAGAGTTTCGTCCAAAAATCACATTCAAGTCATTGTAGAGAGGATCGGAAACGTTGGACATAAATGTTATATAGAAATCATTGGGTATTATCAATATCTTCAACACCGATCCAAAAATCAAAATCAGAGTTGTATCCTAGCCACCGAAAAAGTAACTGTTTCTTACCCCTGTGAGTACGAGTCTTTAATATCTTTTAAATTTGATAGATTTCACTATTATTTTCAACTTTTTTGTAGTTCATAGTCATAAAAGCCGCCGAGAATCTCTTTACCTTTAGTATCGCGCAAACGATAAGTTATGGGTTTAGTGTTTAGGATTTTTGCCACTTTAAAAAGTTCTATGGACCACAAGTAATGACCCTTTTCAAAAACATTACTTGTTCTATTAATTCGAACAGTATCACCAACATTAAATTTTTTTCTTGACAATCGTTTTCATTGGAATATTGTTTAAGAAAAGTATCAATTGTATCATGATCAGAATAATGAACTTCCGTTGGGGTTGAATTGGACAATGATCGATGAGGTCACAGATTATAAATCAACATGATTTTATCTAAATCATGAATAAAAGCTGATGTATTTTTCAATGTACAATATCTTGAAATTAAAAGTCGTATAGTTTTTATCAATCGTGCGGTCAATGCAGCCTTTATAGGACTATGACTATGATAGAGCAGTGTATTATATTTCGCTAGTACTTTTTCAACATGGGGATTAACAAATTCACTACCGCGATCGTTTGAATTTTTTATACGAATCTTGTTCGAGAATACTTTCAATAGCCTGAGCAACTTCAACACCTCTCTTTGACCGCAATGGAATGGCATATACATAGTGACTAAAAACACTGATCGTAAGTAGAATGTACTTGTACGGTGTATTGTGACGTCTTTGAATCTCATCTAGAGTTAAAAGATCTGCTTGCATTATATGCAATGGGAAAAAGGCTTTAGTTTTTCGATAATGATTAGCACGAAGCCTATGATTTCTATGCAGAGTGTAACTTGATTCATTTCGTAGATAGTCTTGTACACTTTTAGTGTGAACACCAGTGACTTTGGAAAGAGTGGTGGGGGAACTTAAAATTCCCACTTCACCAATATTTTCATAAGCACGTTTCAGAACTTCGACCATTTTGAACGTAAACACGTAGTGTAACGTCCGCTACCTTTTTGTATACTAGTGGTTGACGGTGGTGGTGGTGACGTTGACTTGATACGTCTTCACCTTTGTCTAGCTATCAGTGGTGTGCTCCTCCTCTTCCTCATTGTCAAATCAATGTTTCCACTAGGTGTGCTAGTATTTTCCAAGATTGATTTAAAATCTTCTTCTTCTTCTTCATGTTCATATTTTAATGGTGTTGACGACAATGGTGCATGTTCATTTAATTATTTTAGAATTTGCCAATTGCTAGTAAGGCTTTTGGGAAGTATATATGTATTTTGAAGGTTGTATAGATGAGCGTCGAATGATAATAGTCCTTTACGATTTTTAACCATATGATAGATTAAATCAAGTAGATTATAGCTCTTGCCCTGAATTATAATCCCCTTCGCATTGCTATCAACTTGAATATGATCTTGACCGCTTTCCATGAGATATGTTATGAGTCGTTTACTTTGTTCACGATATGAGTGTGGCATTAGATTTCCAATGCTTGACACAATTGAATCCAATTCCTCCTTCTTTAATTATGTTCATGCAACAGCAGCAGTAGCGATAGCAGAAGAAGAATCCTGAGGAGATGGTTTTTTCTTGTGATCAATACCACTGGCCTTCGCACGATAGGGCTTATGTTTGTCCACTCGGCGAAGTGCATCTTGAAATAAAAGCACTTTTTATCATCCTCAATTATCTCGTTGTCAATGAATTTACTGAGATTGTCCTCAAAGTGTTCCCCTGGCGAAGAGCGAGTTTCTATTGGAGTCAATTTATAGAGTTTAGCCATCTAGAGAAAACTGTTTACAAGTCCTGCAATTATCGGTAGTAAAGTGTGGAAAAGGTACCGCCCACCTGAAGAAGACGTTTCCTTTTAAAATTCTTTCCTTTCTTTTTAGAGGCCAATGTACGTACAATGGAACGATGTTGCTTTTCCTGTTGCTTAACTACTTCTGGCAGTTGAACATTTCCCTCGGTCAAATTTAAACAAAGTTCGGATATTAGATTAATGAAATCATTGTCAATACCATGTTTGAGTATGGCTTTCCTAAGTGGGGGTTTTGAAGTGCTTAGAACTGAAAATAAAGGCGTATTTTTATGTAGTTTCTTCAATGTCATGATGGCTACTAATAGGTCTTTTTTTACTGTTCACGGGAGATATACCGTAATTTCATTGTCAAAAATATCTATGACTACACGCAGATCCTCGGGTGTATTTTGATTAGGATCCAATAGGATGTAGCCGTAGGGTTTGTTTATTGCCTGATTGTATGCTAAGAGCAGAAATTTTAGGTGCCCCCAGGATATATTTATTTATTGAGAGTTATTAACGAGCTAGAATCACGAACAATTCTGTAGATGATATAGTAGGTGCAGTTCAATGCAAGTGTTCGCATACATTTGCTTTGATGAAAGAGGTTGTGTAGAAACTAGAGTAATGGAAATCTGTTCATGATGAGAGCGAAGAGTGAACAGTTGTAGAATTTCCTGGGACCATTGTTCAATATATTCAGCTAAATCGTCAATAATCAGCCAAGAGTTTGGTTCAATAATGTTGAAAACGTCAAGTCCCTGTATGAATTGTATCTGCACCAACTCTGATATGGCAATTGATTTTATTTTATCGTATGACTCCTGCCAAATACTGTGACAATAGTAGATTTTTCCGGCTTTTCCATAAACGTTTTATCGCAATTTTTAATTAGTTTAGTTAGAGTGTTGTTTTGCCTGACATCGAAGGACCGCACAGAAAAGATCTGAATGGTGTTTTAAATTGATACATTTTCCCTTCAACAGTTCACCTACAACTAACTGTAGACTATAGATGCTAATGACTAAAGAATTTCCCTATTAGTACTACTAGTCCGTTCAAGAATAATGAGAAGAACCAAATCAATAAAGAATCATATTTCTTGTATATTTAAAATAAAAAACAGCACTTTACAAATAATACATTACAGAAAAAAAACACATTAAACAAGAAAAATACACTTAAGATTTTTTTTTAATTTATTTATAATAGAAAACATAAACATTTATTTTAAAAATGCACTAGAAAAAAAAGCACCTTAATAAATATACTTTATTTATTTATATAAAAATACAACATTTAATGGAAAATACACTTAAAATAATATCACTTTTTTTTACATCATTTTTTTTAATTTGAACACAATAACATGTATATTTACAAAAAAAATCTGCTCTAAGTAAAAAAAGATACCGTTGGTGGCGGCCCCCCCCAAGATTTTGGGAAATTTATTTTATTGGACTTTATTCAAACCGAGACTTTCCCTATGACTAACACATTCGGATCGGTCGGAAGTTAAATAGTGCCCCAGGGGGAGGGTAGTCACACCGTCTTGACAAACATAGACCTTGTCGGAAATGGTCCTCATGGCAATTTTTTTCTATATTTACAGTTAAGTTCCTGTAGTTTAACGAGCGAATTGCCAACAATTTCGCTCGGGGAACTGTATTTTCAACAATACAATTCCTATAAACGTCCATGTCAAAATTCTTATCCACATAGCACGTGGGTGCTCCTTTGCAACGTTTTTTGATTTCCTCGTCGTGTGTCAGTATAAAGAACACCTTCGGACTTATAAACATACCACGGGATATCATGCCACTTCCCGTTTCTGATTTTAAAAATAAAAGCTGATTTGGCGAACGACGTTTTTCACTAGCTCTGGGTAGACCTCCCCACTCCAGTTTGTGTAGTCCATCCGCGAGCTGATGATTTCACCATGCGCCAAATCATTAAGTAGGTTTTGTGTTTTTACTTTTAACAGTAGAGAATCTGTGTTCCCGTAGCAGACCTCTACTTGTCCCTTCTCCGGCCACTGTACCCTAGCCACATTGTAGTAGAATTCCAACATAATAGCTTTTTTAGAGATCTCCAAGATCGCACTGCCTGCAGCAATATTTTTATTCAGGACAATGCTTATTTTTTTTCTATTCAATAGTACCATGTCCGGGCCAATGATTGTAAAGGTAGTGCAGTTTGGATCGGCAATAATTCGAGCAAATTGTTCGGGATCGGTCACGACGTCACAAATGATTCCTATTGCGAACACTTTCGCACATTTTTACCAAAAGCCGAATTAAAAATGAGCTTATAGATTTCTTTTTCGGCTTTTATCTGCGCTTCAGAACGTTTCTTGACAAAAGTGTCAACAAGCGTTTTCAGATAGGGTTTTTGACTGAACTGGAGGGCTCTATGAACCTTTGGGACATTCAAACCGTTGTTGCACATCCATTTTGAAGCCACATGATGTACAACAATATTTTTCTTCAACAGGAGGTCGGCAATAATTTTTTGTTTTGAAGGTGACCAATGCAATCCCTGCACCTGTACCAAACTTCTGTTGCGGGGACTCAAAGAGTCCCTAGACACAGGTCTGTTGATGCCTGGGAAAACAAAATCCTTTACCGAATCGTGAAGCTCAACTGGTATCTCCCCATCAATTTCAAAAAACTATCCAACCGGCCCATTCTCCTCAACACTGTCAATGTTGGGGAAATTGGAGGCTTGAGGGTCATTGAGCCATTTATGGTCATCGCAGGGTAGCGCGTAACGAGAGATGGCCGAGGGGTAGAGGGAATTCATATCAAGGAACATCGTATCCGAATTTGTTCCCGTCTTCTCTCCAGTTGGATCAGTTTCCAAGATACGATCCCCATGAAAAACGTATCTACCCCTCATTGACCTCTCGATGAACAGGTGCTGATCGATTTCAGTGATCAGCCCAATTTTTTTTCCCGCTAACTTTTAGGATGAGATCCATTACCAGATGAGGAGATGAAAAATAATATCATAAATCAAGATTAAATTCCTCGTATATTTTGTCCGTATTTTTACACATAATGTCGAACAAAGCTAACACAGCACTCGACAAATACAGCTTGCAGTAGTCAAACCAATTTTTACACCCTCCCTCTGCCCACACTTTTTTGCAAAACTGTAATCATCAGGAGTACACCTACGATCGTGTAGACTGTCGTAAAACGATTCTATTGAGGGAATATTTTCCTCGGCGAATCTCGACATGGAGCTGTAATACTCATAAGGATATATGCCCTTGACCGTCAACAAATCATATAAATCATTAGGAAATTGTTGCTTGAGAAGGGGGAAAGCGTTGCAGCCGTCACCGTCTTTCTGCACTTCAATTAATTCGCTCAAAGATTTTGGGAAAAAACTGAAGGAATCTAAAAAGCGAATTTTATTCATGTACTCAATGTTGTCTTCAACATATCTCCACATAAATTCCAAAACAAACAACTTTTCCGACGATTTAGGAATGATTTTGTAGGAAAAGCTGTCTATCACCCATGCAACATCCAGAGCTCCATTTCTTTGAAGATGTACCATTGCTGGTAGCAAATACTTCAGATCATAGTTAGAACTATGTATAAAAACCGGAAGAAAGAGCTGCTTTTTAATTTTTAAATTACATGAATTGTGAGCCCACCCCCGAAAGTTACTTTTCCCCCGTTGCATTGGGGTCAATAAGGTGATTATGATCCTGAAAAGCGTCTTTTGGAGCAAGAACACCCCTACAAACCCAAAAACCTGTCCCCTTTTCTAGTGCCCGTTGCTCCTTATCTGATAATGACATTGGGTAGTTGGTGTGACGCAATCGTGAAATTGCACTGTTTGCTGTTTTTATTAAAAACACGAATAATTTCTCCATGCTACCCTCCTCATCCATAGTCACAAAAAAACTCTTCCAATTGCATTTTATTGCTGAATCGCGTCGGGTATGCGCATAGGAAAACGCAAAGAGTTTGTGTTCCTTGACTATATTTTCTCTTGGTGAGTATCCGATACCTCCAACAGTCTAGATTCACAGTGCAATGATACTTTATCTATCTGTAGCAGGGAATTTTGGAAGTTTTTAAATTGTAAAGTAGCTTTGTCCCCTTCCGGCATTTATATTCTTTGATTGCCATGAAGTTTGCAATATCTCATGTGATCCGTGAATATTCTTTCAGATGTAAATGGGGAAAGACACACGGGAAATAGGGAAGTTTCCCCTTTCTTCACGCCTTGAGATAAGAGTCGACTTATTACCGTAACGGGAAAAAAATGACCGTAGTACTTTTTATCTTTGGGGGGCTCATAGACAATCCAAACCCAATTTTTAACATTATCTACCAACGGTGTCCTAAACTGAATATAAAACCCCTTTTTTATTCGGTTTCTTTCCCCCATTTACAAAATTTTGTGTCGTACTGAAGAACAACCGCCCCCAACCCGAGATTTTCGTTTGTTTTTTTCAAATATGGTTATTTCTTTTAAGGACACCTGAAACTTTCCGTCTAAACAATCAAAATTTACTTTAGGGAAATTGTTTCCACCATTACGTGCAAGTCTGTCGAGATTTTTTCATTGTATAATCATCTTTCAATGTTTTATGATGAGTTGCTGCTAAAAAAATGCATATTTAAAGCATTGCTTCCCCATTTCAAAATTGAAACTGTGAACCCCTTTGGTAGCCGACAAATCTGGGTGGTATTTTATTCGTCGACTACTACCCGCCCCCCTTAAAATAAAGTTTTTTTAATCTATTGAGATTCAGATCCATATATTCAATGTATAAAATGGTGGACCCACTCCCCCTCTCGTTGAACGTGTCCAAAGTTAATATTAATGTATTTGACCTGATTGAAAAAGTTACCCTCAAATTCGTTTAGACCAGGGTAAAAAGTTTGGTTGCAGTTCAAAATGAAAATAAAAAAAGTCCCCTGATGTCCCCTTTTGTAAATAAACTTTTTGATTGACTGATGCCTTATCCCCCCCCCTGACCACCCAATTCTGAATCTGAATCTCAATAAGTGCTCGAATTCGGTCGATGTATGTATGAAGAACATTTACAGGGTCTGTTAAAATGACACTCCCGTTAACCAGGTTTTCCTCAGGAGGATTAAAATCTACCCTATGTGTGTTTGTAAGTGACCTAGAGCAGATTCTAACAATAAATTCACGTAGTTTCCGGGGACGCGACAATATTTTCATGTCCTGCACCTATTTGCACAGGACCTAATTCACTAATAATAAAGTTATCGTCAAAAATGTCCCTGGAAACATCAGATCCAACAATTTCTATAAGGCTATTCATTTCTTCCGTTGTAAACTGGAAATCCAGGGAATAGTAAACGACGTACCTTCCTAACATCATCTGATTGCTCCGGCAAGAGTGGACAATTACCCATGATATTCTAAAGTTCTGGGCCAGGGAAGGCAGTTGTTTTTGTAGCTACCCCCTGGAACTAAAGTGAATGGGTTGAGTTTTTTTTTCTTCGAGGAAAGTGTGGGCCTCTTGGTAAATCCTGGTCTGGTTTCACTGCAATTTTCATTTTATTTTCAATATTATAATAAGTGCAAAAAAGAATATTTTAATATAATTCGGTTAAATAACGCACCAAATACGCAGTAGGGCCCTATGTTTTTACCGTCAGGGAAACGGGCAGTAGCCATACTCTTGTTTCTAGTGAAGAAGTTTGGTAATAGCAAATAAAATTAAACTGAATTCCCATGATTTTTGGAATAGAATATTGTTTTTTTTTTGGTTGGGGTGGGGGGTTGTGGAGGGAGGGTAATTTGTCAGATCCCATGGTTTTTTGAATAAAATATCGTTAGTAAGGTTTTTCGGGGTGAGGGGGGTCAGGCCAGGGGTCGGGTCCCATGATGTATCATTGACAATTTTTTTAGGGGTGGGAGGGGTATCGGGCTATGGAGGACCAGGGACCAGCTCCCATAAGTCTTGAAATAAAATATTGTTTCTTAAGTTGATGTTGTTTTTTTTTTGGGGGGGGGCATTGAGGGCCAGGGGTGAGTTGCCAAAATTTTTGGAATAAAATACCGTTAACAATTTTTTTTGGGGGGGGGGGGGGCGCATGCACAGAATGCCAGGGGTCAGCTCGCTTAAGTTTCAGAATGAAATATCGTTCATAAATGTTTTTTAATTGGGGTGGGGGTTTTGGTTTATCTGATCTTTGAACTATTTTCAAAACACTAGCATAAGAATCTTATATTATCCCTGGACACAACATACAACACTTGCCCCGGGGATCTGGGGGTTTGTGTTAAACCTCGAGTTTTTTTTAACCAATCTTTTGACTTATATACAACACAAAACGACTATCTCAAAAATTCGACCGGATGGATTTGAAGTAAAGAAGGCAGGAGAGCTAGTTGCCCTCCGGTCCCTTTTGATTCTTAAAAGGGGAACTAGACCTTTCATATTCCAATATAATGAGTCCCCCCCGACGGAGCTATACGATCATTCCTTCCGTAAGAACCTTTTATGTCCCTCGGTTCGGGGGGGGGGGAATGTATAAACCCAGGAGTTTTTAATGTATGATCTTTGGTCTATTTTGGACAAAATTAAAATCTCAAAATTTTGATCGGACGGATTTGGGGAAAAGACAGTTAGTGGGGGGGGGGGGATCTAGTTGCTACCAGATTACTTTTGACTCTCAAATAGGGAACTAGAACTTTAAATTTCTAGTCATTTGAGTCCCCTCCGAAGTTAACTCTTCCATAAGAGCCTTATATGCCTCTGGGCATAATTTACAATCCTTCCCACAGGCTCTGGGGGGGGGGGGGATTATGTTGACACCGAAGTTTTTATTATCTGATTGTTGGACTATTTAAAAAAATGGCTATCTCACAATTTTTGATTGAATACGTAGGGAAAAGAGGGTATGTTTGAGGGGGAGGGGGTAGATACCCTCTCTTGACTTTTTACTCTTAGAAAGGTAACTAAAACTTTTCATTTCCAATCAAATGAGCCAACTCCGAAGTTTATAACGACCGCTCCTTAAATAGAAACCTTAAATGCCCCCGGTGCATAAGTTAAAATACTTACCCACTGGCTTGGGGTTTGTTTCAAACCCAGAGTTTTTTATTATTTATCTTTAAACTATTTTGAATAAAATAGCTATCTCAATATTTTAACGGATGTATTTGGGAAAAAAAAGGAGTGTTTTTCGGGGGGGTGAGGGGAGGGGGCTTGTAGCCCATCGTCACTTTTGATCTTAAAAAGGGCACTAGAAATTCCGATTTACAATCGAATGAGCCCCCTCTAAAGTTTTTACTAGCCATCCTCTCCATAAAAACCTTATATCGCTTTGAGGCAAAACTCACAGCACTTGCCCCCGGGTTCTGGGGGCTATGTTTTATCCCTGGAGTTTTTGTTATATGATTCTTGGTCAATTTTGTACAAAATGGCTATATAAATAATTCGATCGGGACGCATTTGGGGAAAAGCGGGTTTTTGGGGGAGGGGTGTGGATAGTTACCATCGGATCACTTTTTGACTCTTAAATAGGGGAACCAGAACTTTATTTTCTAATGATTGGAGTCCCCTCCAAAGTTTGCACGACCACCTTTTCTATAAAACCTTATATACCCCCAGAGCACAAGTTACAACCCTTTGTTCCCCCGCGCTCGGGGGGGGGGTATGGTTGACCCCGAGGTTTTTGTTGTTTGATCGTTGGGCTATTTCAAAGAAAATGGCAATCTCAAATCCACCTTATGCATTTAAGGAAAAGAGGGTGGGGGATAGATACCCTCCAATCATTTTTGACTCTTAAAAAGGCAACTCAATTTCCAATCAAATGAGCTACCTTTAAGCTTTATACGACTACCCCTTACATAAGAACCTTACATGCTACCAGGGGCACAACTTAAAACGCTTGCCACTAGGCTCTTGGGTGTTGAGTCGACCCTGGAGTTTTGTAATATGATTTTTGAAGTAGTTTCAATAACATGCCTATATCAAAATTTTTATTGGATGGGTTTGGGGGGAAAAGGCTGGGGGCTAGTTGACCTCCGATCTATTTCGACGCATAAAAAAAAAAGTAAACTAGAACTTTCAAGTTTCAATCAAATGAACCCTCTCTGAAAGTTATACGAGCATCCCTTCTATAAGAACCATACATGCCCCCAGGGCTTAACTTACAACGCCTGCCCCTGGGTCCTGTGGGGCTGTTTCGACTCCATTATTTTTTATTTTCTGATGTTTAAACTATTTTTAATAAAAGGGCTATCTAAAAATTTTTATCGGATGGGCTTGGGGGAAATAGGGCGTGGGGGGTCTAGTTGCCACCGATCTCTTTTGACTCTGAAAAAGTGAACTAGAAATTTTAATTTCCAATCAAATGAGCCCCTCTATAAGAATCCCTTCTATAAGAACCATATATGCCCGCAGGGCATAACTCATAACACCTGCCCCCAGAGACCTAGGGGGTTGTGTCGACCCCGGAATTTTCGGTATATGATCTTTGAACTATTTTTTACAAAATGGCTATCTCAAAATTTTTATCCAGTGTATTTGGGGGAAAAGGGGCGTGGAACGGGGGCCAGTTTGTCCTCTGATCACTTTTGACTCTTAAAAAGGGCACTAGAACACCCGATTTCCGATCGAATGAAAACCCCTTTGAAATTTTTATGAAGACCCCATTGGGACTATTGGCTCTAACTTGAGCCAATCGGACGTTTGATGCCAAAAAATTAAACAGGTCTACATTCCCCAAACCTAGCATCGCGTGTTTTAACTTTAAAATTTCAGCAGATGCACGTTATTAAGAACTTAATGTTTATTTTTGCTTGTTTTTTTCCTGCACTGATTGTATTCACTTTGATCCTTTTATTTCTTATTTTCTTCTTCTTTCCCCAAATTTTTTTTATGATTTGATTTCTTCCTCTCCATGTCTCTCTCTCTCTCTCTCTCTCTCTCTCTCTCTCTCTCTTTCTGCCAACCGTTTGAGTCTATGCTCATGTTTAACCTTGGCGGCAACTGCTGAAGGATGTGTCATTAAGTAATTAGACGTTTTTTTTTCAATTTGACCTTTTTCGGTTGTATTTCTTTAAATTTGTGATTTTTTTTTTTAAGTTTCAGGAAATTTCAAGTACTAATCGTCATATTTTAGGAGGTGTTTCGATCTTTTGATTTGTCTCTCTCTCTCTCTCTCTCTTTGTCTCTCTTGTTGATAATATTACCTAAGTTTATGTTTTTTTATTATTTTTCTTTACCCTATTTCTTTTTTTGTGACTGATATTCCTCCCTCTCTCTCTCTTTCTCTATCTCTATTTTGGTGTATCTATGTTTAAATTTATCATTTTGTACTTGTTATGGTATTGTGAATAAAATTAATCTTATTCATTTAATTTTTAGCAACAATAAAATTTCAAATCTTAACCGATAGCTTTATGAAAATACGTTGAAAAGTCTAAGATCTGGAATCGTGTTGAAAACGTCTATAGTTGTTTCTACTCATAGCAGGGGGTGGATCCAGGATTTTTTTTTAGGGGGGGGGGGGGCAAAATAGGTTGATCCTAAAAAAATTAAGGGGGTGGGCAAAATAGGTTGATCCAATAAGCTTGCGTTAGGAACAAGTTTTAATTAACGTAAACTTGATTAATTAGGTAAATTACACTACTTTAGAAACTACGCTAGGGGGCGTGCCCCCTTGCTCCCCCTGGATCCCACCACCGTCTCAAAGTCTCTAAGTGCTCCTTCGTATCTCAAGTGAAAACTAACTTTCAACTGAGTATGAAATACTGATAACTTGTGAATAAGAACTGGTAGGAAAATCTTTGTCTTAGATATTAAGGCTTTTGATATGGTATCCTAGATATGGTACAAGTTACAGTTTTTTATTGACATCTATCTTAAGGTAAAATCGATTATTAGGATAATTAAAAGTTTTTTTAGTTTTGGCTTGTCTCTTTAGTTTTGGCTTACCGTCTGTAATTTGTAAGAAAAAAAAATCACAAATACTATTTTATTACTACCTCGATTTCCCAACTCGATTGAGTACAACTTAATCCAACTTAATTGGGTATTGCTGAATGAAAAGTAAAGTAAAATATCGTCCTGATATTTAGAACTTTTTGACATGGTATCTAACGAGTTATTGGCAGCTTCTATTTCGATATGGTATCTAACGATTATTCGATATGGTATCCTCCTCGTTATTGGCAGCTTCTATCCTCGATATGTGAAATCTATACATTTTTATCTTATTTCGTGGCATTTTATTTACAAAGTAGGGGTAGGCGTGGAAGGCCGAAATGTGCAAAACTCAAAGAATGAAAAGAGAAGTAAAAGAGCAGTAAAAGGAGCAGAGCAAAAAAGGTTTATAGGAATTGTGTGTTCTTCTTCGATGGACACGCGAATTCTTTGAGAGCAGAATATAAAACACGAATGAAAAGAAGATAATTACATGTATAGATTTAAGACCCACGCATTAGGCTGGCATTAGCAAAACAAAACAACATCAATAAAAATAAATATAATACAATTTGATTTAAGCCATTATTTTCTCTGTAACTAAGAAACACATCCATCCAGAAAAAGAGACAGGGATCCAGGGAGAAGGAAAACAGGACAGGTCTCTACTGAGAAGTACGGTATAAATCTGACCACAATTTTCGCATATTTTCTTGTAATTTTAATTCATTTTTTTTTTTTTTAACTTGCAAAATTTTAAATTTTTTTAACTTGCTGTTTGCTAAAGCTAGAATTTTTCATACAAAAAAAAGAAGAAAATCCTTGAAAAGAAGGTAATCTAAAAGAGCTATGTGTATTTTTTGGTCAATCAAGATTAAAATATTTGGAGGAATTGGACTTTATCCCCCCCCCCCTTAAACACAGTGCTTTCGGTGGATTGGTCATATTTGTTTTCTCACATTTTACGTGGTTCTCAAGATACTTAACACACAGAGACGACACACACACACACAGAGACAACACAAACACTGAGACGGCCCACACATAGAGACGACACACGCACAGAGACGATACTAATTCTTCTATAAAAAGGGGGGAGGGCTTACAATGTTTTTCTCAGTTGTGGAAAAACTCAAAAAATAAAACTAGAAGGCACATGTCGTGAATCATAGCATTCTTTAACTAAGTACAAGCATTATATCCCCTCCCGTCTATCGAAAAGTTCTTAGCTCTTGACCTCTCCAACACTTAGCTGGGATTTCTTCCGTGCTATATTTCTGATATTACAATTTTGGCTACAAAAACATTTTCTTACAGTAGTTACTTTGCTCATAAAGTTTAACTTGTTAATAAAAGCATTCAATATAAATTTTTTTTCATCCAAAATAAAATTTATAAAATATATATAAAAAAATAATTTATATTTTTTCTATTCATTTTTCAGTTATATTTAATATGCTTACTTTTTTTTAGTTCTCAGTTTCACGAATATTTTATAACGAAACTTGTTTGTTTCCACATGAACTTTGCCATTGCATGAAAGAAAGTTCTGTTTCTGAAATTAGTTTCTTCGTAAAGTGAGACATCGTTTTCAAAAAACATCATATTGAGAAACATATCCACCTGAGAAGCGGAACATATGTATGGTTTTATATGAAACCTGGCTTGGAAAAGTCACGCTGCAACGAAACCTGGAGAATTTTTTTTTTTCTCGGGATTTCTCATTGAGAAATAAAAAAATTGACTGTAGACACTCCAGTAAAATTAAGTTTTAATTAACCTTTCCTCACTATTTGATGGTATTTTACCGCT
Organism: Artemia sinica; assembly: GCA_027921565.1. Lineage (NCBI taxonomy): Eukaryota > Metazoa > Arthropoda > Branchiopoda > Anostraca > Artemiidae > Artemia > Artemia sinica. The sequence continues at coordinate 14,981,754 of CM051262.1, forward strand.
CAAACCCGCTAGGGAGAGTTAGGGAAAAGGAAGAAGTTAGGGAAAAGGAAAAGGAATTTTTGCATAGAGTAATTAATATACCATGCTATTTATTTACTCCTTATTAATTAAAAAAAAACTTTATGAAAAAGAATTTTTTCAAAGAAAAGTAAAGGCCATATTAAACTTAAGATTAGAAGAAATAAAAACCTACAGTAGCTGAAACTCAAAACAAACAGAAATTACTATTAAAGAATAAATGAAACCCAAAACGAACAGAAACTAAATAGACAATCATAGCAGCAAAAAACAGGTACTAATGCAAATGAATAAATAAATCTTAAACAAGTAAAGCTTAAATTGAATATGCAAATCAAGCTTAAAACGAACAAAAATGTTTTAATTGAAGTACAAATGAAACCCAAAACGAACAGAAATTAAACAAACAATCATAGCAAAAAAAACATACAACAGGTACTAATATAAATGTATAAATAAATCTAATAAAGAGCAAAAAAATTAAATTTTAATGTGCAAATCAAAGCTTAAAATGAACAGAAATCACTACAAAGAAGAGTTTGGGACTGCCTCCTTCCATAGCTGTAAAAGTCCTAAAACCTACTGTGTCATTGGCACTGGAAACATCGATACCAGGAAACTGGCCTGAACCACAATACTCACAACATGATCAGCGTTGCCAACTCAGTAGAATCATGGAGTTTTGGGTCATTTTAGAATTCTTGGTACAAAGGAGTATGTTTGAAAATTTCATGGCACAAACCAAACCTTCTTGAACAATTCGGTCTTATTTGCTTATTTTTTATTTTTTAACTCTGATACCTGTTCTAATTTTATTGAATGTGAAATTTCCCTCCAGTCAGTTAATTTGGGATATACTCACCAAGGAAGGGAATCCGTATTCACCGCACGAAATATCAAAGATATCTTCTTTTTTTTTTTTTTTTTTTTTTTTCCTCATTTTGCTGTTCTCTTGTCAATGCCAAAAATTTATAACCTACTTTTCAGGTAGTATCAAATAATCTTTTCTGGTACAATTTTGTACCAGAAAAATCAGTACAGCTTATATCAAAGCATTGGCAATGCTGGTAATGACTCATAATATCAAGACAGAATTGTTCCTAAATTTTTGTAAAAATGAAGATATGTATGTGTATATATTTGTTTTTAAATTATAATTAGACTATTTTATGCCACTAAAACAGTCTTAATCAGCATTTTTTTATTTATCGATTTATATCGGATTATCCAGGGAACAGTATTTCCCTCCAGTACAGTGGTAGTATAATGTTTTACTGAAATAACCAATTTCCTAGAGTATTCTAGCATACATTTTTATGACAAGTTACATTTTGTGTAAGGGAAGAATCTTTTTCTGACAAATCTCTTGCAATGTGTTTGAACACGAAAATATGTTTCTTTCTCCCTAAACCTGGGTGATCAAAATTGGAATAGAATTTCTTATTTCTTTTCTTGTATCATTTATAAATTCTATACTGACGATAATTCCTGTGTAAAGCATTTCGGAAAGGATTCGTTTGAAAAATAAAGTCTTGGGTTGAGAGAAATCTTTCTTGAGTTCTCCAAATATAACAGCTCCAAAAAAATAATGGTTCTGATAGAATTATAACAATTAAGAAAGATAAAAAGAGAAAAAAAAATAAAGTTTACTTATAAGAAAAATTGTGACAATTCTTTTTATTGAATTAAAACTGCAAATAGGGTAACCAGTCAAGTGGAATCAGACTTGTCGTTCTTTTTACTGGCTTGAAGTCATCTTTTTTTTTACTTCTTGAAACAAGAAGGTCATTAAAGACAAGGCTATAAAAGGACAGGGTTATTTGTCTCTCCAGAACTAAAGAAGAATATGACCGACTTTTATTAATACACAGAAGGCATTGAACCCATTGAATGACAATGAAATTTAATTGACTCTTAGGTCGATCCCACTGTACAGATTTCCAACTCAGCAACATTTTGGTAACCGATGAATTTGTTTCTTGTGCCCGTCTGTTTCCGACTTCTTGAAATTGTTTTTCATGAATATTGCATGCTACAAGTGTGTTTATCCAAAGTGTTTGATCTTTAGAAAAGGGATTCAAGAGAATCAAATCTTGTTTATATAGACAATTAAAAATTGTCTTGTGGCTACTTAAAAACCAACGATCTGTTACTACTACTACTAACAACAACTCTCTACAGCACTAAGCTGCCAGAGGTCAACACAGCTATGCATATTCCGTCTTCAGCCCTCTTTTTAAAGTTTTTTTTTCTCTAAAGTCTCCCAAGAAGTTCCTTAAACCCTTCCTTGCAACCATCCTCCTCCCTCCCGATTCAGAGGCAGCCTGCTTTTCGTTTGGCCCTAGATGCTTGGCTAAAAAGGACGATATTTGACAATTTGTCCTCCTTCATTCGCAGAACATGTCCTAACCATCTCAACCTAAATCGTTATAGTCTGTTTTTCAGAGCGCCCATGTTTCAGATTTATACTTGACCACTGTCGTCAGTGTAGCTTCCAATATTCTAATCTTAGTTCGCAGACTTATCTATTCCTATTCTTCCAAACTTTTTTTTCAACTGAAAAAACACCATGGGGGGTTGGTTATTATACTTTGGATATCTTCACTACAATGTATGAAAAAAATTGTTTGAGATCCAACAAAATTGTTTTGTAATGTTTATCAACAACAAAATTGGAATTTCAACAGCTTAAATTGAATATTAGAGACCATTTTGAAATTCCATTATCATTATTGAATATCCAATCTGTTGAGAAACAAAAACTTGGATTCCGATACCCGAATTGATTTTCAAACACAACATATTGTATTTTAAGATCCTTATTGGATTTCCATCTTGTTTGTTGGATTTCATGCTCTTTGTTTGTATTTCCATCACTATCGTTGTTCAATTTATTAAGCCTACAATCCTGTTGAACAATAAACTAGTCGGATCGTTGAATGTTCTGACTCTGACAGCTGCCAGGAATGGTCCTCAATGACCAGTTTCAGATATAAGCCCCAACAGGTCCTTATCCGGTTCAGAGGCAGACTTTTCCACGCATCATTCATGAAGTTTAGTGGAATCGTCTTATTCAGCGAAACCCAAGTAATAATATTACAGAAATAATCCCTTAAAGTATGGTCAGGGCTTCCACTCTTGAACATTAAAATTCGGGGACAAGTCTTAAAATTCGGGAGTTTTTGGGGACAAGTCTTCAAGATTCGGGGACTTTTCTGGGAAAAAAACAAAATGCAATTTTGTTGCAAAAACATGGGAGCCAAAATTGGTTTTAGCTTCGTTTTGAGGCTCAAGTAGGGCTTGGATCCGCGTAGTAAATCAAGCCTTTTACAGAATAGGTTTTAGAGCCAGAGCACGGGATTGGAACCCATAGCTGAAAACACTTATTGCTGATATTGCGGCAAAAAACTTCAAATTGTTTTCAAATTAAAAAAAAAAAAAAATGGTGAACACATGTGAACTGTAAATATAAGTAGCAATTTTCGATCAAATCATTAATCTCAGTAATTCATTAATAATATTAAAAGAAACAGAGAAAAAACAAATATTGTTTGCGATTTCTAGATAGGTAAATTAAATAGACAAAATTCAACCTATAAGCAGGGAAACATTTAAACTTAAAACAAACAAGAACTAAAGCAAACAAGTAAATTTAAACTTAAATTAAAAAGGGAAATTTGACGACAATTGACGCCTTATTGGTTTTTCATGCTGCTTCTAAGATCTTAGGTGTTTTGCCACCCCCAGAAAATACCCGTGGAAAAGACTGGAAAATATCCCCTCCCCCTTATAAAAAATACCCCGCAGAAATACTGACCCGCGGAAAATACCCCCCGCGGAAAGTACTCCCGTAAAAAATACCCTCGGAAAATACCCACCACACCCCTGCGGAAAATACCCCCTCGAAACATACATTTTTTTTTCATTGTTTGTTTCTACCATACTTTCCTTTCTTTTGGTTACCTCATAAATTACTGTATAGTCACCGATTAACCCCCAACCCTCCCACCAGCCTTGCGGCCATCCATGTTTTTCAAATAAAGTACTTATTGCAGTCTCATTTTTATATCCGCTCATCTAATGCCTGGACACAATAGCTGCAGGCTACAAATCATATAAAATTTTACTTATTCTTTTTCTTCGCACTAACATTATTTGGCATTATTAACCAACAGTTCGTGACAAGTAAGTCCGAAAATAATATAAAACTTGACAAAAAAAAAACGATTATGAGCCCTAATAACCAAATTTTTACTTTAAGCTGTAATGTAATTTTTCTTATGAATAATATTTTTGGGGTCACTTCCGTTTTAAATCCCCTATTCCCCGACCTTGTACATAGTGTATAGCTGAATTGAGCCGCATTAGGAGGGGGAGGGTGGTGGTGCATTTTTCATAGTAAGAAGATTGTATTTAGGAATCGTTATTGGATTAGTAATAAAATTATACCACAATTTCTTTGAATTTTTTTTGTTTCTATCTCAGAATACTAATTGTTCAAGCATTAGAAACTTGTAAAGGTAGCCTAGATATTGAAAAAATTTTACTTGGCTACCCAAATTTGAGCAGAATATATTTTTTCTGTAAAATTTCCTTCGCTTAACTAACAGCTTTGCAAGACTGTTAAAATATCTTTTAAAACTGCAGCTTAAAATATTACGCCCATGACAATATACACGGGTGAAGGGATCAGAACAATAATTGTGAGGGGAGCACTGTGTGAATACGTTTGAGGATAAAAGGTGGTATGATAAATACAATTCTCAGATAAAAAAGAAAAGAACTTAAATTTTACACACCGAGTGAAACAAAAAATTTAATATGGTAGGAATTTTCTGGCAAAAAGGTCATTAATCATTATCTCAGTAATCATTAATCTCAGTAATTCATTAATAATATTAAAGAAACAAAAAACAATCTTTGTTTGCGATTTCTAGATAGGTAAATTAATAGACAAAATTCAACCTATAAGCAGGAAACATTTAACTTAAAACCAAACTAAGAACTAAAGCAAACAAGTAAATTTAAAAAACTTAAATTAAAAAGGGAAATTTGACGACAATTGCGCCTTATTGTTTTTCATGCTGGCTTCTTCTACGATCTTTAGGTGTTTATCCACCCCCAGAAAATATCCCCCGCGGAAAAGACTGGAAAATATCCCCTCCCCCTTACAAAAATACCCCCTCAGAAAATAACTGCCCGCCGGAAATACCCACCGCGGAAAGTACTCCCGTAAAAATACCCTCGGAAATACCCACACCCCCTGCGGAAAATAAACTACCCCCTCCAGACATACTTTTTTTCTTGTTTTTGTTTCTTTACCATACTTTCCTTTTTCTTTTTGGTTACATCATAAAAATTTACTGTTTATAGTCCACCGATTAAAAACCTAAACCCTTTCCCCACCAGGGCCCTGCGGGGCCAATTTTTCCATGTTTTCAAAAAATTAAAAAGTACGTTATTGCAGTCGTTATTTTTTATATTCGCTCCATTTTCGAAATTTTTTGCCTGGGACACAAAATAAGTGCAGGCTTTAAACAAAAACAATCATATTACAAAATTTTTTTACCTTATTTTTCTTTTCTTCGGCACTAAAAAAAACATTAGTTGGGTTTTATTAAAAAACCAAACAGTTTCGGTGATTAAAAAAGTTAAGTTCCGGGAAAAAATTAATATAAAAAAAAACTTGACAAAAAAAAAAAAAAAAACAATTATGAGGGGCCTAATAACCAAAAAATTTTTAACCTTTAAAGCTGTAAGGTTAAATTTTCTTAGGGGAATACTTATTTTTCTTGGGGTTCAACCTTTCCGGTGGAAAAATTCCCCTATTCCCCGGGGGACCTTTGTTAAAAACATAGGGGGTTTGTATAAGCTGATTGAGGGGCGCCTTTTAGGAGGGGGAGGGGGGGGGGTGCGGTGCATTTTTTTTTTTTCATTTAGTAAAAGAAGGGATTGTACTGTAGGAAAAAATCGTTATTGGGGATTAGTACATAAATTATACCACCCCAAATTTTCTTTGGAAAATTTTTCAGGAATTTAGCCTTCATTCCCATGGTTACTAATTGTTCAAAGCAATTTAAGAACTTGTGTAAAAAAGGGGGTAAGGGCTTAGGGATATTTAAAAAAAAAAAATTTACCTTGGGCTACCCAAAAAAAATTTGGAGGGGCAGGAAATAATATTAGGGGCCCCTAGATATTAAAAAAAAAAAATTTTACTTGGGCTAACCCCAACAATTTGAGCCGGGAATTTTATAAATTTTTTTCTGTTAAAAATTTTCCTTTCGCTTAAAAACTAAACAGTTTGCAAGGGCTGTTTACCAATATTTCCTAAAAAAAAAAAACCTGCAGCTTTTTAAAATATTACCGCCCCAATGGACAATATTACCAACGGGTTGAAAGGGGATCGAAAAATTAATTATTGTTTTGAGGGGGGAGCCCCACTGGGGTTGGAATTTACGGTTGAGGATAAAAAAAGGGTGGTATGTGATTAAAAACAAAATTTAACAAAATTCTCAAGAAAAAAAAAAAAAAAGAAAAGAACCTTAAAATTTTTTACACCACGAGTTGAAAAAAAAAACAAAAAAAATTTTAAAAGGTAGGGGGGGGGATTTTTCTGGCCAAAAAAAAAGGGGGGGTTTCAGGTTCCTTCAAAAAAATTATATTTTTGCGTTCAACTTCATTTAAGTAGCAACCCCCAAAAGTACAATACAGTATGTCCAAAAAAAAAACAAAAAACCAAAAAGAAAAAACCCAGCAAAAAAAAAAAAAAAAAAAAACTTTATGGATTTTTCGCCTTTTCAAAAAACAAAAAAAAAAAAAAAAAAAAAAAAAAAAAACAATTTTCTTCCTTCTTGGAAAAGTGTGTTAATTTCAAAAAAAAACCCAAAAAAAAATCCCACTTGAGGCGTTTTCGTAAAACAAATTCACAATTTGGGCTTAATTTTGTTTTCCACAAAGAGTTTTTTGACCACGAATGAAAGGTAGATGTTAAGAATATAATGTAAAACATTTGGGGGAAATGTACTTGCATTCGGGAAAATGGTTAAATCTTAAAATGGGCAGGGAAAAAAAAATGTTTAACTTTTTTGTCAAAAAAAACCGAGTCGTGGGTTAAAACACGAACTGTAAGGGTAAGGGAAGCGAAACCGGCTCAATGGTAAACGGAAAAAACTCTAGGAAAAACGGTGATTTTTTTTGGATTCCCCACACAAAAAGATACATCAAAAGGAATCCCAACATTTTAATGCTGGAAATTTCAAAAATATTATTAAAGGGTTTTTCACCAAAGTTAATTCTTTCATCAAAAAAAAGTTTAGGCAAAGTGGGACCAAAAAAAAAACAACAAAAAAAAAAATGGAGGGGCAAAACTAGGCCCACCCCCCCCCCGCCCTTCCCCACGCCTTTCATTTTTTTCACCCAAAAAAAAAGTCCACCTGATCAAAAAAAAATTTTTGAGGAGATAAGCCATTTTTTGTTCAGCATTTGTTCGGAAAAAAAAATAATATTTTATAAAAGTATGTTCTTTTTAGGATGGACCTTAATCCCCCCGAAAAAGTTTCCAGGGGGGGGGACGGGGCTTGAAAAAAGTTATGAAACTTTTAAACCCAATGGTTAACATTTATTAGTATTGGTTTATTTTGGGAAAGTATTAACAGGGGACGGTTTTTTCAGGGGAAGAGATTTTTCCCTGGTTAGTGGGGGGGGAGGGGGGGTGGGGTGGGTTTCCCCCCGGGGGGGGGTTATTTGGGAGGGGGGATCTTTTCTTTTCCATTTGAAGGAAGTTTTTTTTCATGGGGGAAGGGGGACATTGCTATGAAGGGGGGGGGCACGGACCGCCGGGACTTTCCCCAGGGGGCATTATTTAAAAAAAAGATCATCAAAATTTTTAATAAAAAAAAAAACAAAAACAAGTATTTTCAAAACTGCAACCAAGTTTAAGGGCCAAAACATCCGAAAAAAAACTTCAAAAAAAAAACTTAGGAAACGAACAGAAAAAAATATTAAACATATAATGAAATTGGGTTCACTCCCCCGGTAGGTTCAATGTTTTACCCTTCGCTTCTTTTAAGCCCAAAAGAGGGGATTTTTTTAGTACTTTCATAAGAGCTATTTTTATTCTAATTAAAAAACCGGCCTTTTTTTTTTTGTGGATTAAAGTCGGGGTCATTTTTAAAAAGGAATTGGAAAAACCAAAAAATTTCGAACTTTTCGCTTTAAAGAAGCAAGGTAATTGGACTAGGGGGCGGGCGAAACCCCCGCCCCTAAAATAAAAAATAACGTAAAAAAAAAATATATGAAATATCCTAGAAAACAGTAAGTTCGGTTTAACGTTTAAGTTTAATTCGTAAGTTTTTTTACGTATAATTTTATTTTAAACTAATTAAAAAAAAAACGTTTCGTAACAATTAAAAAATTAAAATTAACAAACAATAAGTGTCGGAGGAAAAGCCATTTTAACCACTTAAATTTAACCAAGTAAATTAAGATGGGAAACTTTTTAGTTAATGGAAACAAATTTATTGTAAAATTATTCCATATTACGGGTCGCCAAATCAAAAACCTGCATTTAATTCCAAAAAAACGTTCAAAAAAAAAAAACTAATAAAAAAAAACGAGGGTTTTTTTTTAAAAATGGAAAAGTTAAGGAAGGGGCAACAAAAATAAAACTTAAACGAACAGGGGGAAAATTATTCCGTATATTGAAATGGGCTGTTCCCCTCCTCAAAAACGCCCTTGGCTCTTACGCTTAAACAAGTTTGACTCTTTCCTCACAAAAAACTATTTTTTTAAAAAAAAAAAAAACAATAAAAAAAAAAAAAAAACTTTTAGCGTTTTAAAGAAGGCGAGGTGTTTTGAGGAGGGAGGAGGTCTCTTCATATACAGGGAAAATTAAATTTTCCTGTTTCGTTTTAAAAAAGGTTTTAAAATGTCCCGCTCCTTTTTACTTCAGTTTAAAAAAAAAAAAAAAAAACTTGGTTTTTTCTTTATTTTTAATGAACCATATAAAAAACCCATCTATACTTTAATATTGTATCCAGGTTGATTTTTTATCTGGCAAGTAAGACAGGAGGAAACGGGAAACAAAGAGGGAGGGTCGCGGAAAAAAAAAAAATTATGTTATGTAAAAAAGTAGTGTTTGCTAGGGAAAAATTCCAAAAAGAGGTTGGGAACACACGTTGGTGGGGAGTGATCTTCGGAAAAAAAATGCGGGGAAAAAAACCAAAATTTTTTTTTTTTCTGGGGAGACACATTAGGGATTTTGGGGGAAAAGTTCCCTGAAAAATTCGGGGGGATAATGGGAAAAGACATGAGTATTATGGTATTGAAACTTAATAAACCTTTAATGGGAGGTCTGGTTCTTGTTTGTTTTTAGTTAGGGGAAAAAAAAGGTCAAATTACTTTTTACTACTGGAATTACTAAACACAAAACAACAGCCAAAGCCACCAAGCCGCCTGAAGGGCACAAAAACCAGGCTACCGGAGGGGCCCAACCGCTTCCCCTCCAACCAAAATTTCTAAATTTTCAAAAGCTCCCTTTTTTTAACACCCGCCACGGGGACGTTCCCAATTTTCCTTTTAAATCTTTCTTTATGGCGTTCCTCCCACCCAGGGACGGGGGGGGGGGGGACGAATTCTGCTTTCCATTTCCGCCATAGACGGTTGCTTGGGGAAAAGAATAAAAACAAAATCTTCGGCAATCTGTTCATACTTTCATTCCGGCACAAAAAACGTTGGGCCCTAGCCCACTTCAACTTTTTCTTCCCATATAAAGCCATAGGGAGGGCGGTAATTGGCTGAACAAATTTTTTTCGTTATAGCCTAATGTGTGGAAAAAAAAAAAAACCCACGGGGGTTCAGTTCCCAAAGCCGGGGTACCCAGGGGGGAAAAAACAATTGTTCCTTAAAGGCCCAAATTTTTCCTCTGGGAAAACCACTAAAGCAAAATTCTTTTCCAAAATTCCGCTTTTTCGGAAGCGTCCCAAAAGGCTTTTCAGGGGAGCCCATATTGGACAACTGTACATCACTTGTAGCCTCTAATATTCTAATTTGGTTTGCCCAGGGGGGGGACTATCTTCCTAAGTCTTCCAAAAACTTTGTTTTTAACAACTGTGAAAAAAACACAAAAACCACCCCTTTGAGCCTTTGGGCTATTTTTTCGTAAACTTTTAACATCTTTTCACTGCCTCCCACCCAATCTTTACTAATTTAATGCTACCAAATGTAAGTGAAGGGGTTTGGCCACGTTGATCAATTCTTTTCATTAGCCAATCAAAAACTTCACCTTTTCAATCTTCCAACTTATTTCACTAGCCTTAAGTGGAATTAGTTCTCCTTAAAACAAATTAAATTTTTTCAAAACCAATAACCTAGGGGCACCCTGAACTCGCCCAAAAAAACCTTCCTTAAACAAACCTTTTTCATTTTCATTTTTGCTCAAACCTGCTCATTTTTTCTTTCATTCTAGGATTGGGGCCTTAAATAATCATTCCGGAATAATTTCAAAGGTGGGTCCCAGGGGATTGACTTTTTTCCTCCCCCATTTTTGGATTTCCGTGTGGTCTTTCCCAAAATGGGGCCCTTTTTTCCTGGCTTTGTCCTTTAAAAAAAAACAAACAAAAGGGCTCAATCAAAAAAAAAAAAAATTCACATTCCCCCCCGTATTACCACAAAGGGGGATTAAAATGAGAAAACCCCACAAAACTCCTTTGCTTAAAACTTCCTGATTAAATTTACAATACACAAACCAAGGCCTTTTTTTGCTAAAAACCATTCATTTTCCTACCCTTAAAAACTGTTTGCAGGCAAGTTGTTATTTTCTTCGTACATAAGGCCCACTAAAATTTCACTTTTAATAATGTATTTTTGTCTGGTATTTTTTACCATTACAACAAGGGATAAAAAAAAAAAAAAAACCCTACTAAAAAAACCTTACTTCTCCTCTATCAAACCCAGGGGGAATCGAAAAACGGGCTTTGCTTAATTTTAATCTAATAAAAACTGAGGGGAACCTTAAGGGGACCAAAAGGTGTTTGAAAAAACTTTCAGGGGGGGTGCACTTCTCAAATTGTTATTAAGGACCATTAAAGGAAGTGGGAAAAATTTGGGGGTGCCGGAAAACAACATCCTCTTACCTTTTTCTTAAAAACCCGCACACTTTTCTCTTTTCTCCTTAAAAAACTTTGTTTGTCTCTTAACGGGCATCTCTCTCAGTCTAAAAAAAAAAGGTCATTCATATTTTTTATTACTAAAAGGCCAATTTTAAATTTTTTTACCTAACAGGGGAACCCAGGGGACCCAGGGGGACTTAATGGCCTCGATAAAATTACCCACACTCCAACTTTTATTCACCCTTTCTTATAAAAGTGGCCCCTTAAATTAAGGTTTTTTTCCTAAAAAAATCGTTTAGGTTACTTTCCCCTTTTTCAAAAAAAAAAATCAAATTCCCATATTTTTCATAATCTTCAGTAAATAAAAACTTATTTTTTCACAAACCCTCAGAGCCCACCATTATTTAAGGGAAAAAAACTCATTTACCCACCAACCCCTATCCAGGCACCCTGGAGCCCTTATTATTTTTTTAATTCCTTTTTAGTTTTTTACTTTGTTTTTACGCTTAATTTCCTCCTCACCAAAAAAAAAAAAATTTTCTTCTTTTCAACATCCAAAAAAAGGTTATCACAAAAACTTTTTTCATTTTCCTTCTATTAAAAATTTTTTCCCTGCAAAAACTCTATCTCGGTTAAGGCAAAATTCTCCAAAAAAAAATGTTCGTGCCCTCTCTCTTTTTTAGTGTTTTTTCCTTCTTTATCGCTAAAAAATTGCCAAAAAAAAACCCCATTTCCTATTCTTTTAACTGGGGTGGGGGGACCAAAGGTCCGGAATTGGGGGAGGGGGGACTTTAACTTCCCCTCAAAATTTGTTTAAAAAAAAAAACGTGCCGTTACAATATTTTTTACTTTTACCTATTATGGCCGTCTAGCTTGCATCTTCCCATTAAATCCCCTCGGCAATTTTTATCCATGGGGGGGCCTCCACTTTCAACACCTTCCTTAGTTTTCCATATATTTTTTAATGCTTTTCTCCAACTTTCTTTTAACATTTCTTTTTGTTTTTCAAAATGTTTGAAAAAATCTATTTCACTTTTTTTCAGGGATAATAAATTTTGTTGTTTTAAAAGTTTTTCCCTTTCTTCCTTTCTATTAAAAAACATTTAAAAAGGCCTTTTTTCCACTTTAATACTTTCTTTAGCTGGCCCAGGTTCTACGCTTTTCTTCCCTTTAAATAACGCCGTACAGCAAAACTTCACAAAAAATTTTATTTTTGTTTCTTAAAAAAAAATCATTTTCAAAAAAACCATTTCTTCCCCCCCCAAAACATTTTATTCCAAAGTTTAAAAAAAAAAACTCTTTCAAAAAGGGCCCTTTAAGGTTATTTCAAAAAAAAAAAAACTGTTCCCATGGAAAAAAAAAAGTTTACCTCTCAAAATTTTTTTCAATTTCCGGGAGTTCTACCTAAACCATTTCATAAAAACTTTTCCGGGGAGGGTTTTGGGGTTACCCCTTCCGATATATTTTCAGCCTGTAAGAAAAATTAAAAACCCCCTTGGGGGAACCCCACTTTACTAGGAATGGTTTGGATTCCTTTAGTTTAAAACCATTCAATAAAAAACCAGCAACAGGCATCTTCCTAAATATTTACCCTAGTTATTCTTGTATTGAATGTCCTTTTGGCCAGTCTTTCGATTTCGGGTTTACTATTAAGCATTAATCCCCCAAATAAGGTTTGCTTGTTCTTCCCAATTTTTTCACGTTGGGGAAAATACCCAATTTTACCAATGTAGCTATGGAAGCCAATTTTTTTATGGGGGGGGGACAAAACAATCACCCGTAACTGGTTTAAAAAATAAAAACTAGGATTGGTTTATACCTACAAAAAAAAAAATTGCAAAAAAAGTCCTGTATCATCCATTTTTACTGTTTCTTTTCTTTTCCTACCCACCCAAAATTTTTAACCTTAGGGATGGGGAAATTATCCATTTTGTCTTTTTCTCCCAATTATTGTTCATTTACCAAAAACCTGAGCGTTTAAAAAAAAAAATATCTCTTTCCCCTATGTGCCAATAAAAAACAATTGTCAATTATTTCTTACACCTGGGGGAACCATGACTATTCTATTGTGCTCCGTTACAACTTGTTTACAAGTAAAAACAATTTTCCAAAATCTGGAAGTCCAACTTTAAGGTATCTTCCATCAGTCCCCGGTTTTTGGTTCTGACAGGGGGCCGTATTACTACTATAAAAAAACGAAAAAAAAAAAACTGGATAAACCATGATAAAACCTTGAAACTTTTCTCTAGGTACAATAAATATTGGGGGAGGCAAATTAAGGTATTTCTTGACCATTTAATTACCTTTTCCCCAAGGCCTTAAAAACCAGGGGGTGACTCTTAGCACCAAAGGGCTTTCCTTAATATTCAATTGCATTGAGCCCTAAACATCCCCTGTGGGTTCTATGTGTAAAAAAAAAAAAAAACCAAATCCTTCGTCCTGGCCTGAGTAAAAACAATACCAAATTCCTATTATCACCTTTAATTTGATTTGCTTGCTACACTAAACCCCTGGGCGGATTAATGAGTTTCTTGAAAACAACTTCCTAAATAGATTTCCAGTTTCAAAAAATCGTCTGAATTGCGGTTCAAGGTCCAAAAAATTGGGTCGAATTAACGATTTAGGGTTCATTTTTGTTTTTTAATGTTCGTAAAAACCATGTCCAAAGTTTTCCAATTTTATTCATGTTTCTTTTAACATTTTCATTGAAAAAATTTTTGTTTCGGGCCTCAGGGAAAAGGGAGCAAATGACTTCCCCGGGGGATCTTACCAGTGGTGCCCACCTTTTTTTTTGACGGGGGATTCAAAACAATGATCTTCTCAAGGTCTTACACCGGGCGAATAGTTGATTTAAAAGGCGTGGCGTAGAAGAACCGGGGGGGGACAAGCAAAGGAAAAGTTCACCCTGGGGACCCTCCATGGAAATGGAGGGGCCATTTGTGGGCCAATTTTTCACAGATGGGCACCCATTCTCTTGTGTCAACAAAACATGGTGTTTGGTTTCAAGCGGCGTTGGGGCGGGGATGCCTTCCTTTCTACCAAATCAAAACCAAACGAGTCCGAAAAAAAAAATTCCTGGCCCCACCAGGGGGGGGGGGGGGGGGGACCCAAGTCTCCAAACCATAATTTTACCCTCCGACTTCATTTTTTATATAATCCCATAGGCCTAACAAATTTATTACTTATGGCTTATTACGGGGGGAGGCAAAACACCGTAAATAGATATAGATTAATTTTTAAGCTAGGGAAAGAGGGTTTTTTTCAGCCCCGGAAAAAAAAACCAGCCATCAAAAAATTAAACCCGAAAAAAACCCGGAGAAATTGGGGTCCATTAGTTCAGGCATCCCCGTTTGCGGGGGAATATTGTGTTCGTTATTAGGGGCTAGTAATTTCCCTCCGAAGGGGGGCGCCCACTCCTCCAAGTGGGGAAATAAGGAGTTGGAACCCGGCAAAAGGGGGGTCCCCAGTCTTGCACAGGTACCAAAAAAAAAAGTTTCGAGGGCAAAGCCCTTTGCAGGAGGCCGTTGTTCTAAAGATCTGGATTCTTTTACCGCCCCTGCCGCAGTTGGGTTCTCATATAGAGGGATCATCCCCGCCGGATTGGTTGTTGTTTTTCTAACATTTTTTTCACCCCATTGCAGTTTTTAAAAAAAAAAACCCCATTTTTTTTACTAGGATAAAAGGTTGGTAAAAAAAAAAACAAAATTCCAATGGGAACTTGGGGGGACCCCCAAAAAAAAAACCCAAGTGGGTCCTTTTTGGGGGGAGGTGTAAACATTGGAGGGGGGCCTTTTCTTTTCTCCTCCGCCTGTATTATTGAAACCCCCGGCGGAGGGTAGCCCCATTAAAAGGCCTACAAGTTTGGATTAAATAATTTTCATTTATTTTGATATTCTTTCCCATTTGGGCCCAAAAATATAATTATTTAAAAGGTTAAAAAAAAAAAAATGGGTTTGTGCATAAAATTTATTGCATGTTCATAACGGGGAGGCGTTTTGTACAGTGGAAAATTCATTTTTTTAAATGGCCAAAGAATGTTTCACAAAAAAAATTTCATATGGTTAAAAATTGTTTCAATAAATTCTTTTAATCTTTAACTGGTTTTGAAGTTCAAAAAAAAAAAAACAAAATTTGGATTAGTATAAAAAAAAAACCTATTTGCGTTAGAAATGAAATTTTTTTTGTTTGTTTTTTACTGGAAAAAAAAAGTTGATAAATCTTAAAAAAAATTTTTTAAAAGGGGAATAAGGTCGGGAAAATTCAATAATCAAAGGGTCATGTTTCAACCGAAAAAAAAAAAAAGGTGGGAATTTTGGGGGGGACTTTGTTGCCATTCAAATAAGTCAACAATTTCCAAACAGAAAAAAAAAAATTGGGGATTTTTTTCTTAACATGTGTGGAATTCGAGCGGGAAAACCATGGTTTATGGAAAAATTAAATTTTTTTTTTTTTTACAGTGTACAATCATAAAATAATCTAACAATAAAATACTTACCTAAGGTCAAGGCATTTAAAAAGAAAAAAGTTTACATAAAACTGCTTTTTATGGCGGTGAGGAAAAATTATTTTGAAAAACTTTCCCCAAACAGTAAAAAATAAAAAAAAAAAAAAACAAACAGTTTTGTAAAACAAAACTGAAAAGGCAAAGGGAAGCAAATTTAGACAAAAAACAGAATATATTATTTGTATCTGCGGGGTTCGGCCCGCTTTTTCGTTCAATACCTCGCTCTTTACGGCTTAAGTCAAATTGTGTTCCCAATTCCTGTAAGATGACCCTGAATCCCCATAGGGCTATAATTAGAAATTAATAGGGTTTCTTTTTGGAAAAATTACTAAAAAAGAACCCTTTAGCTCGTTAAAACAGAAGGGCGGAGGGTATGGCGAGGGGAAGTGAAAACCCCTCATATTTTTTACGTAAATTAAAATTCTGTTAAGTTTTAAGTTTTAATGTTGCTGGGGGGGAATATTGGGGGGCCCCCCACTCATGGGGGGAGGGGAATTCCCTTCCCCCTGGAAAAAAAATTTCCCTTTTTCCAGGGAAAGAATATTTCTGCGTTAACTTTGTCCCCCCGGGACACCCCCCTACTATAAAAAAAAACAAAAAAAAATTTTCCCCCCTTGGAAAAAAACCGTTTGTTTACTTCCCAAATAAACCAATGGTCTATTGTAAAAACAACAATGGGGCAAAAAAGTCCAATTTAAACTTTTGGCAGGGGGGGCCGTTCCGTTCGGGGGGACTGGGGGGGGATTAAGTAATCTCAAAAAGGGGGGGGGGACCAAACAAAGCTAATTCAAGATTTTTCGGACTATGGCTGAAAACAAAAAAAATGGCTATCTCAAAAAACATTTGAATTCCGGGTGGGGACTGGGGGAAAAAAAAACAATTGAATTGGAAAAAGTATGAGTTGTGGGGGAGGGGGGGGCCTAGTTTTACCCTTCAATTCTTTTTTTTCTTGTTCGGACAAAGGGATTCCTCTTCAAAAAATATTCTTAGACCCCCAACTGGTGTTTTAAATATTTGATTCACCGCTTTGGAAAAACAAAAAAAGGAAAAAAAAAACCCACAAAAAAAAAAAACAAAAAAAGCAAAAAAAAAAAAAAAACACAAAAACAAAATTAAAAACGGCCAATCGTAATCTTTTTTCTTCTGGCAAAAAAAAAAATTTTACAAAAAAATTTCCACATTTTTTTGCCAGGATTTAGGGGAGCTTGAAAAACTTCTGTTGTTAGGGGGATTCCTCTGATTAAGCTGATCTGGGATGGTGTGATTTTTTCATAAAAAAGATTCTTATGGACTTTTTAGGGGGATGTTTCTTCCTTTTTTTTGCCAAAAAATAAGACAAAAAAATACTTTCCTTTTCAGTGGGCTTCGGTTATCTTTGGATTCGGCCAAAGAAACTAAACTTTGATGAAACTTTAAATAATTTTGAAAAATCCAGGCATTTAAAAAAATTCAAATTCTTTTGGAGGGCAAATTTTATTGGGATATCAAAAAATTTCGTTTTTTTAAGGGAGGTTTTCGGGTGTTACTATTGAAAACGCCTGGTTCGGCCTCTTTGCTCCACGTTCGTTTTTTTACCAAAACGAAAAAAAAAAAAAAAACAACTGTTTGAAAAAAAAGGGGAAGGGATCTTTCCAAAAACCTTTTTGCCCATTTTTTTTCTTTTGGGCCAAAAAAAAAAAAAAACTTCGTTGGTTGGTCCTCTTTGGGGCCCTGTTTAGTATTTTTTTTATTTTTATATATGGGTTATACGAAAATATTATTGAATTAATTGTTCAGTTATTTATGTAAATATTGTTTTCTTTATTACTTAAAACTTTTTTTAATTTTTAATAAACGTTTGCCAAATTAATTGTACCACAAATTATTTTATAATTTTAAACAGAATTTTATTATTTTATTCCCAATTTTTGCAAATTTTTTTGTTTCTTTAAAAAAAGAGAAAAAAAAAAAAAAAAACAACAAGTTAAAAAAATCTCAAAAAAAAAAAACATTTTTTTAATAGGGATTTTTTATCGTAATCCTCTTTTTCCACAAAGTCACCCCCCACAAAAATCCAGGGCAATTTCCAGGAATGCTTTCCATTTAAAAATAGGCTCATTTTTCACGGCGGGGAGACCAAAAAAAAGGGAAAAAAAAAAATCAAGGGAAAAAAAAAAAACTTTTTAAAAAAATATAATGTGAAATTTTGAAGTCTAGGTTTCTTTTTTCTTTTTTTTGGCTTTGCGCCTTAAATTTGAATTCGGTTCGTATTATTTGTGCCCCAATATTTAATGGGAAATGGAAATCTTTTAGGAGAAAAAAAAATGGGGACCATGTAAGACTTCCGTTCTATTTGAAAGAATCTTCCTAAGAAAGGGAAAAATATTATGGGACTAGGAAAAAAACCCTCTGGATTTTTGCCCAGTCGACATACCAAAAAAAAAAGTTTTTTGTTTTCCTTAGGGGGTACGGGGTTTGTCTAGGGGGGGGGAACTGGGTCTTTTTTTCCCACGGAAAGAAAAACAAGTTTGGTTCTGATTCAGATTTACACCTGTAAAGGGGATTTATTATTTACCAGGAGTTTTGGAAAAAATTTTTGATTTAAAGGCATCCTTATTCCTTTAAGTGTAAGGTTTTTTTTACTCTTGGAAAAAAAAGGTGCAATAAATTTAAGGGGGGTTGGCGAATTTTTCCTACCCAAGAGGTTTAAGTTTTAAAAAAAAAAACACAAAACTTTTTGGGGGTTTTTTGGTTTGATAAAATCGAAAGGCAAACAAAAAAAATTTTTTCACCTGCTTACCTGGATTTTAAAAAAAAAAAAATGTTTTTTTTTTTTATTAAATATTAAAACAAAAAAAAAAAAAATTTCTGGAAAAAAAAACAAAAAATTGGCTGGGCTCTCCCAGGCAAATTTTCGTAAGTTTCTAGGTGAATGAACTTGGGAGGATTCTTTGCTCTAGGTTCATTGGCCCACCATTTGCTGGCGATAGAAAAAAATTGGCTTCAATGGGTGAATCCAATGATTAAATATTAGTTTTTCTCCCTCCTTTTACCCTTTGTCTTTCCCATCCTCCTTCTTTCCCTTTCTTCCATGATCCAAAAAAACTGGGGTGGCCACCTCCATTGCTGTTGGCTGGTTATTTAAGGAAAAAGGCTTGATGTTAAAAAAAACTGTGTTAGAAAAAGGAAAAAAAATTGCTGAGGAAAAAAGTTTAGCTAAAGCGGGGGGGGGGGGACCCAAAGTTGGAAAAAAATCTTTCAACTCAAAAATAAAATATAAAAAAATGTGTATGTGTTTTGAACAGAAAATGCTTAAGTTTAATTATTTTAAAGTTATTTTAACCGTGAGAAAAGGCGGAATTTTTTTTTACTGCTTTCAAAAGGCGATGGTTGGGGGGGCCCGGGGAGTCTATCATTAAAATTTATAGAGGAGGGACCGATAAAAGCTGTTTTTCAATGTTTTCAATAGAAACACCAAAAAAGCCATTCTTAAATAAAATTAAAGATAAAAAATATTGTTTTCGAAATTTAGGGTGCTCGGTAGGAGGGATGGCAAAAACTCTAGGGCAAAATACCTAAAATCCCCTGCCAATTGAGGTCTCTGTGCTCAAATGGGAACCAAGAGTTGAAGCTGGATATTCATGGACAAAAGTGAACCCAAAAGAAGCTCAGGAGGCAGTCCCTACTTCATGTTTTTAGGAGTCTAATTGATAAAAAAAAACTTACACGTGACAACTACATGTAGGCGTGGGACGAAAGTAGTTTCGACACACATATTTTTTGAATTTGCGTCTTTTTTCTTATATTTTAGAGTTTGCAATATCTTTATGATATTTACATGTATGTTTTAGTTGTTTTTTTCTAATTTTTTTTTACTGTTAACGAAGGGTTTATGTGTGGAACCGGGTATGTTCATAATATTCATATAGTAACTGTGTTTAATAGGCTGTGAATAATATCAATTTTAGTGATTTAATAACTAATGTTTGATCGTTAAGGACAAGTCCGTGGTCACGAGATTAAAGAGGTGTAATGTGTCTATCTTTATAATCAAGTAGTCCCTGTGGATTCCTTTTTTTTCTTTTTTTTTAGCTCTTTGGATTCAAACGAATCTCTTGAAAGTTTGACCTGATGTTGTAAGTAGTTACGAGGCCCCTCGTTAGCAAAGTAGTGTTGAAAGGGTGGCTGTTTGTCTGGTAGTATATTGTTCATCGTGTTAATTAATAAAATGGACAAGCAGTTCCACCTAAGAAATTATGTACAGTTGGAACAGTTACGTGTTCCAAAAGTGTTTGATTTCCACCAAACCTGGCATATTTGAAAGTTTTGAAGCCACCAGTTACAAATATGAAGTTAAAACTGCAATATAAGAGTCCTAAACAAGAAACACGTATATCCTTCACTTTTCACAAATGCCTTTCATTTTCTGTCATACGCTTATACCAACAAATTATTTAACCTATTGATTACAAATCCGAATCTAATTTTGCAGTACAAAAATCTAAACCAAAACACAGTAAGTGTTTCCTGAACCATGTTAATCTTCACATAAGCTGGTGTTTAAGGGCTCTTGAAATCACTTACTACAAGCAAGGCTCAAATTGTAATATGAGTGTCTTAAAACAAAACAAAGTAGGTAGCTTGCATTTGTAAGGTAATCGTTATTTAGAATTTTTGAAGTTACTAAATGGGGCCAGTGGCTGATTCAGGGGGGGACACCCCCCCCTCCCTAGCGTAGTCTAAACTAGTGGTAATTTATTTAATTAACTCAACTTTGCGTTAACTAAACTTGCTCCTAACGCAAGTTTATCGAATCAAATCTATTTTGCCCCCCCCCTAAATTTTTTTTTGGATCAACCTTATTTTGAGCCCGCCCCCCTAAAAAAAGTCCTGGGTCCGCCCCTGTATGGGGCTGAAACAACAACACAGCATACAAAACACATTGCTTCACAGGAGGTTTCTAAGCTCTATCAAATTTGTATTCAGGATTTTCCGAGCTTGATGATCGTAATTCTGAGTTTGCTATGGCAATACAAATATCCAAAAGGAAAACGCAGCATGAATATATTTTACAAGTTCTGTTTAATTTTCGCCAAAGCTAGTGTCTATACTTTTGAAGTCATTAGTTACAAACAAGAGGCTAAAAATATCGTAGCAGCCCCCCTGAAGTAAAACAGTATCTAGCCTGCATACGTAACGTTACGTTATAACGACTTTTGTAACGTTATATACGTTATAACTTTACGTTATACGCTACGTTATTCCAATTTTCACCATAGTCTGCATCGAAGACTCTCTGAGCTTATTGATTACAAATATGCACAAATCTTCACAAATATTAAAAATTACCAATTCTTACTTTTATTTTAATTTTCATCCCAAACCTACCACCCTAATGTCTAGATACATCCCTAGATACACAAAAACCAAGTATAAGAAACATGAATGTTGATTTATTATTTAAAAGTGAGTTTTATTTATTTACTATTTTAGTTTTAGTTTTTTTAGTTTTATTATTTAAAAGTGAGTATTATTCAAAAGTGAGTACGTAGCCTGACAACAACAAATTAATCTATAAAGTTTTTCATAGTCTTATACCAGCTGTGATATCAGTAACTTTCAGTATACAATGAAAATTATCTAAAAATATAATCATAAAAAAAATACTTTTTAATAACCGCAAAGTCACTGAGCAGCATACAGAAATATTGGATTGATTTATCAGCTAACATTTGGTCTCCTAAAGTTCACACGACCACCCTTTCCATAAAAAAACCTTATATGCCCCTGGGGCATAACTTACAACCCTTACTTGGATGAATATCTGATTTCCAATCCAATGAGCCCCCCTCCGGAGTTTATATGACCACCCTTTTTGTAAAAAAAATATATGAACTCTGGGCATAGCTTGCAACCCTTTGCGCTGAGGGCTGTGGGGGGAGGGGGATTGTCAACGACGTAATTTCCAGACCTTTCAACTACGTTAAACAAAATGGTCATCTCAGAATTTTTAATTGGATGGGCGGGGGGGGGGTTGTTGCCCTCCAATCATTTTTTGACTATTAAAAAGGGCACTAGCCCTTTGAATTTCCAACTGAATGAGCCTTTTTTGAAGTTTCAACGACACCAAATGGCCATTTCAAAATTTCTATGAGATGCATTTCGGGAAAATACGAAATGTGGGGGGGGGGTATCTGCCCTTCAATCACTTTGAATCTTAAAAGGGGCACTAGAACTTCCAATTACCAATCCAATGAGACCCTCTAAAGTTTGTACAACGACCCTTTCTATAAAACCTTATATGGCCCCATGGCATGACTTACAACCCTTGCCCTGAGGGCTTTGGGGGAGCTGTCATCCTTAAAGACATAATTTTCGGACGTTTTAGCTACGTTGAACCAACTGGCTTTCTCAAAATTTTGATTCAATCTGTTTAGGGAAATGATGAGCGTGGGAGGGGGATTGGTTGCCCTGCAATCACTTTTGACTATTAAAAAGGGCACTAGCCCTTTCAATATCCAACTAAATGAGCATTTTTTTGATGTTTCTACGACAACAAATGGCCATTTCAAAATTTCTATCAGATACATCTCAGGAAAATACGAAGTGGGGGGGTGTGTATCTGCCTTTCGATCACTTTGAATCTTAAAAAGGGCACTAAAACTTCTGATTACGGTCCAATGAGCCCCTCCAAAGTTTGTACAACGACCCTTTCCATAAAACCTTATATGGCCCCTGGGCATGACTCAGGGCAGTTTCTACGACAAATCCTTCGATACGAAGTGCGCTGGTCTAAATAAAAAAAAAAAAAATAATAAATAAATAATACATTGTGCCCACATCGCTCTTTACTTAGGAAGCGCTATTGCGTTGCCTATGATAAATATTATATCATACACTTGAAGCCAAGGCTGTGTCCAGGGGGGGGGAGGTTACTGGGTCTGAACCCCCTTTCCTCGAAATTTTTGTCTGGCTTTGTAAAAAGTAACAAAGATTTATATAAACAAGTTTCTGATGCGTTTTGAACAGCATTTCTGTAACCTCCAATACAAAAGTAACCCCCTCCCCCAAACAAAACCCTGGATTTGCCCTTGCTTTAAGCATAAAAATAAATGCTAAGACACCTCCAATAAATAAAGATATCTTTGCTATGTATTACTTTTAAAATTGTTTAAATTTGACCAAAACTGATTGCTTCTCTATCTTCATAGCTCAGCGAAGGGGTTGTTTTCCCTAGCGAGGAAAAAATTCCTGAGCGCCCAGAAAACAATGTCTGTGCAATTTGCTCAGAAAAATCAAATGGAACACAAATTCGTATGACGAAGCCTCGTGGCAAGCCTCGGAAAAGCAATAAAAGTTTTTCGTTTTTACTCAATAATTTTATCAGAAAAGCGAAAATGGACAATGGGTCTTAACTTAATAAATTCTACACATTTAGAATCAGCATGAGATAGACATTACTGGTACATACACTATTTTGCCACATGGCCACTGAAGGAAGGGTCCATAGTAGTCCTGGGAAACCGAACAAGAAACAGGGTGATAAATTCTGAAGTGACCTCTTATGTCTCCTATACCTCTTATAACCCCTTCTGAAAGCAGATGACCGAACCTTGTATATAAAGCTGGTCCACGACACCAGCGCGACTCTAAGGGACGTCAGAGACATAAGCCATGGCAAGTCACTATGCTTTTAAATTTCTGTTCTACCTTTCTATGGACAAGGGTTGCTCATTACTTACTGTTTATTGATATGAACTATTTGAAAATTCTAGTTTTGAAATACTACCACTACTACTTCTAATAACTCACTACAGTACCAAGCCATCTAAAGCCAACACAGCTACGCACGCTCCTCCTCCATCCAAATCTATTCAAAGCCTTGCGCTTTAAACCCTCCAAGGAGGTACCCATTTTGCTTAAATCTTTCCTTACCCCATTCGGGAACGACCTGTTTTTCGTTTGGCTGTTTGAACTGCTGGAAAATCCTAGTTTGAAATGCATAGGAAATAATTGGAAAGTCTGACATTTGACTGATTGTCAAAAATGAAAACATGTTTAGAACCTTTCTTTGATTTGGAGTTAAAAACACCGTGCCACAGGGCCGTATCCAGGATATTTTTTTTCCTGAGGCTACTTAAAAAAATCAAAAAAAAAACGCATAAAAAATTTGCTTATATCCATTTTGTTACGTTTTTACAAGCCAGACAAACATTTCGGGAGTAGGATCAAACTCCCTAAACCCTCCCCTCCGGATACGGCCTTGTCATGCAAAGCTATTGATTCTATAGTAACAGTTAGTTATTTTTGCAAAAGTGCTTGATATCCCCTTTTAAAGTTTTAAAGAATAAGATTTTAAATATAAATGAAGTTTTAATTTATTATTCTTTAAATCAAGTTTAAAAAAGGATGAATTTTTTAAAGAATAAATTAATAATAGTATTTCATTTTAAAATAAATAATACTAAAATTGAATAAATAATATATAATAAATATTATTCGGGTTTTAGTAAATATTTTGTAATATATAATAATATACATATTAATAATACAATATATTATAATCGTTATTCAGGTTTTCATATTTAATATATTAATAATATAATATACAACAAATATTATTATAAATAAAAAATAAAACTTTAAAATTGAAAAAATAAAGTTTTTAGAAGAATAATGAAAGGATTTGTCTAACAGCAAGTGATGCGTCAAAAATTATTCTTTACTTCATTTATTCTTTACCTCATTTACTTTACTTCACTTCAATTTACTTTACATTTTACTTTTACTTTATTTTCAATTTTACTTTACATTTCTTTACTTCAATTATTCTTTACCTCATTTACTATATATATTTACTCATTTACTCATATAATATAATATACAACAAATATTATTATAAATAAAAAAAAAACTTTAAAATTGAAAAAATAAAGTTTTTAGAAGAATAATGAAAGGATTTGTCTAACAGCAAGTGATGCGTCAAAAATTATTCTTTACTTCATTTATTCTTTACCTCATTTACTTTACTTCACTTCAATTTACTTTACATTTTACTTTTACTTTATTTTCAATTTTACTTTACATTTCTTTACTTCAATTATTCTTTACCTCATTTACTATATATATTTACTCATTTACTCATATAATATAATATACAACAAATATTATTATAAATAAAAATAAAACTTTAAAATTGAAAAAATAAAGTTTTTAGAAGAATAATGAAAGGATTTTGTCTAACAGCAAGTGATGCGTCAAAATTATTCTTTACTTCATTTATTCTTTACCTCATTTACTTTACTTCACTTCAATTTACTTTACATTTTACTTTTACTTTATTTTCAATTTACTTTACATTTCTTTACTTCAATTATTCTTTACCTCATTTACTATATATATTTACTCATTTACTCATATAATATAATATACAACAAAATATTATTATAAATAAAAAATAAAACTTTAAAATTGAAAAAATAAAGTTTTTAGAAGAATAATGAAAGGATTTGTCTAACAGCAAGTGATTATTATCAAAAATTATTCTTTTATTTACTTCAAATGAGGGAGTTGTCTAGGAAATGTAGCAACTATTATTGATAACGAGATATTAAAAAAAGGAAATAAGTAACTTGTTAAAAACTGTTTTGTCTCCGTGCAAGAAGTACCCTTTCCGTGACAACCAATTCAAATGAACCTCTTTGTTTCTCTATAAACTCGAAAGAACACAATTGAAACCCCAATAATACAATTTGAAGTTTCAACCTGCTGGAACCTAAATATGGAGGATCTGAAACCAAAATTCAATATCTTCGTATTTAGATTTTTTTTTTTAGTTATTTCCAGTGGCGAATTTTTCTTCAATTAGTCCCTCTGCTGTTCAAAATATAGCAAAATATATAGCTGTTCAAAAACATAAGGGGACAAAGTATAGCTACAGGTCTTTGCCCCTTCCCTATTCACAGAAGTTTTAGATCCAAATCTCTGCCTTTGATTGGTGAACGATAAGTATCAAAACAATAATCGCTTTTGACAGGAATTTTTTTATGTTTTCAATTAAAAGGTCCGTCAAAAACACAAAAGTGCACAAGACCAGCTCGCTCTGAATATCAGACTAAAAATGTCTAGGACCAAAAATTTGAGAAATAGGTTTGTTCAACCTCATACTACACTACATCCTCCTCCTCTATACTTCGTAGAAACATTTACCTTGGAATTACTTTGAAATTTTCATCCGACGTGCTTCTTTTTAAATTAAGAAAACCATTTAAGTAATAGGCTTCTTGCTTTGACCAAGGTCATGATTTCGCCAATAGTTGATTTTATTCTATAATGTGCATAACAGAGAATATGAGAAACTTAAGACGGCGAGAAGCCCTAAGAGTGAAAACCGAATCTAGTGTCGAAAAGAAAAAAACCCCAGTGCCATTTACCTTTTGGCTATTTTGCTCCTTCTTTAGTCTACCCTAAGCTTTAGCATGCTTATCTTTTTGGGGACCAGGTTAAAGTCAATTGGCCTACTTAACCTCCCAATATTTCCAAAAATAGCCTGGGGAGGGGAGGGTAAGTACAGTGGAGGGGATGTTATTTTCTATTTATGAAGTTGGTTGACCCTTCGCATTTTATTTAGGCCCACTTCAATTTAACCTGTTCTCTTACTCCATTCGACTTTCTTAAAAGATTCACTTCTGCTCCCTCTCGTATAGGGTCTGCTTCCTTTAAACATTTTTAAGCCTCCTCCCATCTCATTTAAGGAAGGTAAACGGGAAGGGAGTCCGAAAACACAGGATGGCTTCCCCCAAGCCCCCACTCCCATTGCATTTCCTGGCTGAAGGGCCATTAAACAGAGACCAATACCGCCGGTAGGGACTGTAAAGTCCAATGCCGTATTCTTTACTTTTCAATAACAAGTAATATGCGAAATTTTTGATCCCGACTACACCGGCAAATAGCAAGAATAAAAATATTTTTATTTAAATAAAAAACGGATTGTTTTTACTTTTCTTGCTTTTTTTCTCTGTGATCACCTGGTTAACCTTCCCTGGGGTACTTATAAAAGCTGTGTTGCAGTGACGGTTGTAATGAATTGAACACTAACCTGCATGGTGGCGCTGAACTGGAATATGGATAATTTGTGAATGCTTATCATCTGGCAAGAACTGAGGCGTAGCTGTTGTTTTCAGCTCCCGGGCACAACGTCGGTTTTCGCTCCCCACTCCTACCCTGACAACCAAAATATACGTAAAAAAACATCAGTTTTGCGTGCCCTCAAAAGCTGCACCCGAGAGCCTACGTCCACCCCTGCCCTCCAAGCCATGTTACTGGGTGAGAAGCCAGATGTTGTCCTGGGTACCTTCGAGCTGGGGCAACTAAATAGACTAAATCAATACGGGCAATAGGGATTTTAAACTATCTCATATATAGTTATTACAATAGTGATACTAAAAAAATCGAGCTGGGGCAACTAAATAGACCAAATCAATACGGGCAATAGGGATTTTAAACTATCTCATATATAGTTATTACAATAGTGATACCCAAAAAATCGAGCTGGGGCAACTAAATAGACCCAATCAATACGGGCAATAGAGATTTTAAACCATCTCATTATCGGAAAATATTGCAGGGGAAATGTTAGGCTTTTTGTCGCGTTTTTGGACTTTGAAAAGGCATTTGATAGTATTAATAGACCTATTTTATTCCGTTACCTTGTTAAGATAGGCCTACTCAGGCCTATTATTATGTTATTGATTAACATGTATGGGATAACTTTATCTGTGGTTTTCATTGTAAGAAAGGTGTATCTAGGCCATTCAGAACCTTCAGAGGAGTTCGCCAAGGATGCAAGTTGTCACCGAGACTTTTTAGTCTGTATATCAATGATTTTGCAGAGTTCCTTGAAATGAGATGGGTCCCAGTTGTATCACTAACGAATATGCTATTTTCTTTTTTGCTATTCGTTGACGACACAGCTTTAGTGGCCAAATCAGCCAAGGAACTTCAAATTCCTCTGAATTTAACTGAAGCTTACCTAGAATCGAAGAAGTTGAAGCTGAACGCATCTAAGACAGAGATTGTCATCTTCCAAAGTAGGAACCCCAATGGACCTCAGGATTATTCATTTACTTATATTAATTAAAAAAAAAAACTCTCCGAAAAATAAGTTTTTTCAAAGAAAAGTAAAGGCCATTTAAACTTAAGCTCAACAGATACAACTACCTTATAAAATTCAAACTCAAAACGACCAGAAATAACTATTAAAGTATAAATGAAACCCAAAACGAACAGAAATTAAATAAACAATCATAGCAAAAAACATACAACAAGTAATACTATAAATGAATAAATAGGTCTAAAAGCGAGTAATGCTTAATTGAATATGCAAATCAAGCTTGAAACGAACAAAAATCACTACAAACAAGAGTTTGGGTATGACCTCCTTCTCTCAGTGTAAAAATATAAAATCTATTGGGTCATTGGCGCTTTGCTGAAAACCAATTTTATGACAAATATTTTCTTTTGTACTTAATATGAAAATAAACATTAAAATTATAGTAACATTTTGAACTGATGAGCTTTTAGCAATTAATATTATTATGCATCAAATATTCAGTTTAATTTATTAGCTCTTTTTAAAGTTGTTAAAGACGAATATAGTTTCACTACAAACAAGTGTTTGGATACTACCTCCTTTCCTAACTGTAAATAAAACCAAAAGCCTACTGCGTCATTGGTGCTTAACTGAAAACGAATTATATTACAAATATTTTCTTTTCCAGTTCATCCCGCATTGAAAATAAAAATACAATTACAGTGAGATAAATTCTTGAACTGATGTGTTTTGATAGCTTGGCAAACCTGAGATCTTCCGTCCATGATTATGATACTAAGCCATCTGTAGAGATTAATATTCCGCTGGTTGTTTCGGCCCGATCGATGTTTTCTTTGCTTCACAGGGGGATCAGAAGTTGGAACCATCTTGATCAAAATATAAAAAATATAGGTGATATTTCTTCGTTTAAGATAGTAATTAAAGGGATACTTTTTAGTAAGTATAAATTTTAGTGTTTTTTGTTTTTTTTCTTCTTTTTTTTTTTCTTTGTTTGTTTTTGTGTGTTTTTTTAATAATGATATTGGTAAATATTTATGGCTCCTGGGGGTGATGATTATGAATATGATAGCATATTTAATGAAAATGTTAAGGTGTAAGGTTTGTGGTGCTGTTTGGGGACTGTGATATATATAGGTTATTTTTTTTTTATTGTTTTGTTATGTTAGTGTATTTTTTGCCACCCCCTTGGACAAGTTTTTACTTCTTGGGGTGGCCGCTAAACTGATGTTAAATTGTTTGTTTGTTTGTTTAGAATAAATCTCTTTCTCTCTAGATCGATCTTTCAACAATTAATATCATTATGCATCAAATACTCAGTTTGATGTTGTTTATACTTTCCAAGACGGTTAAAGACGCATATAGTTTTCAGTAAAGCGCCAATGACGCAGTAGGTTTTAGACTTTTACAGTGAGAGAAGGAGATCATACCCAAACTCTTATTTGTAGTGATTTTTGTTCGTTTCAAGCTTGATTTGCATATTCAATTTAAGTTTCACTCGTTTTAAGATTTATTTATTAATTTACATTAATATCTATTGTATATTTGTTTGCATTGATTGTTTATTTAATTTATGTTCGTTTTAAGTTTCATTTATACTTCAATAGGAATTTTTTTTTCGTTTTAAGCTTGATTTTCATATTCAATCTAAGCATTACTCGCTTTAAGATCTATTTATTCATTTATATTATTACTTGTTGTGTGTTTTTGCTATGATTGTTTATTTAATTTCTGTTCGTTTTGGGTTTCATTTATTCTTTAATAGTAATTTCTGGTCATTTTGAGTTTGAATTTTAAAAGGTTTAAACTTTAAAATGGCCTTTACTTTTCTTTGAAAAACTTATTTTTCGGAAAGTTTTTTTTTTTTTTAAATTAATTTTTGTTCGTTTTTGATTGCAAAAAATTTCAAGTGTTTAAAAATTCTTTATTTCAAAATCAAACTTAAAAAAATGATCAAATATTCATCAAAGTATTAAAACTGGTATCAAAGTAACAATATAAAAGTGAAAAAATGGGTTTGTGTCAACCTCGGAGTTTTTATTATCTGATGTTTGAACTATTTTTAACAAAATTGCTATCTCAAAATTTTTATCGGATAGGTTTATCCATCCGTGTGAAACGAAATAAAGTTTGGCGTGAATGTTTTTCATTGACTACTTTTTCAGTATTTTCTGAACAGATTGTCATAGGACAATGCTCTACATTTTTATTGATTCATTGATTTTAAATAACTTATATTTTTCAAATGATTAATTAGTTATGAAAACGAATTATATTACACATATTATGTTTGAACAAAATGTGTCGACCCCGGAGTTTTTGTTATCCGACCCTTGATTTCTTTTTAACAAAATGGCTACCTCAAAATTTTTAACTGATGCATTTGAAGGGAAAAGGGCGTGAGGGAGGGGCTAGTTGCCCTTCGATCACTTTTGACTCTTAAAAACTGAACTAGAGCTTCCAATTTCCAATCAAATGAGCCCTTTCTGAAGTTTATACGAGAATTCCTTCCAAAACAGCTATATATGCCCCCAGGGTATAACTTATGATTAATTAGTATTTATAATTATTATAACTAATGAATAATTAGTTATAAAACAAATAATATTACAAGCTGGACTAGAACTTCCAATTTCCAATCAAATAAGCCCTCTCTGAAGTTTATACGAGAATCCCTTCCTGCCCCCAGGCCCTGGGAGAGGGGGGGGGGGTTTGTCGACACCAGAGTTTTGTTATTTAACCTTTCAACTATTTTTAACAAAATGGTATTTTTAACCCTTGCATATAAAGCACCTCTGGGGGGAAATTAATAAAAAATATTGAAGCTATATAAGATTTATTCATTCATTTATGTTTGCCTTCGGCTATCTTTATGTTTGTAAGATAGTTAATTTTTATTTCTGTTCGTTCAGGGTTTCATTCATTCTTTAACAGTAATTACTGGTCTTGTTAAGTTTTATCTATAATAGGAATTAATTTATGTTGGTCCTGAGTTCAATATGGTTCTTAACTTTTCTTAGAAAACTTATTTCTATGCAAGGTTTTTTTAATTAATAATAATAAAACATTGAAGTCTTATGGCCTTTGCTATAGACAACTTAATTACATGCCTCTGATAAATCAAACGTGATTTTTTCACGCAACAATGAATGGATAAAAAATAGCTTAAAAAGACAGTAGTTAGGCTATTTCATTTGTTGATGCAGAAAGAACAGGATCGTTTTGATTAGACCATTTTTCGGACTTTTTGTGCCACAATAATTTGGCATTTATCGCAAAGTATGTATTTTAGCCTTATTTTAAGTATGGCTGTAATTTCAAGTATTTTAGCATTTTCAGTGTGAGAGAATTTCTGGGAGTAATTGGATAGAAAACTCTTTATCTAGTTCTTATTGGTGTATTTTGATGTGTCTTAACGTCCCTTCAAAATTTCTTGAAACTTTTAACTTTCTTCCCATACAATCTTTACCTTATTAAAGTGTTTGGGGTGGGGGCAACGTAGTTGGCATACGAAGAAAACTTTAGCGTAGACAGTAGGGAAGGGGGGAGGGTGAGGTCTTTGAACTATTTAAAAAATCTATCTCAAAGCTCTTATCGGATGGGTTTGAGGAAGAAAGGACGTAGAAGGGGGGGAGGGTGCTAGGTGCCCTCCAATCTCTTTTGACCCTTAAAAAGTGAACTAGAACTTTCAATTTCCAATCAAATGAGCCCTCTCTGAAGTTTGTACGAGCATTCCTTCGATAAGAACCATATATGCCCCAAGGGCATAACTTACAACCCTTGCCCTGAGGCTGTGGGGAGTTGTTATCCTCAAAGACCTAATCTCCAGAACTTAAAACTACGTTTAATAAAATGACTGTCTCAAAATTTTGATTGGATGTGTTTGGGGAAAAGGTGGGCATGAGAGGGGGTTAGGTGCCCTCAAATCCCTTTCAACTATTAAAAAGGGCACTAGCCCTTTGAATTTAAAATAGAATGAGCCTTTTTTGAAGTTTCTACGACAACGCCTTCTATAAAAACCTTATATGCCCCCAGGATATAACTTGAAACCCTTGCCTAGGGGGTTGGGGGGGGAGTGTCTTCCTCGAAAACATATTTTCTATCTGGAAATCAACTACGCTGAACAAAATGCCTATCTCAAAGTTTTAATTGGATGTGTTTGGGGGAATGATGGGCGTGAGGGGGGGGGGGGGGGTCTAGTTGCCCTCCAATCACTTTCGACTATTAAAAGGGGCACTAGCCCTTTGAATTTCCAATCGAATGAGCCTTTTTTGAAGTTTCTAAGACAACGGCTTCTATAAAAACTTTATTTGCCCCCAGGGCATAACTTAAAACTCTTGCCCTGAGGGTTGGGGGGAGTGTCCTCCTCAAAAACATATTTTCTATCTGTAAATCAACTACGCTGAACATAAAAATTATCTCAAAATTTTGATTGGATGTGTTTGGGGGAATGAACTTAGAACCCTTGCCCTGAGGGTTGTGGGAGAGTGTTCTCCTC
Source organism: Artemia sinica (assembly GCA_027921565.1). Taxonomy (NCBI): domain Eukaryota; kingdom Metazoa; phylum Arthropoda; class Branchiopoda; order Anostraca; family Artemiidae; genus Artemia; species Artemia sinica. The sequence continues at coordinate 15,013,970 of CM051262.1, forward strand.
AGAAATATATTTTCTATCTGGAAATCAACTACGCTGAAAAAAATGGCTTTCTCAAAATTTTGATTGGATGTGTTTGGGGGAATGATAGGCGTGCGGGAGGGGGGCTAGTTGCCCTCCAATCACTTTCGACTATTAAAAGGGGCACTAAAAACTCTCGATTTCCAATCGAATGAGCCCCCTTTGAAGTTTCTATGACGACCCCTTCCATATGAAGTGCCTCTGGGAAAAAAATAATAATAAATAATAAAACATTGGAGCCGTATGGCCTTTACTATAGGCAACGCTACAGCATTGCCTCTGGAAGATGAGGCAATAAGAGTGACCCCAAAGTATAAATATCTGGGATTCGTGGTTGCAGCAAATGGGAATCGGACCGAGCACATTAAATTGATGGTTTCACGTGGTAAGGCAGCTGCTTTTGCTCCACTTCGACAGAAACATATCACGGGAATCAAAAATATGAAGATGCACAAGCACCTTTTTATGACTGAAGTCCTACCTGTTGCCCGTGATGGATGTGAGTTGTGGGGGACTACTACGGTAAAACAACTGGAATCTCTGCAGTTTATGTATTTCAAAAGAGTTATAGGCCTCCAAAATAATTTTAGTAGTTTGGTCCTAAAGGGTGATTGGGTTTGTAGGATCTACGTCATATAATGACTATACAAATGATTAAGTTTTGGTTACAGGTTACGCGCTTACCTGATAACCGCCTGGTGAAAGCGGCCAACACAGAGATGTTGAGTTTTACTAAAAAAGCAGCATGGCCAAAACAAGTTAAAGCACTGTTGTATAATGCTGGTTTATTATGGGCAAGGAATGAGGGCAGGGTCCTCTAGGTAAACCTGAAGATTTCCTTGGTAAGTTTGCATCGCGCCTTCGGGACCAAGAGATTCAGGTTTGGCTAACGGGTCTGGAAAAGTCTAGCAACCTGCATTTTTATTGACAGATTAAAGATGTGTATGGGGAGGAGTTTTATTTGAAACTGAATCTACCGTGGAGAACCCTTAAGTATTCGTTGCAGGTGCGGGCAAATTGCCTACCACTGCATGAAGGATACTGGGAGTCTTATGATGAGGGTGGCTCGGGAAGTAGGCGTGCCTGCCCCCTCTGTGGGGAGTTTGGGGAAGGGATGGACCATTTTCTGAGTAGATGCCAAAGTTTGGCGAATTTTAGCGATAAATTTTTTCATGGGGATGTGCCGCTGCTCTCGGGTGTTTTGGGGACTACTTCGAGGGACCTAATTATTGCGTTAGGTTGTTTTATAGATAATAGTCTGATGGCTCGGAAAAAAGTTGTAGTTTAAAGTTGTTGAGTGTTATTGTTCTTTCCTTATTGTTTTTTTTATTTATTTATTTTTGTGTATATGGCCACTGGTTTTTAAATACACGCATTTATGTATTTATGTATTAATTGAAAAAAACTTTCCTAAAAATTTGTTTTTCAAAGAAAAGTAAAGGCCATTTTAAACTTAAGCTGAGCAGATACAAATACCTGTCAAAACTTCAAACTCAAAACGACCAGAAATTATTATTAAAGAATAAATGAAACTCAAAAAGAACAGAATTTAAATAAACAGGTATAGGAAAAAAACATACAACAAATAATAATATAAATGAATAAATAGATCTTAAAGCGAGTAATGCTTAGGTTGAATATGAAAATCAAGCTTAAAACGAAAAAAAAATATTTTGCTATTGAATTATAAATAAAACTTAAAACGAACAGAAATTAAAGAAACAATCAATTCAAACAAACATACAAAAGATATTAATGTAAATTAATAAATAAATCTTAAAACGAGTGAAACTTAAATTGAATATGCAAATAAAGCTTGAAACGAACAAAAATCACTACAAACAAGGGTTTGGTTATCAGTAGAGTAGTAGGTACCATTTTGCATAAAGCTATAGGAATTACCATGCTATTTGCGTGAAGCTGTGCACCTTTTCAAAGATAGTGAGTATCCTCTCACACCTATGTTCCTTGGTACCTTTCCAAGCAAAGTGATCAAACACGTCTTTGGCAACTTCGTTCATCCGTCATCATAACGTTTTTTTTTTTTTTTTTTTTTTTTTTTTTTTTTTTTTTTTTTTTTTTTTTTCAAGACTATATAATTAAGCAAACTTAATGAGACGATCATCGATTGCTCGGCTAACAATTTGTAATCAGCTACTTGTGTGGGTGCGTGTCAATTTACTCAAGGGGTTTTTTCTATGTGTTTTAGGATGATTTAAGCCTATAAGGCTACAAGTTACCAAGTGAATAACTAAAAATTGATTTTTATTTCCAGGACTCTGATATTCAAGCGTCAAGTCAAAAACGACCAAACTCAATGACACAGAATAGTTTAATTTTGAAGATATTTTAGGGGAAGGTGGCATACCGTCTCCTAATAATTTGGATATATTGACATTAGACGATTTATTGGTTATGCTAGACAATATTCAAAATCCTCAAGAATTCCATTCTTCCCACAAGAACCCGTCGTATAAAACACTAAAGCCCGTTGGGGGGACTAGCATGAACTTGAGGAGAGATAGTGTGATCCACTATGCACCACGAGCGGTTTCTACCGAGCTAGGTGTAACTTCCACGGTAAGTAACATTTATCAGATTGTATGTGTGTGTGTGTGTGAGGGGGTGGGGGCAAGTATTTAGTGAATATAATGCTAGGAGGGGAAATTAAGTTTTGAGGGGGGTGTAAAAATGGTACTTATTTAATAACCCGGTAAACATATGACTAGAAATGCTTCAGGAGAAATAGGCTATTGCTTCTTCCTGAACTAATCGCAGTTCCTTGGCAAATATTCTTTTATTTTACTTTATTGCTATAGTCAAAACATTGCATTGTGTATGTTACACAAACTAGTGAATATTTATCGGGGCTTTTTTAGGTGTTCAATTTTTTTTCAGTGTAATTAATAACATAAAAAAATGGTGAAATTTAGAATTGACTAAGCTCTATTTTGGCTACTTTATATGAAGTGAGGGAGGGGGGGCAAGTATTTAGTTAAAATAATGCTAGGAGGGGAAATTAAGTTTTGAGGGGGGGGGTGTAAAAATGGTGCTTATTTAATACCCCGGTAAACATATGACTAGAAAAACTTCATGAGAAATAGGCTATTGCTTCTTTCTAAACTAATCGCAGTTCCTTGACAAATATTTTTTTTATTTTACTTTATTGCTATTAGTCAAAACATCGTATTGTGTATGCCACACCAAACTAGTGAATATTTATCGGGGCTTTTTAGGTGTTCAATTTTATTTCAGTGCAATTAATAACTTAAAAAAAGGTGAAATTTAGAATTGGCTAAGCTCTATTTTGGCTACTTTATATGAAGTGAGGGAGGGAGGGGGCAGGTATTTAGTTAAAATAATGCTAGGTGGGGAAATTAGGCTTTGAGGGGGATGTAAAAATGGTACTTATTTAATACCCCCCGGTAAACATATGACTAGAAATGCATCAGGAGAAATAGGCTATTGCTTCTTTCTGAACTAATCGTAGTTCCTTGACATATATTTTTTTATTTTACTTTATTGCTATTAGTCAAAACATTGCATTGTGTATGCCACACCAAACTAGTGAATATTTATCGGGGGGATTTTTAGGTGTTCAGTTTTTGTTTTTCAGTGTAATTAATAACATAAAAAAATAAAAAAAATGGTGAAATTTAGAATTGACTAAGCTCTATTTTGGCTACTTTATATAAAGTGAGGGAGGGAGGGAGGGGGGCAAGTATTTAGTTAAAATAGTGCTAGGAGGGGAAATTAAGTTTTGAGGGAGGTTTAAAAATGGTACTTATTTAATACCCCGGTACCTCAAAACAAACTCAATCCATTCATTTTAGTTTCAGGGGGAAGCTACAAAAACAACTGCCTTCCCTGGCCAAGGACTTCTGAATATCATGGGTAATTGTCATATGTCGCCGGAACAATCGGATGATGTTAGTGAAGGTACGTCATTTAGTATTCCCCTGGATTTTCAATTTACAACGAAAGAAATGAATAGCCTTGTGGAAATTGTTGGATCTAATGTTTCTGGGCACATTTTTGACGATTACTTTATTATTAGTGAATTAGGTCCTGTGCAAATAGGTGCAGGACATGAAAATAGTGTCAAGTCCCCGGAACTACGTGAATTTTATTTGCTAGAATCTGCTCTAGGTCACTTGCAAACACATAGGATAGATTTTAATCCTCCCGAGGAAAACCTGGTTGACGGGAGTGTCATTTAAACAGACCCTGTAAATGTTCTTCAGACCTACATCGACCGAATTCGAGCACTTATTGAGATTCAAATTCGGAATTGGGGGGGGGGGGGGGGGGTCAGGGGGGGGGGGCTTAAAGCATCAGTTAATCAAAAAGCTTATTTACAAAAGGGGACATCAGGGGACATTTTTTATTTTCATTTTTCAACTGGCAACCAAACTTTTTACCCCGGTGTAAATGAATTTGAGGGTAGTTTTTTCAATTGGGTCAATAAAATAATATCAACTTTGGACACATTTAACGAGAAGGGGAGTGGGTCCACCATTTTATACATTGAATATATGGATCTGAATCTCAATAGATTTAAAAAATCTTTAGTTTAAGAGGGGCGGGTAGTAGTCGACGAATAAAATGCCAACCAGATTTGTCGGCTACAGGAGGGGTTCAGGGTTTCAACTTTGAAACAGGGCTGCAATGCTTTAAATATGCATTTTTAGCAGCAGCCCATAAAACATTGAATTATAAGTCAACAATGAAAAATCTCGACAGACTTGCGCGTAACGGTGGAGACAATTTCCCTAAAGTAAATTTTGATTGTTTAGAGGGAAAATATCCGGTGTCCTTAAAAGAAATAACTATATTTTAAAAAGCAAATGAAAATCATGGGTTGGGGGTGGTTGTTCTCAAGTATGACACAGAATTTGTAAATGGGGGAAAGAAACCAAATAAAAAGGGGGTTTTATATTCAGTTAAGACACCGTTGGTAGATAATGTTAAAAATTGGGTTTGGATTATCGATGAGCCTCCCAAAAATGTAAATTCCTACGGTCATTTTTTCCCGTTACGGCAATAAGTCGACCCTTATCTCAAGGCGTTCAGAAAGGGGAACGTCACAATTCCCCCATGTGCCTTTCGCCATTTACATCTGAAAGAACATTCACGGATCACATGAGATATTGCGAAATTCATGGCAATCAAAGAATAGAAATGCCGGCAGAAGGCAAAGATACTTTACAATTTAAAAACTTCCGAAATTCCCTGTTACAGATTGATAAAGTATATTTGGATTGTGAATCAAGACTGTTCGAGGTATCGGACCCATCAAGGCCAAATATAGTCAAGGAACACAAATTAGTTGCGTATCCCTATGCGCATGCCCGTCACGATTCCAACAATAAAATGCAAATGGAAGAGTTTTTTTACTATGGACGAGGAAGGTAGCATGGAAAAGTTATTGGTGTGTTTGATAAAAACAGCAAATAAATCTATTTCACGATTGCGTCACACCAATTACCCAATGTCATTATCAGATAAGGAGCAACGGGCACTAGAAAAGGGGACAATTTTTTTGGGTTTTTAGGGGTGCTCTTGTCTTAAAAGACGCTGTCCAGGATCACAACCATCGTATTTACCCCAATTCAACGGGAAAAAGTAACTTTCGGGGGAGGGCTCACAATTCATGTAATTTAAAAATTAAACAGCAACTCTTTCTTCCGGTTTTTATACATAATTCTAACTACGATCTGAAGTATGTGCTACCAGCAATGGCACATCTTCAAAGAAATGGAGTTGCGGATGATGCATGGGTGATAGACATCTTTTCCTACAAAATCATTCCTAAATCATCGGAAAAGTTGCTTGTTTTGGAATTTATGTGGAGATATGTTGAAGACGACGTTGAGTACACGAATAAAATTAGCTTTTTGGATTCCTACAGTTTTTTCCCCAAATCTTTGAGCGAATTAATTCAATTGCAGAAAAAAGATGACGGCTGCAACGCTTTCTCCCTTCTCAAGCAACAATTTCCAAATGATTTATATGATTTGTTGACGGTCAAGGGTATATATCCTTATGATTATTATTGTTCCATGTCGAGATTCGTCGAGGAAACTATTCCCTCGATCGAATCGTTTTACGACAGTCTACACGATCGCAGGTGCACCCCCGATGAATACAGTTTTGCTAAAAAAGTGTGGGCAGAGGGAGGGTGTAAAAATGGGTTTGTCTACTGCAAATTTTATTTGTCGAGTGATGTGTCAACTTTGTTATCCATTATGTGTAAAAAATAGGGACAAAATATATGAGGAATTTAATCTTGATTTAGGATATTATTTTTCATCTCCTCATCTGGTATTCCTAAAAATTAGCGGGGAAAAAATCGGGCTGATCACTGACATCGATCAGCATCTGTTCATCGAGAGGTCAATGAGGGGTGGATACGTTTTTCACGGGAATCGTATCTTGGAAACTGATCCAACTGGAGAGAAGACGGGGACAAAATCAGATGCAGTTTTCCTTGATATGAATTCCCTCTACCCCTCGGCCATGTCCGATTATGCGCTACCCTGCGATGACTATAAATGGCTCAATGGCCCTCAAGCCTCCAATTTCCCCAACATTGACAGTGTTGAGGAGAATGGGCCGGTTGGATGTTTTTTTTTTAAATTGATGGGGAGATACCAGTTGAGTTTCACGATTCGGTAAAGGATTTTTTTTTTCCATGCATCAATAGACCTCTGTCTAGGGACTCTTTGAGTCCCCGCAACAGACGTTTGGTCGAGGTGGAGAGATTGCATTGGACACCTTCAAAACAAAAACTTATTGCTAACCTTCTGCCGAAGAAAAATATTGTTGTACATCATGTGGCTTTAAAATGGATGTGCAACAACGGTTTCAATGTCACAAAGGTTCATAGAGCCCTCAGTTTAGTCTAAAACCCTATCTGAAAACGTTTGTTGACACTTTTGTCAAGAAACGTTCTGAAGCGCAGACAAAAGCCGAAAAAGAAATTTATAAGCTCATTTTAAATTCGGCTTTTGGTAAAATGTGCGAAAGTGTTCGCAATAGGAATCGTTGTGACGTCGTGACCGGTCCCGAACAATGTGCTCGAATTATTGCCGATTCAAATTACACTTCCTTTACAATCATTGGCCTGGACATGGTACTATTGAATAGGAAAAAAAGAAGCATTGTATTGAATAAAAATATTGCTGCAGGCAGTGCCATCTCGGAGATCTCTAAAAAGCTCATATTGGAATTCTACTACAATGTGGCTAGGGTACAGTGGCCGGAGAAGGGAAAAGTAGAGGTCTGCTACGGAGACACAGATTCTCTACTGTTAAAAGTAAAAACTCCAAACCTACTTGTTGATTTGGCGCATGGTGAAATCATCAGCTCACGGATGGACTACACCAATTGGAATGGGCTATACCCAGAGCTAGTGAAACGTCGGGTGCCAAATCAACTTTTATTGTTAAAATCAGAAATGGGAAGTGACATGATTTACCGTGGTATGTTTGTAAGTCCGAAGGTGTACTTTATACTGACACACGACGAGGAAATCAAAAAACGTTGCAAAGGTGTACCCACGCGCTATGTGGATAAGAATTTCGACATGGACGTCTATAGGAATTGTATTGTTGAAAATACAATTCCCCGAGCAAAATTGTTGGCAATTCGTTCGCTGAACTACAGGAACTTCACTATAAATATTGAAAAAAAAAGCCATGAGTACCATTTCCGGCAAGGTCTATGTTTGTCAAGACGGTTTGACTACCCTCCCCCTGGGGGACTATTCAACTTCCGACCGAGCCGAATGTGTGAGCCATAGGGAAAGTCTCGGTTTGAGTAAAGTCCAATAAATTTCCCAAATCCTTGGGGGGCTTCGCGTCCTGGGGGGGCCTCATGGCCCGGGGGGAGGGCCACCCGGCCGGCCGCCAGCGGGGGGGGCCGCCACTACCAACGGTATCTTTTTTTTTTTTACTTAGATCAGATTTCTTTTTGTAAATATACATGTTGTTGTTGTATTCAAATTAAAAATGGGGTAGAAAAAAGTGATATTATTCTAAGTGTATTTTTTCATTAAATGTTGTATTTTTTTATAAATAAATAAAGTATATTTACTAAAGTGCTTTTTCTAGTGCATTTTTTTAAATAAATGTTTATGTTTTTTATTATAAATAAATTTTAAAAAAATCTTAAGTGTATTTTTCTTGTTTTTTTTTTCTGTAATGTATTATTTGTAAAGTGCTGTTTTTATGTTAATAATACAAGAAATATGATTATTTATTAATTTTGTTCTTCTTCTCATTATTCTTGACCGGACTAGTAGGGAAATTATTTAGTCATTAGACAACTATAGTCTACAGTTAGTTGTAGATGAACTGTTGAAGGGAACATGTATCAATTTAAAACACCATTCAGATCGTTACTCTGCGGTCCATCAATGTCAGGCAAAACGACACTCTTAACTAAAATAATTAAAACTTGCGATAAAATGTTTATGGAAAAGCCGAAAAAATCTACTATTGTTACAGTGTTTGGCAGGAGTCATACGATAAAATAAAAGCAATTAGCAGAGAGGGATTGGTGCAGATACAATTCATACAGGGACCTGATGTTTTCAACATTATTGAACCAAACTCTTGGCTGATTATTGACGGTCTGGCTGAATCTATTGAACAATGGTCCCAGGAAATGCTACAACTGTTCACTGTTCACTCTCATCATGAACAGATTTCCATTACTCTGGTTCTACACAACCTCTTTCATCAGAGCAAATGTATGCGAACACTTGCATTGAACTGCACCTACTATATCATCTACAGAGTTGTTCGTGATTCTAGCTCGCTACTAACCCTCAATAAACAAATATACCCTGGGGCACCTAAATTTCTGCTCTCAGCGTACAATCAGGAAACTAATAAACCCTACGGCTACATCCTATTGGATCTTAATCAAATACACCCGAGGATTTGCGTGTAGTCACAGATATTTTTGACAATGAAATTACAGTATTTCTCCCCGTGAACAGTAAAAAGACCTATTAGTTTATATCATGACACCGAAGAAACTACATGAAAATAGACATTTATTTTCAGTTCTAAGCACTTCAAAGCCCCCACTTAGGAAAGCCATACTCAAACATGGTGTTGACAATGATTTCATTAATCTAATATCCGAACTTTGTTTAAATTTGACCGAGGGCAATGTTCAACTGCCAGAAGTAGTTAAGCAACAGGCAAAGCAACATCGTTCCATTGTACGTACATTGGCCTCTAAAAACAAAGGAAAGAATAAGCCCTTTGAAGTTTTTACGACGACCCCTTCCATATGAAGTGCCTCTGGAAAAAAATAAAACATTGGAGCCGTATGGTCTACGACAAAACTTTCCATAAAAACCTTATAAGCCCCCAGGGCATAGCTTACAACCCTTGCCCTGAGGGCTGTGGAGGGGTTGTCGATCCTCAAAAACCTAATTTCCAGAATTTTCAACCACGTTGAACAAAATGGCTATCTCAAAATTTTGATTGGATGTGTTTGGGGAAAAGATGGGCGTGAGAGGGGGGTTAGTTGCCCTGTTATCACTTTCGACTATTAAAAAGGGCACTAGCCCTTTGAATTTTCAATCGAATGAGCCCTTTTTGAAGTTTCTACGACAAAGCTTTCTGTAAAAAGCTTATATGCCCCCAGGGCGTAACTTACAACCCTTGGCCTAAAGGCTAAAGTGTGCTCCTCAAAAAAAACAATTTCAATTTGGAAACAACTACGTAGAACAAAATGGCTATCGCAAAATTTTGGATTGGATGTGTTTGGAGAAATGGTGGGCGTGGAAGGGTGTTCGTTGCCTTCCAATCACTTTAGATCCTTAAAAAGGGCACTAGAACTTCTGATTTCCAATCGAATGAGCCCCCTTTAAAGTTTTTACGACGACCCCTTCCATATGGAGTTCCTCTGGGGAAAAAAAATAATAAAACATTGGAGCCGTATGGCCTTTACTATAGGCAACGCTATAGCGTTGCCTCTGATGTATATGGTTATTAAAATAGTGATACCCAAAAAATCCTGTTGGGGCAACAAAGTAGACCAAATCAATACGGGCAATAGGGATTTTAAACTATCTCACTATGTGCTGCTCACGAAAGCCACAGGATACAGTTAAGCCAGACCTAAACTTAATGGAGAGAGTATCCAGTGGGTCGACGAGTTCCCTTGCCTCGGTAGTTTGATCACCAGCGACAACAGTCTATCAAATAACATTAAAAGACGTCTCGCCCTCGCGAGTTCCAGTTTCAAAGTCCTTATACCCATATGGCGAAGCAAGGATTTGTCTCTGCGGCTTAAGACACGACTTTTCGATACCCTGATCATCCCCATCGCAATCTACTCATGTGAAACATGGACGCTGAAGGTGGATTACAATCTTCGACTAGCAGCATTTGAAACTAAGCGCCTCCGCCGCATCGCTGGGATCACTTACCTTGATAGAATCTCAAATGTCGAACTTCTTGAGGGCCAACAAACAATTCTCATGAAGATCCAGCTCCAGCAACTTCGATGGCTCGGTCACGTACAACGGATGAGTCAGTTCCGTCTCCCGAAAATCACCTTCGAAGGCCAAATTCACGGTTCTCGTTCTCGTGGTCATCCCCAAAAAGGTGGAAGGAAAACTTTGCAACTCACAGCCTCTCGGACCTTCTTCGCCTAGCAGAAGACCGTGAAGAATACAAAAGGCACATCCACGCTATTACGAAGAAAGAGGCCCCAAGACGACCTTCAAGGATGGATGGGACTTAAGTCAAGCAAGTCAAGGCATATATGGTTATTAAAATAGTAATACCCAGGAAATCGAGCTGGGGCACCTAAATAGAACAAATGAATACGAACTATAGGGATTTTTAACTATCTCATATATGGTTATTAAAATAATGATACCCAAAAAATCGAGCTGGGGCACCTAAATAGACCAAATGAATACGGGCAATAAGGATTTTAAACTATCTCATATATGGTTATTAAAATAGTGATACCCAACAAATCGAGCTGGGGCAACTAAATAGACCAAAAGAATACGGGCAATAGGGATTTTAAACTATCTCATGTATGGTTATTAAAATAGCAATACCCAAAAAATCGAGCTGGAGCAACTAAATAGACCAAATCAATAAGGGCAATAGGGATTTTAAACTATCTCTTATATGGTTATTAAAATAGTGATACCCAAAAAATCGAGCTGGGGCAACTAAATAGACCAAATCAATACGAGCAATAGGGATTTTTATGTATCTCATATATGGTTATGAAAATAGTGATACCCCAAAAATCTTTGAAAAAAACGCCTGCATCGCCAAGTTTTAACAAGTAAAAACCATACTGGTTCAGAAAGCGGTAAACACGCGATAAGTGAAGTGTCGTTAAAGCTAATGAAATGAAACAAAATATGATGAAAACATAATAGTTTGGAAACAAATTTTGGCTGTGTATTTGCAAATTAGGGGGTGGGGGTAAAGCATAGCATATATTAAATACGTATTTTAACCTAACCTAGGTACCTTTTTTCCCCCTACACCCCAAAAAACAAAAGTTTAAATAATGTAAACGCAGTGACAAACCACGGTTTGTAAACTAATTCTCTATTGAAAGAAACCCGTTTGACTACTTTCTTAAGCATCTTTCCTATATAATATATCGCGTGTTTACCACTTTCTTGACAAGTACCGTAAAAAGTGTGTTTTTTTCCTGCTACTCTGAAAAATTAGAGATCCATTCATGTTTCGTCCTAATCGTCGTGTGAAATTTTTACCTTTGATAGTGCGAAAGCTAAAAAAAAAATATGACAAACTACAAAAGTGCGACAGTTTGTAATTCAAAGCGACTCGTATTTTCTATAAACAAATCTTTCCTTGGGAAAGTTGGTGAATTTGAAACAATCCATTGCCATGGCCTGCGTGCATCTGATGAATATTATGTTTCTAAACAGGCATTTGAGATTCTGAGGATTGGATTTTTAACGATAGGTCTTTGAAGCATTTATCCTCTAAACAAACACAATTTAAAGGAAATGTAAGAAACGGAAATCTTTGAAGTTTTTTCTTCCCCGATAAAAGTTTAAGGGACGGCTTTCAAGAAATACTTTAAAAATTGAAGTTTATTTGCGCGTTTCATGTTAAAATGTGAAATTTATTCACAAAACTTTTTCTGTTTCAATGTCGAATTTCTAATGATAGGATCTCTGAACATTGGATTTTCGTAGGATTTATTCTCTCAACAGGCAAAACTGAAAATAAAATATATTTTTTTTATTTTGTTCAAAGTTTATAAGAAGATGTTCAAGAAACACAATTTTATTTGCACCTTTTCATAGGAACTATGTATATTTGTTTTTTTTTACAAAACTGAAGTTTAATGCTATTGAGGATTAAGTCTGGTGTTAAACGGTGTATTGATGTAAACTGTAGTAGAGTAGTACCTTATACTTCTATCGAGCCCCTAGGAATTCCCATACTATTCTACGGGCCCTCTACACCTTTTCAAAGGGAGTCAGTACTCCCTCACACAGTTTGACGTAGATATTTTTTTTTTTTTAAGTTGGCAAGGTATAATGTGGTCTAACATGTTTTGAGAGTACGGTCGAAATTATATAACTCAATCAGACTGGTTTTGAGTCAACATCCGTTTTTTAGGAGCCAAGCAGGCTCCTCCATATACGAGGTTACTCCATATACGATAACTTGATTGATGATTGGGATTTGAATAAAAGGAATGGTTTTCACTACAATTCATATTAATAAGAGAATTGAATTCAGAGAGAATAGTTTATTTGAGAGGATATTAGTAGAGAAAAATGAGTGGTGCATTTACATTATTGGAGATTAATGATGGAGCCGACAGCAGCAGCAACGATATACGAGTATACGAGTAAATATCTTCAAAGGAAGATATTTTCTCGGGGAATGCTTGTCGATATAATGAAAAGTGATTCTCCATCATTAGACTATTGTATGAAGCTTCTACGTCGTGGTCCAAATGCATTTACACAATTTATTGATATATTGATCACGAAACGGCAAAATGATATTGTGGATATGCTTTTAAACATTAGTTTAGAAATTTAGGACTTTTTTTCAGAAGAAAGATGGCGTTCGAGGATGATTTACTCCTCTCTCTATCTCAGACAATTTTTTGTTGTTGCTAACTCAGTTTCATTGTGGAAGTGAGAGTGTCAACACATGAAAAAATGTTCCATACATGTCCGCTATGTATGTACACACTGGGAAACTGGTCATCATGTGAGAATTGCACAATGATTGATGAGTATGATGAAAAGTGTAGATTATGCAAACCCGTGTAAATTGCATAGAGGATATGCTGTACAAATTAAAGGTTGTAATTCCTGTCTTGAAGAGGTGTGTGACTCTCATCCTAGAGGGCACCTATGCTCCAATTGCCATTATGATAAATGTAATCAGTGGGAGAATACATATCCCGGTATGACTGGAAAGAATCCTAACCGTGATTTTAGTTTATTGCTACGAGATTGGTATCGTCGTGGTTTTAGATTGTTCTGGGAGGAGGAGCGGGGTCAGCGATTCAACTTTTGGAACAACAAAAGAATATGGTTTCTACGTCATCGTTGTAAAGACAAAGGGTGTTATGATTATAAGCCCACTGATTTTTATTTGGCTGTGACGGAATGTGATTCGACACTTAGAAAACTGTTTGTGAAATTGCTTCAAATAGGCAAATTGAAACATGTGAATTCTATAGAATGAATGAGAATAGTATCATTGACTATACAAAGAGATATGACAAGAGTGAAGTTACACTCTACTATAGAAAATGTGACCCTGACATTGCAGTACATCAGGATCAGTACACTGTGAATTCAGATAATCTACCTGCATTAGTTGTTGCCGACAAATACCTATACCTAGTAGAAGATGAAATCTAAAATTTTTATCATTTGTTAATAAACAATTTCAAATATATTTTTAGAAAATTTTATTCGTAGGGCACTAAAATCAATATTAAATACGCTTGTAAGTATATTTTCCACTAGAAAGTCGTTCAATCGAGGTAAGTCAATATAGATGTCGAGAAACTGCTTGTACGTATAGCCACGACATCTGAACATGAAAAAGAGTAGTGCATGAAAGCCACATGTCTTAGTCGTTAAATCCTGTACTCTTCGTTGATTTTGAATAATGGTTTTCCTATTGCTTTCAATAAAGTTGCTGATGTATGGAGTGTAGAATTTATACGATAGGCCAAGAGGATCAAAAAATTCAATATTCTTCGCTGTTTGAAAGATGCATAGCCAATGGCCAGTCTTCAAAGTCGATGGACTGCTATTAACAATGATTAAGGTATTGTTAACACTTGGAATTTTTTCAATGAAGTCCGAAGGTATGCAATAGGACTTGTACTGGGACATGTATGGATCCATACTAAATACGTTGATTATTTGGTTTGTGTTCATGGTGCTAGGTGTAGTAGAACACTGCCGTCGGGTGTGATTTCCCAATAGGTTTCAAATTGACTCAATGATATTAGCGTGATACTCTCAGTCAAAGCATCGGCAAATGTACACTCTAAACGTACATTCCCTGTTCGTACTATGCTCATATTCTGAGTCCCGAAAAGTCCAAAACAATTACCCCATGATTTTTTGCAAACATTGAATCGGTTATTCCATTTTCAAATAGTTGAGAGTCATGATCTAGGGATTGCATGGTCAACTCGTATAGAGTTCTATAGGATTTTTTTGTCAAAAGATAGAGTGTACAGTGGAATACCATTCACTTTGCACACAGGCTAGATAGACCGAAAAAATTAAAATCATGGGGGGATTCAGTCCAGGATCCAACGGCACTGCCACTCTTCACAAAGGCCAAAGCCAATTTTGATGGGATTTCTCCATTGATAAATGATGAATCGCCATAGCTACGAGAGCCGGTGGCAATGTGACGTTGATTGGTGATCGTATGGGGACAAGAAGTTTAATGTTGTTACCATTGGCTCTTAGCTTTTCCACTGCCAATGCAACAGAGCTCACAAGCTATTGTTTTAGGACGTGGAGAATTGCCTATGTGATAATGACATTTTCATCGGGTGCTGCAGGAAGTGTTTTTCTCAAAATGAAATTCGATGGGGCCAGTTGCAACTTTATATCAATCTTGACATTGGGGGGTAACCATTGAGATATATTGAATATCTCATGATTTAATTTTCCAACCAGATGATACTCCTGGCTTACTGCAGTAGTCAACTCACCATCAGTATCTACACCTGATCGATATTCATAGCCCAATGATTGTCCTCTCAACTGCTTGTACGCCTTTGGTGTCATCATCATAAATTGTATGTAGCTTGCATAGTTTGATAAATTATTGCTAGTGATCACCAATGTTCCATTAATAAATACATTAATTTGTTTGAATAGGTTGTGTAGAATACAGTTTTCGTAGGAGAGACTGTCGGCAACAGTTGGAGTTGTATTATCTGACTTTTTTTCACCGCAACATTTAAATCAATAAATGTTGATGACAAATCAATGAATTAGTCTTCATTGGAAAATATTTGAAAGTGTATATTTTCCGAGAGGGGTTGTTAGGGATGAAATTGTTCATAGTAGCCATACTTGACACTGACATCAACATTTTCAGCATTGAATAGATTCAATGAGGAACTGATTGATGGATATGATTCCTTGTGGGGGAGATAAGTCATCTTAACAGAAGAAGTCCTTATTTGATCTGAAAATCTTTTTCTTTTTCTTCTTCTTCTGCTTATTGGTCTTCCTTGTTTTATTCCTCAAAGTCCTTGTTGATGTCCTTCGCTTCCCGCCTGGGTGGAGACTGATGAGTGAATGACGTGCACGCATCCTTTTCAATCCCTCCCCATTTTGTCGAGATTTTAATTGCTCACCAACGGCTCTTGCTGAAGGTCTAATATTTTCCTTAACACTTTCCTTAAAATTCTTGCCCGACCCCCAGTCCTGTAGTGTTGAGGCAGCAAAATTTGATGCAGCAGGTACAAGATATTTTCTGGCAAGGAGTAGTGCAGAACGAAATAGCCTAGCAAACCAGCTACCAAGACCGTAGCCAGACATTGTAGTACGCCCCTTGTAGTAGTCCAATCCATTGCCTATTTGACGTGGACTCAAAGCACCAACATAGCAATTGATATCGGGGCAGACAAATAGAATTCTTCTATTGTTCATTTTAAGTGATTGTGCTGTCGCCGACAATGGGTCGAAAATGACATGTAATCACTGCTAAGCCTTTTGTTATTGCTAGAGGATCACCCAATTCACTTTTTAGTGTTAACTGACAGAGTTCCAAATACGAAGTGTTTACAGGAACATACTGAAGATGCTTTATATTATAGTGATGAACGAGTTCATGAGTTGTTTTTCGTTCAAGAACATGTAGGAGGGGAACATTTGAATTACCGACTCTCGATGTTTCCACAAAGGATGCATAGAGAAATATGCAAGAGTCCGAGGCGAAACCAGGTGGATAATCAGCAAAAATAACTTGATCCATCCCGTAAACGGTGCCAGCATTTTTCCCATTGATCGTATTCTGTTTAAAGCCAAGAACGTCTCATTTATCAAATTATCATTGAGAATAATTATTTCAGTGTCAACAGGTGAGGTAATGTAAATCCTATTGTGTTCCAATGAATAATTAAAATGGAATTTACCATTCCTACGATATGAGATTTTTCTATTGATTGTACGACACAAATCTGTCATATTATCGTATTCAATATATTTCAATTTGGCATGTGGATATTCGCTAGATTTAAGTGCTTCGACCCATTCATAGTCGACAAAGAGTGTCCAATCGAATGGTATAACTTTTATATCATACACACGATCCTTTCTCAGGATGTCATAGGTATTTTTGAGAATACAATCGACAAGAGCCACTTCATACGCACCGTTAAATTTGATGGTGGGGGAGAGTTTCGTCCAAAAATCACTTGTCGTATCCAAGTCGTTGTAGAGAGGATTGGAAACGTTGGACATAAATGTTACATAGAAATCATTGGGCATTGTCAATATCTTCAACACCGATCCAAGAATCAAAATCAGAGTTGTATCCTAGCCACCGAACAAGTAACTGTTTCCTACCCCTGCGAGTACGAGTCTTTAATATCTTTTCAATTTGATAGATTTCACTATTATTTTTAACCTTTCGTAGTTCATAGTCATAAAAGCCGCCGAGAATCTCTTCATTTTTGTTATCGCGCAAACGATAAGTTATGGGTTTAGTGTCTAGGATTTTTGCCACTTTAAAAAGTTCGGTGGACCACAAGTAATTCCCCTTTTCAAAAACATTAGTTGTTCTATTAATTCGAACAGTATCACCAACATTGAATTTGTTTTTCTTCTTGAAAATCGTTTCATTGGAATATTGTTTAAGAAAGGTGTCAAATGTATCATGATCAGAATGATGAACTTCCGTTGGGGTTGAGTTGGACAATGATCGATGAGGTCGTTGATTATAAATCAACATGATTTTATCTAAATCATGAATAAAAGCCGGTGTATTTTTCAATGTATAATATCTTGAAATTAAAAGTCGAATAGTTCTTATCAATCGTTCGGCCAATGCAGCCTTTATAGGACTATGACTATGATAGAGCAGTGTACTATATTTCACTAGTACTTTTGCAACATGGGGATTAACAAATTCACTACCACGATCCATTTGAATTTTTTATATGAATCCTGTTCGAGAATACTTTCAATGGCCTGAGCAACTTCAACGCCTCTCTTTGTTCGCAATGGAATTGCATATGCATAGCGACTAAAAACACTGATTGCAAGTAGAATGTACTTGTACGGTGTATTGTGACGTCTTTGAATCTCATCTAGAGTTAGGAGATCTGCTTGCATTATATGCAATGGGAAAAAGGCTTTAGTTTTTCGATATTGATTAGCACGAAGTCTATGATTTCTATGCAGAGTGTAACTTGATTCATTTTGTAGATAGTTTTGTACACTTTTAGTGTGAACACCAGTGACCTTGGAAAGAGTGGTGGGAGAACTTAAACTCCCCGCTTCACCAATATTTTCATAAACACTTTTCAGAACTTCAACCATTTTGAACGTAAACACGTTGTGTAACGTCCGCTACCTTTTGTATACTAGTTGTGGTTGGTGATGGTGACATCATAGGTTTTCGCTTTTTCCTCGCCACCATTGTCAAGTTTCCACTAGGTGTGCTAGTATTTTACAAGATTGATTTAAAATCTTCTTCTTCTTTCTTCTTCTTCTTCTCTTATTTTAATGGTGTTGTTGATGTTGATGACAATGGTACATGTTCATTTAATTTTTTTAGAATTTGTCTATTGCTAATAAGACTTTTGGGAAAGTTTAATGTATTTAGAAAGTTGTATAGATGAGCGTCAAATGATAATAGTCCTTTACGATTTGTAACCATATCATAGATTAAATCAAGTAGATTATAGCTCTTGCCCTGAATTATAATCCCTTTCCCATTGCTCTCAACTTGAATATGATCTTGACCACTTTCCATGAGATATGTTATGAGTCGTTTACTTTGTTCACGATATGAGTGGGGCATTAGATTTCCTATTTTCAATGCAATTGAATCCAATTCCTCCTTCTTTAATTGTGTTCCAGCAGCAGCAGCAGCAGAATCCTGAGGCCCCTGTTTGTCCACTCGGCGAAGTGCATCTTGAAGTAAAAGCAGTTTTTTATCATCCTCAATATTCTCGTTGTCAAGGAATTTACTCAGATTGTTCTCAAAGTGTTCCACGGGTGAGAGAGCGATTTCTATTGGAGTCAATTTATAGGGTTTTGCCATCTAGAGAAAACTGTTTACAAGTCCTGCAATTATTGGCAGTAAAAGTGTGAAAAAGCTACCACCCGCCTGAAGAAGTCGTTTCTTTTTAAAATTCTTTCCTTTCTGTTTAGAGGCCAATGTACGTACAATAGAAGGATGTTGCTTTGCCTGTTGCTTAACTACTTCTGGCAGTTGAACATTACCCTCGGTCAAATTTAAACAAAGTTCAGATATTAGATTAATGAAATCATTGTCAATACCATGTTTGAGCATGGCTTTCCCCTAAGCGAGGGTTTTGAAGTGCTTAGAACTGAAAACAGATGTCTATTTTCATGTAGTTTCTTCAGTGTCATGATAGCAACTAATAGGTCTTTCTAGTGTTCACGGGGAGATATACTGTAATTTCATTGTCGAAAATATCTGTGACTACACGCAGATCCTCGGGTATATTTTGATTAAGATCCAATAGGATATAGCCGTAGGGTTTATTAGTTGCCTGATTGTATGCTGAGAGCAGAAATTTAGGGGCGCCTGGATAGATTTGTTTATTGAGAGTTATTTGGGAGCTAGAATCACGAACAACTCTGTAGATGATATAGTAGGTGCAGTTCAATGCAAGTGTTCGCATACATTTGCTCTGATGAAAGAGATTGTGTAGAACCAGAGTAGTGGAAATCTGTTCATGATGAGAGCAAACGGTGAACAATTGCAGCATTTCATGGAACCATGTTCAATAGATTCAGCCAGATCGTCAATAATCAGCCAAGAGTTTGCTTCAATAATGTTGAAAACATCAAGTCCCTGTATGAATTGTATCATCACCAATCCTGTCGTGGCAATTGCTTTTATTTTATCGTATGACTCCTGCCAAATACTGTAACAATAGTAAATTTTTTTCGGCTTTTCCACAAACATTTTATCATAATTTTGAATAATTTTAGTTAAGAGTGTTGTTTTTGCCTACAATACAATTCCTATAGATATCCATGTCGAAATTCTTATCCACATAGCACGTGGGTACTCCTTTTGCAACGTTTCTTGATTTCCTCGTCATGTGCCAGTATAAAGTACACCTTCGGACTTACAAACATACCACGGGAAATCATGTCGCTTCCCGTTTCGGATTTAAAAAATAAAAGCTGATTTGGCGCCCGACGTTTCACTAGCTCTGGGTAAACCCCACTCCAATTGGTGTAGTCCATCCGCGAGCTGATAATTTCACCGTGCGCCAAATCATCAATTAGGTTTGGGGTTTTTACTTTTAGCAGTAGAGAATCTGTGTCCCCGTAGCAGACCTCTACTTGCCCCTTCTCCAGCCACTGTACCCTAGCCTTATTGTAGTAGAATTCCAACATGAGCTTTTTAGAGATCTCCAAGATCGCACTGCCTGCAGCAATATTTTTATTCAGGACAGTGCTTCTTTTTTTTCTATTCAATAGTACCATGTCCGGGCCAATGATTGTGAAGGAAGTGTAATTTGGATCGGCAATAATTCGAGCACATTGTTTGGGATCGGTCACGACGTCACAACGATTCCTATTGCGAACACTGTCACACATTTTACCAAAAAGCCGAATTCAAAATGAGCTTATAAATTTCTTTTTCGGCTTTCGTTTGTGCTTCAGAACGTTTCTTGACAAAAGTGTCAACAAACGTTTTCAGATAGGGTTTTTGGCTAAACTGGAGGGCTCTATGAACCTTTGTGACGTTGAAACCGTTGTTGCACATCCATTTTTAAAGCCGCATGATGTACAACAATATTTTTTTTCGGCAGAAGGTCAGCAATAAGTTTTGTTTTGAAGGTGACCAATGCAATCCGTCCACCTCGACTAAACGCCTATTGCGAGGGCTCAAAGAGCCCCTAGTCACAGGTCTATTGATGCACGGAAAAACAAAATCCTTTACTGAATCGTGAAGCTCAACTGGTATCTCCCCATCAATTTCAAAAAACCATCCAACCGGCCCATTCTCCTCAACACTGTCAATGTTGGGGAAATGGGAGATTGAGGGTCGTTGAGCCATTTATAGTCATCGCAAGGTAGTGCATAATGGGACATGGCCGAGGGGTAGAGAGAATTCATATCAAGGGAAACTGCATCCGATTTTGTCCCCGTCTTCTCTCCAGTTGGATCAGTTTCCAAGATACGATCCCCGTGAAAAACGTATCCACCCTCATTGACCTTTTGATGAACAGGTGCTGATCGATGTCAGTGATTAGACCAATTTTTTTCCCGCTAATTTTTAGGATGAGGTCCATCACCAAATGAGGAGATGAAAAATAATATCCTAAATCAAGATTAAATTCCCCATAGATTTTGTCCGTATTTTTACACATAATGTCTAACAAAGTTAACACATCACTCGACAAATACAGCTTCCAGTAGTCAAACCCATTTTACACCCTCCCTCTGCCCACACTTTTTAGCAAAACTGTATTCATCGGGGGTGCACCTACGATCGTGTAGACTGTCGTAAAACGATTCGATCGAGGGAATAGTTTCCTCGACGAATCTCGACATGGAACAATAATAATCATAAGGATATATACCCTTGACCGTCAACAAATCATATAAATCATTTGGAAATTGTTGCTTGAGAAGGGGGAAAGCGTTGCAGCCGTCATCGTTTTTTCTGCACTTGAATTAATTCGCTAAATGATTTAGGGAAAAAAACTGTAGGAATCTAAAAAAGCGAATTTATTCATGTACTCAATGTCGTCTTCAACAGATCTCCACATAAATTCCAAAACAAGCAACTTTTCTGACGATTTAGGAATGATTTTGTAGGAAAAGCTGTCTATCACCCATGCATCATCCACTGTTCCATTTCTTTGAAGATGTGGCATTGCTGGTAGCACATACTTCAGGTCGTAGTTAGAATTTTATATAAAAAACCGAAAGAAAGAGTTGCTGTTTAATTTTTAAATTACATGAATTGTGAGCCCAACCCCGAAAGTTACTTTTTCCCGTTGAATTGGGGTCAATAAGATGATTATGATCCTGGACAGCGTCTTTTGGGGCAAGGGCACCCCTACAAAAAAACAAATTGTCCCCTTTTCTAGTACCAGTTGCTCCTTATCTGATAATGACATTGGGTAGTTGGTGTGACGCAATCGTGACATTGAACCGTTTGCTGTTTTTATTAAAGACGCCAATAACTTTTCCATGCTACCCTCCTCATCCATAGCCAAAAAAAACTCTTCCAGCTGCATTTTATTATTAGAATCGCGACGGGCATGCGCATAGGAAAACGCAACTAGTTTGTGTTCCTTGACTATATTTTGCCTTGATGGGTCTGATACCTCCACCAGTCTTGATTCACAATCCAAAGATACTTTATAAACTTGTAGCAGGGAATTTTGGAAGTTTTTAAATTGTAAAGTATCTTTACCTTCTGCCGGCATTTCTATTCTTTGATTGCCATGAATTTTACAATGTCTCATGTGATCCGAGTATGTTCGCTCAGATGTGAATGGGGAAAGGCACATGGGGCAATAGAGACGTTCCCCTTTCTTCACACCTTAGGATAAGAGTCGACTTATTGCTGTAACGGGGAAAAAATGACAATAGGAATTTACATCTTTGGGGGGCTCATAAATAACCCAAACCCAATTTTTAACAATATCTACCATCGGTGTCCTAACTGAATATAAAACTCCTTGTTTTATTTGGTTTCTTTCCCCCATTTACAAATTCTGTGTCATACTGGAGAAGAACCACCCCTAACCCAAGATTTTCATTTGCTTTTCAAATATGGTTATTTCTTTTAAAAACACCGGATACTTCCCCTCTAAACAATCAAAATTTACTTTAGGGAAATTTTCATCACCGTTACGAGCAAGTCCGTCGAGATTTTTCATTGATGAATCTTTTTTTAATGTTTTATGGGCTGCTGCTAAAAATGCATATTTAAAGCATTGCAACCCCGTGTCAAACCCGAAACCCTGAACCCCTTTGGTAGCCGCCAAATCTGGGTGGCATTTTATTTTTCTACACCGACCGACCTCCCCTTAAAAATAAAGTTTTTTTTAAATCTACTGAGATTCAGATCCATGTGTTCAATGTATAAAATTGTGAAACCGCTTCCCCTCTCGTTAAACGTGTCCAAAGTCGATATTAGTTTATTAACACAATTGAAAAAGTTGCCCTCAAATTCATTTAGACCAGGGTAAAAAGTGTGATTGCCAGTTGAAAAATGAAAATAAAAAATGTCCCCAGATGTCCCCTTTTGTAAATAAACTTTTTGATTTACCGATGCCTTAATCCCCCTTGACCCCCCCCATTTCTGAATCTGAATCTCAATAAGTGCTCGAATTCGGTCGATGTAGGTATGAAGAACATTTACAGGGTCTTCTAAAATGACGCCCCCCGTCAACCATGTTTTCCTTGGGAGGATTAAAATTTACCCTATGTGTTTGTAAGTGACCTAGAGCAGATTCCAACAAATAAAATTCACGTAGTTCCGGGGACGTGACACTATTTTCATGTCCTGCACCTATTTGCACAGGATCCAATTCACTAATTATAAAGTCATCGTCAAAAATGTCCCCGTAAACATTAGGTCCAACAATTTGCATAAGGCTGTCCATTCTTCAGTTGTAAATTGAAAATCCAAGGGGAAACTAAATGACGTACCTTCACTAACATCATCTGGCGAGAGGGGACAATTACCCATGATACTTTGAAGTCCCGGGCCAGGGAAGGCAGTTGTTTTCGTAGCTTCCCCCTGAAACTAGAAAATGAATGGATTAAGTTTTTTTCTTTGAGGAAAGTTTTATCACAATTATAGCACACCATTTTTTTTCTTAGTTGGATTTATCCAACAATTTTTTTTGAGGAAAGTTTTATCATAATTATAGCACACTATTTTTTTCTTAGTTGGATTTATCAAAACAATTTTTTTTCTTTGAGGAAAGTTTTATCATAATTATAGCACACTATTTATTTCTTAGTCGGATTTATCAAACAATTGTTTTATTTAGGAAAGTCTTATCATAATTATAGCAGACTATTTTTTTTCCTAGTCGGATTTATCAAACAATTTTTTTTCTTAATTGGATTCTTATTTATCAAACAAATGCATAATAAATTACGAATTTTCGCTTATAGTATTATTTACAAAACAAATGCATAATAAATTACAAGTTTTGTTAATAACACACAAACACACACACATGCATACACACTCACACACACACACACACATACACACGTATGCGCACACACGTTCACACACACGTTCACGCACACGCACACACACACGCACACACGCACACATGCGCACACACTCACACAAACACACACACACAAACACACAACAAAATAGTGAAAATCATTATGTTGTTATTGAATTTGCAATATTCATTATACTATCTCAATGAATCATCGAGTAGACAGAAAAATAAGCAGCGCATGCACCGCTCACACACACATACACACACAAACACACAACAAAATTGCGAAAATCATTACGTTGTTTTTGAATTTGCAATATTCATTATACTATCTAAATGAATTATCGAGTAGACAGAAAAAATAAGCAGCGCATGCACCGCTCACACAAACACACACACACAAACACACAACAAAATAGTGAAAATCATTATGTTGTTATTGAATTTGCAATATTCATTATACTATCTCAATGAATTATCGAGTAGACAGAAAAATAAGGAGCGCATGCACCGCTCACACACACACACATACACACACATTTTTCCCCCAACCCACAAAACTCAATTCCTCCTAGCATTTTTTAAGTAAATAATCATGTATAAGGTAGAGGTAAAAATACCTACATTTCCAAATTGAGACTGCACTTGTACATCTGAAGCCCCTGGCAAAGCATGAAGGGGGGTGTCCTCCCGATCTTGACTAGATGAGGCTGATGCCTTATGAGAATCTATCCACTCCCTCTTGAATTTTCTACCAGGTTGCACAGTGGTCTGTACAGAGCTGACACTGGCATGAGAGGGTCCTGGTTGGTCCAGAGAACTTGTAATGGAGCTTGCATATCTGGTGATGGATGGTCTTGCAGCTTGCATCGATGTGATATCACCCCATCTTGGTCTCTTTTCGGGGGGAGAGTAATTGTATGAATCCACCTCCTCCTCCTTAAAAAAGAAGAAAAATTTAGTAAGGAAATAATAACCCCTCTTTTACAGATAAATTGCCCTCTAAAGTTTATTCTGATGTTTGTAGTGCTATAACTATTAGCACTTTAGAAATATTTAAAAAAAGCTTTTAAAGTAAAATTTTGTAAAATTTTTTAGTTTGGGGGGGAAGGGGGATTTCAAAAACATCTCCCCATAATATAATTTGCCCTATAAAGTCGATTCTGATATTTGTAGCACTCTATGTCTTAGCGCTTTAGAAATAATTAAAAAGGCTTCTAATATAGAATTTTGGAAAATTTGAGTTTGGAGGGAAGGGAGATTTCAAAAACATCTTCTCATAATATAAATTACCCCCTAAAGTCGATTCTGATATTTGTAGTGCCCTATGTCCTTTTTTATACAAAATTTTAATTTCTTCCAAAAAAAAATTGAATACGATTTGGATGTATATAAATTCTAAGTTTAGTGCACTATTCTTTTAATTAACGATTTTAATAACAACTTTAATCTATATTTTCAACATGTCTTGAAACAGACAAAGACATGTGTTAATAATCTCGGTGATAACACGAGCGTTTCAAGTCCGTTTTCCAAAACTAACCGTTTTCTTATAACACAGCTGGTTCTATTTAGATCGAAAAAAAAGAGAACAAATCTTAAATGCACAATTGAGAAAAGGGACATTTTGAACGAGATAAGTAAAACAACAGAATTATGCTCGTAAACAGAGCAGTGGGGGATGGGTTTTTGTTTACATAATAGAAAAAAGAGCGTACTTTGCGTTTTCTAACGAGTATACTTATACTATTGTATGGGATTGTATTGTTGGGGGGGGCTAAGTCCCCCTGAAATTTGAATTTACTGGTAAAATGATTTTTATTTGGAAATAAATTAAGAAATTCAGTAAGCTGTACTCACATTGAAAATTGACGGATCCATTGCTCCAAAGTTAATAATATTCGGTGTATTATCTAGAATATATCAAATCATAATGAAAATTAAATCGTAATGTATGAGCATTTTATACAAGATCTCAAGGACGAATAAAAAATGGATGTTGGCTCGAAAAACACTCTGGTTGAGTTACATAATTTCGACTATGCTCCCAAAACGTGTTGGACTACTTTATACCGTGCCAGCTTTTTAAAAAAAAAACAATCTGCTTGAGTTATATAATTTCGACCATACTCTCAAAACATGTTAGACCACATTATACCTTACCAACTTTAAAAAAAAATGTCTACGTCAAACTGTGTGAGGGAGTACTGACTCTCTTTGAAAAGGTGTAGAGGACCCGTAGAATAGTATGGGAATTCCTAGGGGCTCGATAGAAGTATAAGGTACTACTCTACTAACGGTCTAACTTTAAGAGAGAAAAAAGCATGGTATTTCCAAAGATTTATTTCTTGGTTTTTACTCCCCAGTCGCAACAAAGAAGAACTTTAGGTGAATTGTTTCCCGTCTCCTTCAGATGTGGTTGATATCCTTAGAAAATTACGAGATGCATCATTAGGAAGCGTGTTACTGCTGGAAATCAACAGTAAAATGAAAGCATTTACTACAATAACTCTCATCTGTTCCGAAAATATCTTTCATATTGCTAAGCTAAAACCGTGTCTTGGTTCTTATAGCCCTTTCTGTTTTCTATATTTATGTACAATATAGAATATTAAGCCATATACGACAGGCACCCAGTTTTGGTATGCCTTTGCAGTTTAATATTGAGGTAAACTACACCCTCAAATTTCAGAATAAAACAATATATAGTCTATGATATGGCTCCTGGATCGGGGTCGGGACAACTGGATCGGGACAACTATCGTTAAAACTAATAAAGGAAAATTGTGCAAATATTTGGAAAAAAAATTATTGTATTAGAATAGAGGAGCATAGAATTCTCCTCTCATGGTAGGGTCTGATTCCATGTGTTACAATTTAAGTATTTTCATACTTGCCATCCGAACAAAAGTCAATCACTGAGGGGCCATTTTTAAGAAGTATTATCACTCGATAATTTTTTGTCCAGTTCATTGGCTTAAAATTTCACAACGGTAGCCAATCTGGTGGATATTAAATTTTCGTTCCTTTATTGGCTTAAACTTTCACACAGAAGCACAAAAAGAACCAATCAGGCATTAAACAGATGAGGCTACTTGGCTTTCTTTTCTGTCTCATGCTTCTGAAATAATACGATTGGTTTACAAAAATACATCATAGAGGGTAAGCCGATAAAATTAAAGTGCACTTTTTACCACCTAACTATAGAAAAGTAGTTTCTCTTTTTCTCTCTTTGTTACAACTTCGAAAAAACAACCACAAAATAAGTCCCAAAAAATCAGTCGAAGCAGAATTAAAGCTACTATTATCAAAAGTAACAGTTCTGAAAAAGTATGCTACATGACATTAAACTGAGGTGAAGTTTAATAGTCATATCTTGTTTAGCATAATCAGAGCCGTTTTGGTGGTGCCCGGGGAAAACTTAATTACAGTCCCCCCCCCAACTTAAATATAAGCGAAAAAATCCGAATCAAAGTGAAAAATTTTATAAAAGTGGGCAATCCCACAGCCGTGGCGCCCTCCCCCACCCCAGCTAAGGTGGTCGGGGCAGATAACCTGCCCCCCCCCCCCAGGAATAGCTCTGAGCTCAATCCTCAAAGAGCAAGATTCAGGTTGAAAAAAATCATCCAAATAAAATTTAACCCAATTCATTCGTTTCATAAAAGCACAAACCACGCATAATTCAAACAACATTCGTAACCTAAGCTATATGCAGCCTTTGTGAACCCAACTCATTCTAAAGTAAGGCTTTTGCGTAATGTAAAATTCTAACCATGGCAAACCCTTTGCATAATGAAATAAAAGCCAAAAAAAAGAAATTCGTCCACGATACCCCAACTCAACCTCGGCTCGAAACATTCATTTAAGAAAAATACAAACAAGGGAAAATTCTAATGAAAATTCAACGGTTGGAATACTGAACTTCCATATAGTAAAATCCAAGGGAAATTGCGAAAATCCGAGAGAAATTGTGACCAGCGTCGTACAACCCAGGAGCCTACAGAGGGGATAAGGGCTTTGAACCCAGCCCGTCCCTGAAATCCACTTTTTTCCAAATTCCTGGGCACAAAGTATTCAGATTATCAAATAAATTTTGCTTTATTATTGTCCCGCCACCACAAATGCAATTATCATATATGAAATCCGTTTTAAATTCAACCCATAAAATTTCCTTAATTAATCTGGAAGTTGTATCTTAGGATTTTCCAAAACATGACAAACAGTCAGGGTGTTGTCCCAGGCAAATATCCCCTCCCCCACCCCCTGATTGAAGCCGCTGTTCTTTCTAAATAAAAAAAAGCATTTTCAACCGCTTTTTTCACCTTCTGCTTCTGGGACACTAAATTTTCCAAGTCAGCTGAGAGTGATATCTTGACAAAATATGGAATTTTTTCCCCTTAGGAATGTCGTATTGTCAAAAATCAGCAAGGAAAGGGCTGTGCAGATTGTAATAATTCCTGCGTTAGTCTGCTGGTGAAGCAAAATAAAAATGAAAAGGAATTTTTCTGTAGAGTAATCTTCTTCTATTTGGATGAAAAGACGTCACTGGAAACTTTTTCATGGTCGTGATGAGGATGATGAGGTTTTCAAAATGTGATGGATTATAAGACATAATTTAATACTGAACTGGTTTATCAAATATTTTACTGCGTTTCTTTAGGAGTAGAAAAACAAAATAAGAAGTATGATCTTGTGGAATATTTTGTTTCTAAGTGGAAAGAGAGTTACTAGAACCTTCTTAGTGCAAGAGAATAATGGATTTAAGAATCTGCCAGTAATTAATGTTGACCAAGTTTGTAAAAGTATGTCAAAGTTTCCACTTAGTGAAGCAAAAATTGAGAAGCATGACTTCTGTGGAGTAACCTCTCCAGTTTCAAGGGAAAGGAGTCACTGAAATATTTTATAAGGACTAAAATCAGACGCTGATAAAATTCCAAGATTTTAAAGGTGTATCGTGAAATTGACTAAGTTTGTATATAATTTAGGCATATTCCTTCAGGAGTTACTAATTACTTTATCATTTATCATGCTCAGTTATCGTTTTCAAATTTTTGTTTGGATTACTTCCATCAGCATTCCACAGTCTATTCCAGTTGGTATCGGAACAACATCCTAGGAACACGAGATCTGCCTCAAACCTTAAGATGAGACGGACACATACAGTACTTTTGCACCGGATTTTGCACCTGATGTGGCGTGCGCGAAAGTGTGGAACTTGCTTCCACAAGAGCTGAGATGTAAGAGCTCCCTTGGGTCTTTTAAAAATAATTTGAAAAAATATCTTATTGAATTTCAAAAAATACAGTTAATTAGTAATTGAGATTTTTTTTTGTTTTGTTTTAAAAATTATTATCACTATTATATCGGTTTATTTTTTGTTTTTTATTCATTTATTATTACTTTGTAAGGTTAAGGTATTCTTTCGGGGAGGAAGGGGGGAATCTCTTAGATAATGAATTATATGGATGAGGGATGTGGTTGTGTTGAAGAGTAAAGCGAGAATCGTAAAGCGTGATTAGGAGGAATCGTTATTTTTTTTAAGGGACTCAACGTGCATTTTTTGCATAGAGAAGTTTATTTATGTTTATTTATTTTTATTTGGTTTAATAAAACCCGATTGAATTGAATTGAAAAAAATTGAATTGAAAGTAGTTAAGATCTTAACGTTAATGGCTAACGTAAAGGCTTTAACATTTGACTTTTCAAAACAAAAACAAAACATTTTGACGATAAATTTAGATAAAGTAAATGAAGTTTACTTCAGCCAAATGGAAAAAAGGTACTAAAAACATAAAAAAAAAACATTTTTGCCCCTGGTCCCATCTTAAGTGCATTCAAACCTGAAAACCACGATTTTTTAGACTTCTCGTTTGATTGTCTCAAATTATGAAGCTATGTAGGGTAGGTATCTCCTTTCTGTCAGTGTTGCCATACCTAACCACCAAAATAAAAAAGTAAAACTAATTAGTTACATTTAACAAGGCTTTTCGCCTGTAAAGATTAATATATTAATAAATTTTTGATTCCCAAGAACCGCTGCACTTTCAAGAAAAACCTATGCCTTCTTAAACTGTTTGGTACCCAAGGCCAAACCCAGAGGGTCTGAACCCCCGCCCCCTCCAGAAATGTTTATCTGACTCGTAAAGACGTAAAAAAAATGTTTATCAGCAAATTTTTGATTCGTTTTTAAGTTGTTTTTTTTTGTAAAGCCCACCAGGAAAAAATGCCCCCCCCCCCCAACTCTATCCTGGATACAGCCCTGGGTACTTGTCTATTATATAAAACACACTCGGGAAGTGAAGTTTGGTGAATGCTAATGAAATAAAACAAAATTATGACGAAAATATAATAGTTTAGAAACAAATTTGGGCTATATATTTGCACATTCTGTGGGTGGGGTAAAGCATAGCATACATTAAATACGTAACCTAAACAAACCTATTTTAACCTAACCAAACCTATTTAACCTAATGAAAAAAATATGATGAAAATAGAATACTTTATATTTTTGTTGTTCACTTTGAAAGTGTGAAACCTGCTTGTTCAAGCTCAGTTGTGTTGTAGTCCTTCGAACAATCTGAAATGATTCTTGTGCGTCCATGATGAGATAATATATTCTATCACTAATCAGAGCAAACTAACCAGTGTCCTCAAAAATCGCGTTAATAATCAACTAAAATGAACTAGGTCAAGAATCGCGCTAATAATGAACTTTTCTTTGTCTTTGAGACGGTCAGCCGACGCCAAGGCTCCCAATTTAATAATTCACAAATGACCTTCACAATTTTGCTAATAAAGTATTCTATTTTCATTGTATAAAGTATTCTATATAGTATATAAAAAGTATTCGATTTTCATCATATTTTATTGTCACCAAACTTTACTTCTCGATTGTATTTTATATAATAGACAAGTACCCAGCCCCGTTAATGCCATATACATTTAGCTGATTTTTGCAGATTTTTCAGCCATATTTTTTTTTTTAATTTAGCATCCGCTTTTATCAAAAACGGCATAGTTGCAAATGAGTTTTTCACTAAAAACTGAATGCGTAATTTTCCCCTTTTTTTTAAATATATATGTTTGTGTAAGTTTCCACAATTAAACAGATTTAATTTTCACTTTCCTTGTTACTTGAATGCTGACAGCTAACGTAAAGGCTACTTAAAAATTTGATTTCCCAAAATACAGGAGCAATTCAGACAATAAATTTAGATAAAGCGAATAAAGCCCACTTCTGTCAAAGGAAAAAAATCTTTAATTATAGATTCAAGGATGAAACCACTGGAGTCAATAAGATGCTTCAGGGTAACTAAAATAACTAACCTAAGAACTAACCATGAGGAAATTAAGCGAGAATCCACACGGTTCATGAGGTCACGAACAGTTATTAAAATGTTTCGATAAAAAATTGCTTTTGGGTCGTATAAAAGCGCTTGGTTAATAGATGTGAACTGAAAATCGTTTTTAGTTAACTGCTTCTGATTGGGCGCTCAAATAGACAATACCCTTTTCACAGACATTTTTTAAGTGCTCAAATTATAAGAGGACAAAAGATGAATAAATGATAATTGCTTGTGATTATTTAGCAGTAGCTATATCCCTTATAGACCAGGCAATATTAAAAAAGATAAGTGAAGGTTGATTCCAGGAATTATTTTTGCTACAAAGAAGGGACGATATTTAATATTGTAGGGATACTTGCAAATCGAGATGTGACATCTTAATAGTTTTATCCCTCAAAATGATTGGTGGCCTTTGTGTTGGGAATTTCTCTAGATTCACATGCTTAGCAATTTGGTAGGCGTAGATTTCTACTTTGTTACTATTGAACGTCTGTCAAGTTCTCCTTTCTAACTATAACTAAATGGTTTAAAAGTTTAAGTGTTATTCGTTAGTTTTAGGCTGATGCCCATGTGAACTTGTTTGTTCATTTGACCTTGTTATGACCTTGTTATCCGTATGTTTATACATCCGTACTTAAAAATATCTTTTATTGCGATATCGGAAGCGCTATATCCCTTTAGAATGCGCTACTAGTCTTGGAAACTAGAGGATTATCTAATGTATACTCGACAGCCCATATAGTAGCCAAAATTTGCCAGAGATTGCATTGCTTCCAAAGATAAACAGTGGTCAATAACTACTTAGTTATAACCAGCGCCAGTCCTAGGGTTGGTTGGTGACACCCGGGGAAAAAATTAACTACAGCACCGCCCTCCTAACTCAAATATAAGCAAAAAAGCCGAATCATACATATAATCATATATGGGAAAAGCATAGCATAGATTAAATACGTAACCCATTCCAATCTAGATACTCCCCCCCCCCCTAAACCCCAAAAAACAATAGTTTAAATATTGTAAACGCAATGAGAAATCGCGTTTTGCAATCAATTTAGATAGCAAATACCCGTTTGACGGGTTTCCATGTCTGATTTCCTTGTACAGTCTATAGTGGTGGGTGGGATATACTGCACCAGTACCGATATCTCCAGTCAACGCATCATCTTAGCTGAACAAGGTCTATCAGGTGCCGTAATTTCCCACGGCAAATTTGCAGTTTGTAATTTGGCAAAATGGACATTTTTTTTCGGAAATCCTCAGCAAGGACATTGGTAAACCTACAGTTTTTGAAAACATACAATTATTTTCCCAAGATCAGAGCTGACGGTCTAGAAGATTTGTCCTTAGGCCAAAATTAAAAACGGAAAAGATTTTTTGTGTGCGGAAGTGAATTTTTAGAGGGATGGGTTTAATTGGGCTTATATTGATTTTCTCTAGTTTTATTTAATTTTTCTATATATTTTTTATCTTTTTTCTCTTGTTGTTATTTTGTGCATTTATTTAGTTTATCCGTTGATCTTGGTAATTATTTTTGCTTGTCTTTATTTTTCTGGTTTTATGGAATTATCAAGTATAGATTAAAGGTTATAATATTAGTTGCCACGCGCCAACAAGGCAACAGTAGTTTTTTCCTGGTGTAGCGATTTATATTAAAAAATGGTTAATATTTATAATTTGCTTTTACATATAATCTAAACTTAAGTTGATGCAGACGCGATCTGAACTTTATTGTCTGTTGACTTCGTTGAAGCACATTTAATTTCAAATCTTATTTTTTTTTTTTTCTTTCACTCTTTTTTTTCTCTATAGAATTCACTCGTGTTCAGTCTGGATTAGCTAACTTGATAATCGGATTAAAAATGAGTTAGGTTCTGAGTCCCAACCATCTCTGAACAGCCCTTGGGCTCAGATTTGACCTGGCCAAATTAAAACTTCACTCGAATCCGGGTTGTTTCTTGACTGAAAGTTATCCCTGTTTTCTTAATTTCTCTTAATGTTCTTCTACGTCCAACAAACCCAGAAAAAAATTCAGAAAAAATAACCCTAGTTCAAATTAAGAACACCAATTGGGGAGCCCTATTACAAAAATATTTTTTTTTTGTGTTTTTATTAAAAACGGTAAAACAAAATGCCTAAATCCCTAGAATTTGAAAATTCATTTTCCATATCCCGTTAAAAAAAATTAGAAGGTTCTTTCTCCCTCCCCTACCCCTAAAATGTTCGTCCTCAAATATTCGGCTGAAATTCTATACAATAAATCCCTACTGAATACAAAATATCAAAGGAAATAAAAACTGGACAAAATATAAATTATCATTACTGATGGCGTTTCTTTTCATCTTTTTTTCTTGTACTTCTAACTCACAATGCTTTTAATATTGTCACTGCTGCTATCGAACTTTCTATTTTGGTGAGTATGGAATAATTAATTTCGGTTGTAAAATAGGTCACAAGAGATTATCACAAATTAGTATCAATCCAAGGGTTGATGGTGCTCGGGGCAAAGTCAATTACAGCCCCCCTCCCTACTCAAATATAAGCAAAAAAAAATCCGAACCAAAGTGAAAATTTTGATCAAAGTTGGCAGCCCCCAGCCCCCCCCCCCCATACACAGCGCCCGGAGCAGCTGCCGCGGTTATCCCCCCTCCGCCCTTAAACGGCTCTGACCGTGAGTTATCTTATCCTTCGTAGCAAAATATGACCTTTGGTAAGGAAGTATTGTTGAAAGTTTTCAAAAGATGTTTTGTGTTAGACTGCCGCCTTAGAAAAAAATAACCTTTTAAAACCAGCAGACTTCTAAACAATAATTTAAATTTTTGATCTGCTGGCCTACGATCCTCCGGCCATCGGTAATTTCATTTTGAACTAAGCAAGCAACCAAGATTAACTCATTTAAATTCAGAACATGTTTGCTTAATCTCAGATCGCTGTTTAAATACGGCAATCCCCAGTTCTTGTCCTCGGGTTTTCTTGAGATTGATTTGAATGTTTTGCTTCAAGGCGAACATGGCTCTCAGTGTTTTTGTTCGAAGCAGCAGAAATATATCATTGACTCTTCTACTTCAACCGAGAGCAGTGCTGCCACGTTAAGTTAGTTTATACCAATTGAGCTAGTCAAAATTACATTTGGCAAACGAAATTTATAAATATTGCCCCGATTGGACTAAAAATTCACCCGCTTAAAAAAAAAGTTGTACTAAAATTCGCCCACTAAAAAAGAGCAGTACCGTTTTTCTAATTTAGCTAATAGTTGCTGCCGTTTCGGCTTTTATAATGCAAGAAATCCTGGCAACACTTACGACTGAAAATAGCTCTGGGTAAGATACAAGCATTTGTAAGGCCAAGACAGCCATACAAAATCCAGATTCCAGATCCCTGTATCCCTCCCTGTAATAAGGGAGGGATATCCAGATCCCTGTTATAAGGAAGTTCTGAGAAGTTATATTTTATTTTTTGAGGTACACAGCAAAAAATAGCAGATAGTGTATACTAAGTGATTATTTATTAATATAAAAAGGAGATGCTTGTTAGTCTGTTATAATCCATCGATCAAAGCAGCTGAAGCGATTACTACACATCGACCAAGTAGCTCCAAACTATCCACGGGGGTGGGGCGGGGATTAAAATGATCAATTTTGACAGGAAAGTTTCATATCGGAGCTGACCCTTACCATCGTCTGTTGAATCCTTTTTCAGGAACTGGGATGAACTGGAAGATGGGAGAAAGGTCAGGGAGGCGTGCAATTGCTACAGCATGACAGTTAATCTTTGGTGTCTCTCGTTCAAGAGTCAAGTCCTGAGAATATATGCGAAATAGAAAAAGACCTTGGCATCTGTACCCGAAGCTGTATCCAGGGGTACCTGGCTCGACTCCCCTCTTAGTTTAAACTTGACCAAAATACTGAATTTGTGTATGCCATTGCTGGAACAGACACCTATCTTTATTAGGCTTAGATGTGCCAAAAAATTGGTTTAAGAAATCGTAATAATTATAATTTCAGATTTTTCTCCTCTGAAAAACGCTACATTTTTCCCTAGCTACAGGAAACAAAAATTAGACAATGCAACTTTCAACAATATTTTAGGACTGCTTTTATTTTATTTTATTTAGGAGTGCTTTTATTTTATGACAATTACCTTCAAATATCAGAAGTCTCCCTCGCTCAGTTTTATTTTACGATTTTAGGTTATATTCTACGCTAACATTTAACAACTTGATAATTAATAGAAAATTCAGTTCAAGACTATTATAAATATTAAAAATGAAGACTAATAACACAAGAGTAACTCTAATACATTTTACATTGAGTGGGGGGGGGGTATTAAGTACTACCAGGGGTTTGTATTTACTAATATTTGAATAGTAGTATTTCTTATTTTCATGTATTCTTGTTTTTCAGGATGGTTTATAGCCCTCTTTGCCCCCTCCTGGTGATGTCCATGTAATAAGCAGTTGAAGTTATATCCTGACTTATATAACATTTTCCCATATTATTTTCTTTTTAAATAAATTTTAATTTGAATAAACAAAAGACTCTAATGAAATAACTGGAAAAGGTTTAACAGGCAAGCATGTCGGATTTAATCACAATTATTTCAAAGTCGTTTTGAAGCGCCTTATTTTTATTTGTTACTATCATTTTTAACGAGAGAACGCAGTAATTATGGTTTCCTAAAAAAAAAAAAGAATATAAAACGTACAGGATTTATTTATGCTTGATGTGTATCTCAAAAACTAGACTTGAAATATTCTCCCGACCTACAATTGAGTTGTAAAGTATGTTGATGAGAAATGCTAGTACCACCACTAGTACTTTACAAGTACCACTAGTGCTAGCAAAACTCATGGAACGGAGGTGCAGAAGCCGACGTTAGAGCTCGAATAGGAAAGGCATGGGGTGTCTTCACAAGCATGAAGAAGTCGCTTTGGAATAGACATGAAACTAGCATCAAAACGAAGATGAACGTCCACAAGGCAACTGTTCAATCGATCCTGCTGTACGCTTGTGAAATTTGGCCTTTAAAGGCCGAAGAAACACGTTCACTAGAAGCATTCGACCATCGCTGCATGAGACACATACTACGGGTCAGCTGATGGTTTCATATCTCATACGCTGAGGTTCGAAGGCGTTGTGCCCAGAAGTTCCTCTTCTCGGTAATCAAAAAATAACGACGACTGAAATTCTTGGAACACACACTACGACGATCAGCTGGAACTATATCCCACGATGTCCTCACCTGCGACCCCCTTCCAACTTGGAAACGGAGACCAGGCGGCCAAAGGAAGAATCTCTGGCATACATTCAAGAATGACCTGGATCCTTGGGGTGGCTAAAGATTGCAGAAGAGGCTGCTGCTGACAGATCGTGTTGGACTACGTCAGTCATCCCATCGTCCATTGTTGCCGGGCAGGATGGATTATCGTCTGGTTCCCGCCGAAAGTGAAAGAACGTAAGTAGTAAACTCATCTCAGGGTAAAACCACCCAAGGCTAACACATTACAAGCTGTGTCTGTTTCTTAGTTAGATGTACCTCAAGGATAAAATTCAGTAGGTTTTCAGATGTTCACAAGAAAGCATGCGGTTTTTTTCTTTTTTATATACGAGGCCTGAAGGCAAGCGAGTTTTTATCGTCCGGGTTGCAGCGGTAGCTAGCAACCAAGTAAGAGGCGATCATACCCCTTAATAGAAACTACAGTAGCCGATAACTAATAAAATAAGAGTCAAAACAAGTAGTGCACTATTAGAACCGCCTTGTCCGAAACCCTATATAGAAAACTTACCGTCTCTTGGCTTGAACAACAAGGAAAATGTATTGGCTTGAAAATCGTAAAAAGTGGCTGTAACCACGATATTCTGCGTATACGGCATCTGTTTTGCTCTCTCTCTCTCTCTCTTTCTTCTCAGATAGCTTGGCACTGGAAAATCGTAGAGAGCTGATTAATGGCTCATTTTAAAGGAAATTGATATCGTTAAAAAAGTTTTGTAATTAAAAAAAAAATATTTTTATAATATAATCAATTTTTTATGAAAAACTGTATTTTTCTATAACACATTTTATAGCTCATGTTACTAACATCAGGAATTTGTCACGTCTACGTGCTTTTGTAATTAAAAAAAAAAAAAATAGAATAAAATCAATATATTTACAGAGAATAAACTTTTGCCATTATAAGAAGCTTGTAGACATAGTTATGTAAAATGCAGTAATTTTTGGGGGTTTTAACAAAAATTATTTATAAAGATTGCATACGGTCTACTACTACTACTACTAACAAGTCACTGCAGCACCAAGCTCCTTGAGGGCAGCACAGCTAAACACGCTCCTCCTTCACACAAATCTATTCAAAAGTGTTACTCTTCATCCCCTCCCAAGAAGTTCCAGGTTTTTTAAATGTTTCCTTGTGACTTCGTCCCACCCAATTTGAGGAAGACATGCTTTTTGTTTGGTCCTGTATGGAGGGCAAAAAAAAAACATATTTAGCAATCTGCTATCCTTCGTCCGTGTTGTACCTAAGACAATGCGTAGACAATTCCAGACAAAGTCCTTCGGAGAACATGTAACAAAGGTACCTCTGCCGTCTGGAGTGCTCCTGTTTCAGAACCATACTTGACCGCTGTCATTATCGTGGCTTTCAATCAAAGTATAATCACCTACGGAACAAGTACTGACAAAACTCTCCAAAAGTGACCCCGCGTACCTCAGCGCCTCTAGACGCAAAATGCTGTACTACTTAATCGCTCCGAGCCAATAAGCCAATCTATTCTCCTAGTTTGTATTGAATTGTGTAACTACGGTATTTAGTTGCCAGGTTCGCATAGGTATGGAATCGTCTCCGGAGACGCGGACAAAGGGTCACTTTTTTGTGTGGAGAGGATAGGTTTTGTCAGTACTTGTTCTGTAGGTGATTATACTTTGCTTTCAGTATTCTAGGCTTGGTTCTCAGAATTATCTTCCTATTATTCAAAACTTTTCTCAATTATGAAAAACAGCCTGGACCTTGACTGTTCTGCTTTTAATGGTTCTTGTACATAGCACTAATCACTTTAATGTACTTATACGGTATAACATACAAGGATAGGACTTTCACTAAATTCTTCTATTAGCTGACTCAAATGCCTGTTCATAACCTATAAAACTAAGAATTAAAAGGGTCTAGTGATTCATACACTTCTAAATTGTTAATCTAAGAGCGCAAATCTGGTGGACGCATCCTCTGCCTCCTCTGTCCTTCTTAAACCCACACTGTTCCTCTCTTAAAAAATTATCTACAGCATCTCTTAGTCTAAAAAGTGTAATCATGCTAAGTAATTTACTTCCGATAGAAACCAAGCTGTTGCCTCTGTAATTACCCTCACTCCTATCACTTTTTATAAAGGGTTTTAAGTTGGGTTTTACTAAAATTACTAGGAACTTCGCCTATTTCAAAAATGATATTCGTAATCTTCAGTTATTTGTTTTTACCTCCACAGCCCCCATATTTCAAACACTCATTTGCCCACTACCAGCACCTGAGGCCTCCATTTAGTTATGTTTGGAACTCCTCTTCGCAAAACAAGATTTCACTCATTTCCAAATTGTTGCACATTTTTCACCTTTTTTACATCCTTTCCTACATCTTTTTCACGATTTAACCCATTCTAAAAATGTTCTCCCCGTCTTTCTTTAACACTTTGATTATCGCTAATTGAGGCAAACCTTTACTGGGACAGGTCCAGGCTGACAAATTCTCTGAATTTTCTAACGCACCAATGCAATATTTTGCTATTATGCCTTCTGGCTACACCTTCCACATCCTCAACAATTTTATCCATGGTTTTAATTTCTCGCCTCTTTAATTTACACTTAATTTACTATACTAGTAGGGTAAGAAGTACCATTTCTACCAGACGTATAGCAAATACCATGTTATTCTAACAGACGTATAGCAAATACCATGTTATTCTACGACGCCCCCGTACCAAACAGGTTGTGTGTGTACTTTCAAGTAATTGGGTTACCTGGGGTCATTTGCCTATTACAATGAGCTCTACATGGCTTGGCAGACATGTTTTTTTTTTATTATGACATTGATTTTTTGTGTGTCAGTCGATTAGAGAAAGTTGGTGGCTAGTTCAATATAATAACTTGATTGGTCGGTTTTCTAAAAAAAAACTTAAAGGAATAGTTTTCTTTACAATTCATATTAGTAAGAGAATTGAATTCAAAGAGAATAGTTTTTATTTGCAAGGATATTAGTAGAGGAAAAAAATGAGTGGTGCATTTACATTATTGGAGATTAATGATGGAGCTAACAATAGTGATGTAATTACTTCTTTAGTTTACGAGATTTGCGAATTTTTTGCGAAAAGGTATTAGCGTAAAGGTATTGCGATGGTTAAGAATGCCTCACGGGTAATTAAAGAATGGGGTGCTTGCATCAACAATACAAAGAACATGCTCAGATACTTAATAGATTTGACGCTTACAAGAGACATTGGTAGAAGGTATTCAATAGCTTAATTGAAAAGTAACGATAGAATGACATTGTGACTTGACCTAGCTTTACCTCGCCGATGTGGTCTGTATAATACATAAGTAACATTTGAAAAGTATTGTCAATTTAAAAAGAAATGGCTGAAGTGTTTTGAGAGGGATGAGTTGCATGGGGGGTTGAGTTGCACGAGGGTTCAGTTAAAGGGGCTACAGTTACACGGGGGTTTCGGTTATACAGGGGTTCAGTTACAAGGGGGGTTCAGTTGCACGGGGGTTGAGTTAAATGGGGATTGAGTTCCACGAGAGTAGTGCTTTGTCGTGGTTTAGCTTGTCACAGTTACATTCTCTTGATCTTTCAAAGTTCACTTTGATTTTAGTTACATGGGGGGTTCAGTTGCACGGGGGTTGAGTTAAATGGAGCTTGAGTTCCACAAGAGTAGTGCTTTGTCGTGGTTTAGCTTGTCACAGTTACTCTCTTTGGGCTGTTTGTGTTTCTTTGGGTTGTGTGTGTCTCTTTGGGCTATGTAAGCCACCGGTCCTCAAAGGTCCCCCAAGCCCCCATGGGTCCCCCTCAGACCCTCAAAGGCCCTCCCCGGGCCCCCGTCTTTCGTAGGTGCATGTTGTCTGAAACTTATGTTTTAGGGTGTATGGGTTGCTATTTTTGACTTTTCAGAGTTGGATTTCTTAGTCTTTCGTTGGTGTGTGTTGTCTGAAATCTATGATTTGGGGTGTATGGGTTGCTATTTTTGACTTTTCGGAGTTGGATTTCTTAGTCTTTCGTTGGTGTGTGTTGTCTGAAATCTATGATTTGGGATGTGGGGTAACGTTTGAAAAATATTGTCAATTTAAAAAGAAATGGCTGAAAAGTGTTTTGAGGGGGATGGGTTGCATGGAGGGGTGAGTTGCACGAGGGTTCAGTTAAAGGGGATACAGTTGCACGGGGGGTTTCGGTTATACAGGGGTTCAGTTACAAGGGGGATTCAGTTGCACGGGGGTCGAGTTAAATGGGAATTGAGTTCCACGAGAGTAGTGCTTTGTCGTGGTTTAGCTTGTCACAGTTTTAAAAGAGCTTTACGGGGATTGAGAGACTCAGTTGCCTGATTCCGTGAGTTTTTCTTTACTTAGTGGTCATTAAAAACGAAATTTTTGTGTTAAATAAGTAGTTTTTGTATCTTTTAAAAGAGCTTTAAGGGGTTTGAGAGACTCAGTTGCCTGATTCCGTGTGGTTTTTCTTTACTTGATGGTCATTAAAAACGAA
Organism: Artemia sinica; assembly: GCA_027921565.1. Lineage (NCBI taxonomy): Eukaryota > Metazoa > Arthropoda > Branchiopoda > Anostraca > Artemiidae > Artemia > Artemia sinica. The sequence continues at coordinate 15,055,034 of CM051262.1, forward strand.
ATTTTTGTGTTAAATAAGTAGTTTTTGTATCTTTTAAAAGAGCTTTACAGGGTTTGAGAGACTCAGTTGCCTAATTCCGTGTGGTTTTCCCTTACTTGGTGGTCATTAAAAACGAAATTTTTGTGTTAAATCAGTAGTTTTTGTATCTTTTAAAAGAGCTTTAAGGGGTTTGAGAGACTCAGTTGCCTGATTCCGTGAGGTTTTTCTTTACTTAGTGGTCATTAAAAACGAAATTTTTGTGTTAAATAAGTAGTTTTTGTATCTTTTAAAAGAGCTTTAAGGGGTTTGAGAGACTCAGTTGCCTGATTCCGTGTGGTGGTTATACAGGGATTCAGTTACAAGGGGGTTCAGTTGCACGGGGGTTGAGTTAAATGGGGATTGAGTTCCACGAGAGTACGAGAAAATGACTGAAAAGTGTTTTGAGGGAGATGGGTTGCATGGAGGGTTGAGTTGCATGAGAGTTCAGTTAAAGGGGGTACAGTTACACGGGGGTTTCGGTTATACAGGGGTTCAGTTACAAGGGGGTTCAGTTGCACGGGGGTTGAGTTAAATGGGGATTGAGTTCCACGAGAGTAGTGCTTTGTCGTGGTTTAGCTTATCACAGTTTTAAAAGAGCTTTACGGGAATTGAGAGACTCAGTTGCCTAATTCCGTGTGATTTTTCTTTACTTAGTGGTCATTAAAAACGAAATTTTTGTGTTAAATAAGTAGTTTTTGTATCTTTTAAAAGAGCTTTAAGGGGTTTGAGAGACTCAGTTGCCTGATTCCGTGTGGTTTTTCTTCACTTGGAGGTCATTAAAAACGAAATTTTTGTGTTAAATAAGTAGTTTTTGTATCTTTTAAAAGAGCTTTACGGGGATTGAGAGACTCAGTTGCCTGATTCCGCGTGGATTTTCTTTACTTGGTGGTCATTAAAAATGAAATTTTTGTGTTAAATAAGTAGTTTTTGTATCTTTTAAAAGAGCTTTAAGGGGTTTGAGAGACTCAGTTGCCTGATTCCGTGTGGGTTTTTCTTTACTTAGTGGTCATTTGTTGTATCTTTTAAAAGAGCTTTACAGGGTTTGAGAGACTCAGTTGCCTAATTCCGTGTGTTTTTTCTTTACTTGGTGGTCATTAAAAACGAAATTTTTGTGTTAAATAAGTAGTTTTTGTATCTTTTAAAAGAGCTTTACGGGGATTGAGAGACTCAGTTGCCTGATTCCGCGTGGATTTTCTTCTTTTCAGTAAAGACACTCGATATCCTAAAAGTGTTTAATTCAAACTTTTTTAAAACTTCGAAATTTTTCAACTTTATTTATTTTTTTCTTTTTGTACATAACTTAAAATGTCAAAATATGCTTACAGTTCTAACAATTGCGCTCTGTGATTGGTCAGAGACACGATGTGACTTCCCCACCGGTATTCTATGACCGGTTATTGACACTACCTAATCTATTGCATGTATTAAATCAGTATTTTTTACGCAGTGGAACGATAAACACATAAGTCATATCTTTAAAAAAAAGTGAAGATGGAGCATTTTAATAAAGTGTGTTTACATAACAAGGTTATTGTAGCATTGAATGCTGACAAAGAGAAGTATTTAAACTTTGAAACAAGTACAGGTGGTAGCACTATTGGAAATGTATGCATGCATTGTCATGACAGTAAGGAATTAAATTTCTTTGGAATACCGAAAAAATTCAACTCTTATGTTGGTGGTTATGCGAGATTGAGATCTCCAGAGATGATTGCACTCAAAGAGAATGCCAACATAAAAATAATCATTGATGATAGAGGACAACTCCTTGCTACTGTTGCAGGTAACACATTACCTACTGATACATCCAATCGTCACCTTTCGGGTATTAGCATTCAACGGAAGATCAATAAAAGAAAGGCCTACTCTTCTACTAATATCGTAAACCATATCTTGTCTACGTGCCGAAACTGTTACCTGTGTAAAAATAATGTGATAATAGACAGTGAAATTGCCAGAAAAATAAAAAGGCATTGTCAGAAAATATCACGATGGAATATAAAGATGAATCGATGAAAAACAAAGCACCAGCAAACGTTACTGCCATTGATCAAACAGTCATTGAACCAAATAATACCAAAGACGAAAAGCATATTGAGCCTGTTGATGAGACACCAGTAAAAATTGTGTATGACTCAAAATGGAATAATGATTATTCTACTGATTACGAACTAAGAGAAGACAATAGCTATAATATCAAGAGAGAACATGGTGAACTATTTTATGGAACAGATTCAAAATGTCCAAAGTTAATCATTGATATTAATAATGTATCATAATATATTTTTTTGTATTAATATTCTACATAGCATTATTTCATTAAAAATATATTATGCATTACATTGTTATGTGTTCATTATTTTTAGAGTAAGCTAGCATATCAAACGTTTAGAATGTCTAATAAAACGTCGGAGATGTAAGAAAAGGAATTTGCATACATCTATTGTCAGACACATGGGAACAAATTCTTTCTTGAATTCGCCTCCTGGATAAATAAAAAAGACATTTCATTCAAGAAATTATGACAAAATTCTAAGTAAGTAACAAACTCTTTCTTGAAGTTACCTCTTGGATACACAATGCAGAAATTTCATTTAAGAAATTATCAAAAATTGTAAGTAAGTAGCAAATTCTTTCAAAAATATGTTAATACGTTTAAGCAATAAATATCTTTAAGCTTAACCCGTCTTTATTCTTTAGAATAGTTTTATGCATTTCATTAAATTATGAAGAAATTGTAAGTAAGTAACAATAGCTTTCTTGAATTCGCTTCCTGGACACAATACAGATATTTAATTCAAGAAATCATAATAAAATCGCAAGTAAGTAATAAAGTCCTTATTGTTTTCACCTATTGGATACACAATACTGAAATTTCATTCAAGAAATTATGAAGGAATTGTAAATAGGTAACACACTCATGTTACCTCATGGATACACAATGCAGAAATTTCATTTAAGAAATTATCAAAAATTTTAAGTAAGTAGCAAATTCTTTCTTGAATTCGCCTCCTGGGTAAATAAAAAAGACAGTTCATTAAAGAAATTATGAAAAAATTGTAAGTAAGTAGCAAATTCTTTCTTGAATTCGCCTCCTGGGTAAATAAAAAAGACAGTTCATTAAAGAAATTATGAAAAAATTGTAAGTAAGTAGCAAATTCTTTCTTGAATTCACCTGCTGGATAAACAAAAAAGACATTTCGTTCGAGAAATTATGACAAAATTCCAAGTAAGTAACAAACTCTTTATTGTTTTCATGACTTAGATACACGATGTAGAAATTTAATTCAAGAAATTGTGAAAAAATTCTCAGTAAGTAACAATTTCTTTCTTGAAGTCAACTCTTGGATACACAATACGGAAATTTCATTTAAGAAATTATGAAAAAAAACAATTTCTTTCTTGAAGTCAACTCTTGGATACACAATACGGAAATTTCATTCAAGAAATTATGAAAATATTTGTAAGTAAGTAACAAACTCTTTTTGTTTTCACCTCTTGGATATACAGTACAGATACTTCATTCAAGAAATTATGAAAAAACCGCAAGTAAGTAACTTTTTTTTTTCTTTATCAAACACAATTTTCACTTAGCTACACGATGTAGAAATTTAATTCAAGAAATTAGGAAAAAATTCTCAGTAAGTAACAATTTCTTTCTTGAAGTCAACTCATGGATATTCAAGAAATTATGAAAAAATTCTCAGTCTAAGTAGCAAATTCTTTCTTGAATTCACCTGTTGGATAAACAAAAAAACATTTCGTTCAAGAAATTATGACAAAATTCTAAGTAAGTAACAAACTTTATTGTTTTCACGAGTTAGATATACGACGTAGAAATTAAATTCAAGAAATTATGAAAAAATCGCAAGTAAGTAGCTTTTTTTTCTCTTTATCACAAACAATTTTCACTTAGCTACGCGATGTAGAAATTTAATTCAAGAAATTATGAAAAAATTCTCAGTAAGTAACAGTTTCTTTCTTGAAGTCAACTCTTGGATACACACAATACGGAAATTTCATTCAAGAAATTATAAAAAATATTTGTAAGTAAGTAACAAGCTCTTTATTGATTTCACCTCTTGAATATCAGTCTAAGTAGCAAATTCTTTCTTGAATTCACCTGTTGGATAAACAAAAAAACACTTCGTTCAAGAAATTATGACAAAATTCTAAGTAAGTAACAAACTTTATTGTTTTCACGAGTTAGATATACGACGTAGAAATTAAATTCAAGAAATTATGAAAAAATCGCAAGTAAGTAGCTTTTTTTTCTCTTTATCACAAACAATTTTCACTTAGCTACGCGATGTAGAAATTTAATTCAAGAAATTATGAAAAAATTCTCAGTAAGTAACAATTTCTTTCTTGAAGTAACTCTTGGATACACACAATACGGAAATTTCATTCAAGAAATTATAAAAAATATTTGTAAGTAAGTAACAAGCTCTTTATTGATTTCACCTCTTGAATATACAGTACAGATACTTTATTCAAGAAACGTGATTAAACACGTTTTGAAACTACATGCTATTTGTATGCCTTTCCTTGGCACCTTTCCAAACGAGCGGGGATTCCCCACTGGTTCCTACACATTGCAAAAAAGTGAGCAGTACGAAAACTCCACGTTTTCAAGCAGACTGGTTTTTTAGGGACCAATCGGGAGAGATATGCAAAGTCGACATAGCTTTATTTCATTTTTTTAAGGTTCATTTAGACGAGGTTACGTGCGCGCACGTAACCTCGTCTAAATGAACCTTAAAAAATGAAATAAAGCTATGTCGACTTTGCATATCTCTCCCGATTGGTCCCTAAAAAACCAGTCTGCTTGAAAACGTGGAGTTTTCGTACTGCTCACTTTTTTGCAATGTGTAGGAACCAGTGGGGAATCCCCGCTCGTTTGGAAAGGTGCCAAGGAAAGGCATACAAATAGCATGTAGTTTCAAAACGTGTTTAATCACGTTTCTTGAATGAAGTATCTGTACTGTATATTCAAGAGGTGAAATCAATAAAGAGCTTGTTACTTACTTACAAATATTTTTTATAATTTCTTGAATGAAATTTCCGTATTGTGTGTATCCAAGAGTTGACTTCAAGAAAGAAATTGTTACTTACTGAGAATTTTTTCATAATTTCTTGAATTAAATTTCTACATCGCGTAGCTAAGTGAAAATTGTTTGTGATAAAGAGAAAAAAAAAGCTACTTACTTGCGATTTTTTCATAATTTCTTGAATTTAATTTCTACGTCGTATATCTAACTCGTGAAAACAATAAAGTTTGTTACTTACTTAGAATTTTGTCATAATTTCTTGAACGAAGTGTTTTTTTGTTTATCCAACAGGTGAATTCAAGAAAGAATTTGCTACTTAGACTGAGAATTTCTTAATAATTTCTTGAATATCCATGAGTTGACTTCAAGAAAGAAATTGTTACTTACTGAGAATTTTTTCCTAATTTCTTGAATTAAATTTCTACATCGTGTAGCTATGTGAAAATTGTTTTTGATAAAGAAAAAAAAAGTTACTTACTTGCGGTTTTTTCATAATTTCTTGAATGAAGTATCTGTACTGTATATCCAAGAGGTGAAAACAAAAAGAGTTTGTTACTTACTTACAAATATTTTCATAATTTCTTGAATGAAATTTCCGTATTGTGTATCCAAGAGTTGACTTCAAGAAAGAAATTGTTTTTTTTTCATAATTTCTTAATGAAATTTCCGTATTGTGTATCCAAGAGTTGACTTCAAGATAGAAATTGTTACTTACTGAGAATTTTTTCATAATTTCTTGAATTAAATTTCTACATCGTGTATCTAAGTCATGAAAACAATAAAGAGTTTGTTACTTACTTGGAATTTTGTCATAATTTCTCGAACGAAATGTCTTTTTGTTTATCCAGCAGGTGAATTCAAGAAAGAGTTTGCTACTTACTTACAATTTTTTCATAATTTCTTTAATGAACTGTCTTTTTATTTACCCAGGAGGCGAATTCAAGAAAGAATTTGCTACTTACTTACAATTTTTTCATAATTTCTTTAATGAACTGTCTTTTTTATTTACCCAGGAGGCGAATTCAAGAAAGAATTTGCTACTTACTTAAATTTTTGATAATTTCTTAAATGAAATTTCTGCATTGTGTATCCATGAGGTAACATGAGTGTGTTACCTATTTACAATTCCTTCATAATTTCTTGAATGAAATTTCAGTATTGTGTATCCAATAGGTGAAAACAATAAGGACTTTATTACTTACTTGCGATTTTATTATGATTTCTTGAATTAAATATCTGTATTGTGTCCAGGAAGCGAATTCAAGAAAGCTATTGTTACTTACTTACAATTTCTTCATAATTTAATGAAATGCATAAAACTATTCTAAAGAATAAAGACGGGTTAAGCTTAAAGATATTTATTGCTTAAACGTATTAACATATTTTTGAAAGAATTTGCTACTTACTTACAATTTTTGATAATTTCTTAAATGAAATTTCTGCATTGTGTATCCATGAGGTAACTTCAAGAAAGAGTTTGTTGCTTACTTAGAGTTTCGTCATAATTTCTTGAATGAAATGTCTTTTTTTATTTATCCAGGTGGCGAATTCAAGAAAGAATTTGTTCCCATGTGTCTGACAATAGATGTATGCAAATTCCTTTTCTTACATCTCCGACGTTTTATTAGACATTCTAAACGTTTGATATGCTAGCTTACTCTAAAAATAATGAACACATAACAATGTAATGCATAATATATTTTTAATGAAATAATGCTATGTAGAATATTAATACAAAAAAATATATTATGATACATTATTAATATCAATGATTAACTTTGGACATTTTGAATCTGTTCCATAAAATAGTTCACCATGTTCTCTCTTGATATTATAGCTATTGTCTTCTCTTAGTTCGTAATCAGTAGAATAATCATTATTCCATTTTGAGTCATACACAATTTTTACTGGTGTCTCATCAACAGGCTCAATATGCTTTTCGTCTTTGGTATTATTTGGTTCAATGACTGTTTGATCAATGGCAGTAACGTTTGCTGGTGCTTTGTTTTTCATCGATTCATCTTTATATTCCATCGTGATATTTTCTGACAATGCCCTTTTTATTTTTCTGGCAATTTCACTGTCTATTATCACATTATTTTTACACAGGTAACAGTTTCGGCACGTAGACAAGATATGGTTTACGATATTAGTAGAAGAGTAGGCCTTTCTTTTATTGATCTTCCGTTGAATGCTAATACCCGAAAGGTGACGATTGGATGTATCAGTAGGTAATGTGTTACCTGCAACAGTAGCAAGGAGTTGTCCTCTATCATCAATGATTATTTTTATGTTGGCATTCTCTTTGAGTGCAATCATCTCTGGAGATCTCAATCTCGCATAACCACCAACATAAGAGTTGAATTTTTTCGGTATTCCAAAGAAATTTAATTCCTTACTGTCATGACAATGCATGCATACATTTCCAATAGTGCTACCACCTGTACTTGTTTCAAAGTTTAAATACTTCTCTTTGTCAGCATTCAATGCTACAATAACCTTGTTATGTAAACACACTTTATTAAAATGCTCCATCTTCACTTTTTTTTTTAAAGATATGACTTATGTGTTTATCGTTCCACTGCGTAAAAAATACTGATTTAATACATGCAATAGATTAGGTAGTGTCAATAACCGGTCATAGAATACCGGTGGGAAGTCACATCGTGTCTCTGACCAATCACAGAGCGCAATTGTTAGAACTGTAAGCATATTTTGACATTTTAAGTTATGTACAAAAAGAAAAAAATAAATAAAGTTGAAAAATTTCGAAGTTTTAAAAAAGTTTGAATTAAACACTTTTAGGATATCGAGTGTCTTTACTGAAAAGAAGAAAAATCACACGGAATCCGGCAACTGACAAAAAGAAAAAAATAAATAAAGTTGAAAAATTTCGAAGTTTTAAAAAAGTTTGAATTAAACACTTTTAGGATATCGAGTGTCTTTACTGAAAAGAAGAAAAATCACACGGAATCCGGCAACTGAGTCTCTCAATCCCCGTAAAGCTCTTTTAAAAGATACAAAAACTACTTATTTAACACAAAAATTTCGTTTTTAATGACCACCAAGTAAAGAAAAAACACACGGAATTAGGCAACTGAGTCTCTCAAACCCTGTAAAGCTCTTTTAAAAGATACAACAAATGACCACCAAGTAAAGAAAAAACTACACGGAATCAGGCAACTGAGTCTCTCAAACCCCTTAAAGCTCTTTTAAAAGATACAAAAACTACTTATTTAACACAAAAATTTCATTTTTAATGACCACCAAGTAAAGAAAATCCACGCGGAATCAGGCAACTGAGTCTCTCAATCCCCGTAAAGCTCTTTTAAAAGATACAAAAACTACTTATTTAACACAAAAACTTCGTTTTTAATGACCTCCAAGTGAAGAAAAACCACACGGAATCAGGCAACTGAGTCTCTCAAACCCCTTAAAGCTCTTTTAAAAGATACAAAAACTACTTATTTAACACAAAAATTTCGTTTTTAATGACCACTAAGTAAAGAAAATCACACGGAATTAGGCAACTGAGTCTCTCAATCCCCGTAAAGCTCTTTTAAAACTGTGATAAGCTAAACCACGACAAAGCACTACTCTCGTGGAACTCAATCCCCATTTAACTCAACCCCCGTGCAACTGAACCCCCTTGTAACTGAACCCCTGTATAACCGAAACCCCCGTGTAACTGTGCCCCCTTTAACTGAACTCTCATGCAACTCAACCCTCCATGCAACCCATCTCCCTCAAAACACTTTTCAGTCATTTTCTCGTACTCTCGTGGAACTCAATCCCCATTTAACTAAACCCCCGTGCAACTGAACCCCCTTGTAACTGAATCCCTGTATAACCCCCACACGGAATCAGGCAACTGAGTCTCTCAAACCCCTTAAAGCTCTTTTAAAAGATACAAAAACTACTTATTTAATACAAAAATTTCGTTTTTAATGACCACTAAGTAAAGAAAAACCTCACGGAATCAGGCAACTGAGTCTCTCAAACCCCTTAAAGCTCTTTTAAAAGATACAAAAACTACTGATTTAACACAAAAATTTCGTTTTTAATGACCACCAAGTAAGGGAAAACCACACGGAATTAGGCAACTGAGTCTCTCAAACCCTGTAAAGCTCTTTTAAAAGATACAAAAACTACTTATTTAACACAAAAATTTCGTTTTTAATGACCATCAAGTGAAGAAAAACCACACGGAATCAGGCAACTGAGTCTCTCAAACCCCTTAAAGCTCTTTTAAAAGATACAAAAACTACTTATTTAACACAAAAATTTCGTTTTTAATGACCATCAAGTAAAGAAAAATCACATGGAATTAGGCAACTGAGTCTCTCAATCCCCGTAAAGCTCTTTTAAAACTGTGACAAGCTAAACCACGACAAAGCACTACTCTCGTGGAACTCAATTCCCATTTAACTCGACCCCCGTGCAACTGAATCCCCCTTGTAACTGAACCCCTGTATAACCGAAACCCCCCGTGCAACTGTATCCCCTTTAACTGAACCCTCGTGCAACTCACCCCTCCATGCAACCCATCCCCCTCAAACACTTTTCAGCCATTTCTTTTTAAATTGACAATATTTTTCAAACGTTACCCCACATCCCAAATCATAGATTTCAGACAACACACACCAACGAAAGACTAAGAAATCTAACTCCGAAAAGTCAAAAATAGCAACCCATACACCCCAAATCATAGATTTCAGACAACACACACCAACGAAAGACTAAGAAATCCAACTCTGAAAAGTCAAAAATAGCAACCCATACACCCTAAAACATAAGTTTCAGACAACATGCACCCACGAAAGACGGGGGCCCGGGGAGGGCCTTTGAGGGTCTGAGGGGACCCATGGGGTTTGGGGACCTTTGAGGACCGGTGGCTTACATAGTCCAAAGAGACACACACAACCCAAAGAAACACAAACAGCCCAAAGAGAGTAACTGTGACAAGCTAAACCACGACAAAGCACTACTCTTGTGGAACTCAAGCTCCATTTAACTCAACCCCCGTGCAACTGAACCCCCCATGTAACTAAAATCAAAGTTAACTTTGAAAGATCAAGAGAATGTAACTGTGACAAGCTAAACCACGACAAAGCACTACTCTCGTGGAACTCAATCCCCATTTAACTCAACCCCCGTGCAACTGAACCCCCCTTGTAACTGAACCCCTGTATAACCGAAACCCCCGTGTAACTGTAGCCCCTTTAACTGAACCCTCGTGCAACTCAACCCTCCATGCAACTCATCCCCCTCAAAACACTTCAGCCATTTCTTTTTAAATTGACAATACTTTTCAAATGTTACTTATGTATTATACAGACCACATCGGCGAGGTAAAGCTAGGTCAAGTCACAATGTCATTCTATCGTTACTTTTCAATTAAGCTATTGAATACCTTCTACCAATGTCTCTTGTAAGCGTCAAATCTGATTAAGTATCTGAGCATGTTCTTTGTATTGTTGATGCAACACCCCATTCTTTAATTACCCGTGAGGCATTCTTAACCATCGCAATACCTTTACGCTAATACCTTTTCGCAAAGAATTCGCAAATCTCGTAAACTAAAGAAGTAATTACATCACTATTGTTAGCTCCATCATTAATCTCCAATAATGTAAATGCACCACTCATTTTTTTCCTCTACTAATATCCTTGCAAATAAAAACTATTCTCTTTGAATTCAATTCTCTTACTAATATGAATTGTAAAGAAAACTATTCCTTTAAGTTTTTTTTTAGAAAACCGACCAATCAAGTTATTATATTGAACTAGCCACCAACTTTCTCTAATCGACTGACACACAAAAAATCAATGTCATAATAAAAAAAAAACATGTCTGCCAAGCCATGTAGAGCTCATTGTAATAGGCAAATGACCCCCGGTAACCCAATTACTTGAAAGTACACACACAACCTGTTTGGTACGGGGGCGTCGTAGAATAACATGGTATTTGCTATACGTCTGTTAGAATAACATGGTATTTGCTATACGTCTGGTAGAAATGGTACTTCTTACCCTACTTATACTTTCCTTGCTTTCCTCTAATACGCATACGATATATCACTCAGAATCATCTGATAAAAATAGCTCGTCTTTTCTACCAAGCTTAATGCGTTTCTTCTAATATTCTAAGCTACGTTTCTAACTTTCCTCCCTAAGACACCATCCGCTACTTTACAAAATTTACTACTTTTCAAACTATTCTCCTGAAATTATTCCATCTATTTTCTGCATTGTCAGATTTCAAACTCTCCAGTTTCTTTTCAACGGTTCCTAGAAAGTTCCTCCCAAATTCTCCTTCTGGAGTATACCGACGTCGTAACTTTCCTGCACGTAGTTAACCCTTCAAAAATTTCAGCTTTAAATTAACTCTAGACACTACTAGATCGTAATATTTACTTCTGACATCAATAACAGTATTCGAGGTATATATCCAAATATATATCGTTTGTATACTATATACCCTAGCATCTTGTAGTATCAATCCTACCAGTGTTCGATTTACAATTACGTAAGCAATAGGGATGCCCATTTTATAATTAAACACTTTATTATTTATAACTAGAAAATTAAAGCAGTCTATAACCTTTGGTATTTTCCTTCCCAGAGCTTGAGTGCATCCTACTTGTCAAAATGGCAAAGTGCATCCAGGTTGTCAAAAGGGCTTATCTGCAATATCTCACGAATAGCTAAGGTTATTATGTTGAATCGTTCAGGGATTATTGAGGGGATTGTTAAACTAAATCAAAAGACTCAATGTGCTTTAGGTTCTCAAAAGGTGTATTTGCAATATCTTAGGAACTGTTAAGAGCTTAACAGTTACTAAGATATAAACGGATTGGTGCTGCGGTGAGTTGTTAATAGTAGTAGTAGCAGTTAAGGACATGGAAGCTAAGCTTTCAAAGAATTTTGAGGCTTGAGGGAGATGTTGCACTGAATTAAAAGAGACTAGGTTCATCCAGGTTGTCAAAAAGGCTTATGTGAGTGTATGTATATGATAGATAAGATAAGATTCATTGCAAAAAGCCTTTGAACCCTAGCAACACATAATAGAGTCCACAAACAAAGCTCAGGAACAAAATACAACTTCAGATAATAATAAAAAAAAAGAACAACACAATGACAAAAAAGAAACACACCAAGGTTCAACATTTTAACCAAAAAACACTAATCATAATAAAGTTCAAATCCTAAAAACCGTAACAAGCTATCCCCTCAAACATGATTCCCTATGTTTAATCCCTAAACGAAGAAACTTACACAGCTGTTTAATACCACATGCGTTCCTCTCGGCCATCCGCTCAATTAACCACAGCATTCACTCCCAAACACTCGTCCAAAACATTCATTCCGCAACTCAGACAACTCTTCACACTCGGATTCAAAATGAAAAAGTTCTCATTCACACATCCACACATTGGGCAAAAATAAGGGCCAGCCACCAGCCTAAACTTTCCCAAAAATTTCCTTCTCTCACCTAAATCCAAACTATCCCCTCTTACCAACAGTAAATTATTCAAATCCTCTTTATTCAACCCAAATTTAGAATAAACCTCCTCCCCCCAACAGTCTTTGGCTTGGGAGTAAAACTACTTCGCACTTCGCATGAACTCTTAGGGGTTTTAAGTTGAAACTTTCAGGGGATATTAAGGGGGAAGGGGTGAACTAAATCATAAGATACTATATGTATCTGGGTTGTCAAAACGGCATATCTTCAATATTTCTAGAACAGTTAGGGAAGGGTTTAAAGTTGAAACATTCAGAGAATTTCGAGGGGGGTGCAAGACTTAAAGGCACTATGTGCATCCCTATTGTCAAATAGGTGTAGCTGCAATATCTCAGGAACGGCTCAGATTTTTAAGTTGAAACTTTCAGGAAATGTTGATTGAAATGTTGAACTAAATCAGAAGACACCATGTACATCAAGGTTGTCAAAATGGCTTGTCTGTAATATCTCAGAAACATTTGAGGGTACTAATTTTTAAAGATTTCAGAGAATGATGAGGGGTATTTCGATCAAAATACAACAATTTGTATCCTGGTTGTTGTAAAGGCGTATCCGCAATATCTCAAGAACAGCTAATGGCATTTATTTGAAACTTTCAGGGAACGTTGAGGGGCATGTTGAACTTAATCAAAACACGCTATGTGAATTCAAGATTGTTAAAATAGCGTGTGCAATATCGCAGAAATAGTTAAGGGTATCAAACTAAAAGTTTTAGAGTATGTTGAGGGGGTTGTTGAATCTAATTAAAAGACGCTATTTGCAATACGGTTGTCAGAAGGAGTATCTGCAATATTACAGGAATGGCGTACGGTATTTATTTGAAACTTTCCAAAATGTCAAGGGGGTATTTTTATAAGTCAAAATACTTTATTTGGATCTATGCTCTCAAAAGGGCGCATATCAATATGTCAAAAATGGTTAGGATGCTATATTTAAACTTCCAGAGAATTTTAGATGGATTTTGAACTCAACCAAAAAACATTATATGTATTTATGTTATAAGACTGACACTTTCCCCACTCCCAGCAAACACTCGTGTCAAAATCACAAACAAAAGAGTTTATTGATTTAGAGTATATTGCGTATATTAGAGTATATTGATTTTTTTTTTTTTTTGCGAGTTAAAACTCGTTAATTTGTCTATCTGTCTCAACTCTACCAGGGACTGTAAGCTGAACCTGTTCTACAATTTTTTAATCAGACAGAAGATCTTTTACTTAGGTGTCTCTAACCCAGGCATGTTCGCATTAATTTATGTCGGGGGCTGCGTTTCTGGAAGGCAAGATTTGAAAAAAAACGCAGAAAAATAGGTGAATCATAATGGAAGCATAGAAAAAAAAAACACGAATATTGAGATTTTGAGAATCTTAGTGTCTGAAAGACCCCTACCCGAGGGTGGATATAGAGCAAAATCTGGGGGGGGCAATATGACAAGGGTTCTAATGAGCAAAACCTTGGGGGGGGGGGGGGTCCGATGTGACAAAGGTGCCAATAATTGACCAAATTGGCAAATTTATTCCAAAAATAAAGAGTGAAAAAAAAGAAAAAAACAGGGAAAGAGGGCACCAGAAAAAATCTCGAGGGAGGGGGCCAGGACCCCCTGGATCCAGCGGTGCCCCTCCCTTCCTACTACAAACAATTTCTCATTTTTTACGATATTTCCCAGTGTTCTCTACTGTTTTGACCCGCCAACTCCGCTCTTTTACCTGTTTTGACGAATTAGCCACCTCTGCTCGAATAAAGAACTCAAAATAAGCTTCCGTAGCAATTTGCAGCTACTTCACCTTTTATGCACACACTCGAAGGTGAGGGTAATGTGTTTTAGGCGGCTTTCTTTGCTGTCAGAGTCTTAGATTACCTTGACCTAATTGCCAAAAGAATTCCCATAATCATTTCCGCAGATTTTCCGCTTTGAAGTTAACAGCCGGCTTTTAAAAGAGAAAGATGTAAAGTTCGTGAAAACTTTGTTTTTTATCACTCCTAATAAAATAGAGTGAGGAATATTTCATCTTAACAATAAAAAAAAAGGCCATCTGCTTGATTTTTTATGTTTTAGAGTTTACTTTTACTGCAATGTTTTGAATTTCACGTTATGCAATGCGGCTGTGGTAATCCAAAAGGCAAGACCGTACCCAGGGGATAGGGTTAGGGGGATTGAGCCCCCCTCCACCCAAAATGTTTGTCCGGCTCGTAAAAACGTAACAAAAATGAATATAACAAATTTTGTATGATTTTTTTTCAAGTTTTTTGTAACCTCGCCCCCCTAGAAAAAAATCCTGGATACGGTCCTGCCAGAAGGTAGGCTAAAATGTTACAAAATGTAAATTTTCAGGAGAGTAGATAAACAAAATATTTTTTTTTAGTAGGCCTACTATTATCGATCATTTGTTGGCACAGTGAAGGTGTTTTCAAAGATACAGCAAAAATGATTCTGATTTAACATTTATTTAGAGCATTTTTAAAAGCCCTAATAAACCATTTCTACGTTTGAAACACCACGTCAATTCAATCTAATAAACAAATTGTATTATATAACTCTAACAAATAACATAAATAATTAAACTACTCTTCTAATTAAATTAACAAAAATTAAATTCAAGAGTGTTAAACTAGTTTGCCTTGGGGATCTTCTTTACCACCCCTCGGAATATCGGAGACTGTCTAGCACAGGCTCCTAGAGAGAGGGGGAGGTCAAACTGGGATTTTTTCTGGAGCAGAGGGTGGGGCCAATCAGGTGCAAATCAGTATTTGCATGAGGTAGCATCTCTAGCTCTTCTAAATTAGAGAGGGAGAAATGGTTTCAAACTCAAAAGGTGGAATCAAACGCTTTGTGCACTAGGCTAAAATATACAGGGTTGACTACGAGAATGAATTAATACAGTAGTTTTATAGAACACGAAGAAAATAGAGTATAGGTATATATATATATATATATATATATATATATATATATATATATATATATATATATATATATATATATATATATATATATATATATATATATATATATATATATATATATATATATATAAAGAAAAAAGGGTACTGGTGCATTATATGTAACACACGAAAGAAGTCAAGTTTTTTTAATGCTAATGAAATAAAATAAATAAGATTAATATTGTAAACCACTATTTAGTTCTTTCTATATGCCCTTTTATAATTGGCAGATGTAATGGTTTACGTAAATTCCAAAGATAGACGATAAACGTTGGTACATGGTCTTTATTATATAGCGTGAGAATACACATAGAGAAAATAAGGTAGCACAAGAACAACTAGCTACGACGAAGGCGAAAGATGGACTGCCTTTAGAAATGAGCCAAGAATATAACTTTCCTGGAACGGAAGTTCCAGCTATTGGTTGTTCAACCATGCCTGGGAATGGACCCTTTCCCACGACTAGCCTTAGTCCCAAAAGCCCCCCTGGACTGTTCTCGTTGACATATACATGGCCAAATCTCTAAGAAACGAGACACCAGAAAAAGCCTTCTCGAATTTATGTTCCAAATACTTTACAATATATAATAGCTTAGAAACAAATTTGGGGTATATATTTGAACATTAGGGGGGGGGATGGATAAAGCATAGCATATATTAAATACGTAACCTAACCTAGCTACTTTTCCTCCCCTAAACCCCAAAAAACAACAGTTTAAATATTGTAAACGCAATAAGCAATCACGCTTTCCAAACAATTTCTCTCTTGCAAATACCCATTTGACGGGTTTTCATTAGTATTCCCTTGTACAGTCTATAGCGCTGTGTTATACATAAGGCCCCAGTACCGGAAAAAGTGTTTGCTGCATAAAAAATAGCAGTATTAGCAATACCAATAAAACAAATTCAAACATTGTGTAGCTTCTACGGTGTTTGTTGAAATGGCTAGCAAAATTTGAATTGACCTAGAATATAAGGGTGGGCTATCTAACTTTTGGCATTTCAACCGACTATAAGAAAAATAATGGTTTTCTTTCAAAATTTTGCTTTTGTTAGACAGACCAGACATCTATATTTTAGAATAAAACACAACATGATTCAAATTGCTGCAAGAATTCCAAGACGACAAGGTCAACTTCAATATACCCAACACTTCTAGTGATTTGCATATTTGCGTAAAAGCTCAGAAAGTAGGTGATATAAGTAAAAGAAGATTTAAAAAGCTCAGAAAGTAGGTGATATAAGTAAAAGAAGATTTAAAAAGCTCAGAAAGAAGGTGATATAAGTAAAAAAAAGATTTAAAAAGCTCAGAAAGTAGGTGATATAAGTAAAAGAAGATTTAATGGAGGACTTGACCTTGAGCTCCAACTTTCAAAAATCATGTACATCACGTGGTGCGTGCCGAGCGTGGCGAAGGGAGCCCGGAATGGCAGAACTGTATTAGTCCTGGTTGAACTGTTCCACGCGTAGCAGAACTCTGTGGCACATGTGGTACTACGAGATGTACATCAGAGGATGGAAAGTGAGCTGCCCCTCATTGAGCTTTGCTTGCAGTAAAGTTAAGTATCCGCTCTGGAACATTCCTGCTTAAAATTAGATAAAAATAAACTATTTCTTCAAACAATTGTAAAAAGAAACATTAAAACGAACACAAATTAAACATTCGTAAGACGGGGGCTGCCACCCCCCTCAATTCAAGGATCTTTGTTAAATTTTAGTTTAACGAGTAATTAACTAAAATCATTTAGAGCAAAGAAAAATATGGCTAGTTGATAATAATCCAAGTTCCCAACCTGGGACGTACGCAGGGGGGGGGACTCCAGGCCCGCCCCCCCCCCCGAAATCTCACGATTTTTTTTCATTTTCCCATAATTTTCTGATTTTTCTCACAGAATAATGGGTTTGAAGGATTTGCCCCCCCCAAACAATTGCCCCCCCCCCCGAAACAACTTCCTGCGTACGTGCCTGTTCCCAACAGTTCAAATTGCAACATGTTTGATAGCCCGCCCGTAATAGCAATATTACATGTCAAAAATAGAGGAAAAGTTGTCTACACAAGCTCATTTTTTTAATTTAGCCAAGAAACCATAAACAGTTTCTTTGCTAAGAACTCTTCCTAAAGCTTTTTTTTGTGAAACAACGCTGGAGATCAGTCATTTTTATATCCCCAGATATCCTCCATATGTCCCTGAGCGGAGATATTGGACATTCCTTAGACTATATCTCCCAAACCCAAGAAGTGATAAGACTCTAAATGAAAATGTCAATATGGACCTAGGGGAGTTGGGGAATCAATTCTCAATCTTGCTGACATCTAGCTTACACTGCAGATCGAGTTTAAACGAAGTTAACCGACAGATTAAACATGAAAAGCTAATATTGGACAACAGTTGTTTTTCGTGAGAAAAAAATGGAAAAGAAAAGGCATAAGCTACCGGCTCATAATTTTCTTACAATAAATATATTCAGAGGCGGGGGGATGATCATGTGTGGCATTTGACCCCCTCTCTAGAAATTTTAACCCCCCCCCCCAAGGTTTTAGTGCAATTTTGGTATCTTCATTGAAAAATGTATTTCTTTTGTATTTGCATTGAAAACATTACCCTCCCCCTCCCTGCACTTTTGTGAATTAAACCACCGTTAAGAATTAAAAGTATTTCCGTTCCGCAAACAAGAACAAGAATACGAAGATTTGTTTTTAATAATTAAGAAACAACCCAGGGTGATTTTGTTTATGCATAGTCATTATGGCCTTGTAACGTATTTAGGACCATTGCCAAGGAGATAGAATGTCTCAAGTTTTGATATTTTGATTCCTTATTTAGAACTTTGGTTATAGAACTCGGCTGCACGTCCACTCAGGGCACGTGCTCATAGGCCAGGGGCTTGGGAGACTGGTCTGACTTAGTCTTTTTTGTCATATATTACAAGACTTCGGTATCCAGGAGTATCAGCATTGGTGGCACGAAGAATAGTCAAAACGGCTATTATAGTGAGCTATTGTTAGTGACTGAGTAACGAGCCTTTTTATAGTGAGCTAGGACACATTTTACGGGTGAAGGATGACAGTGAAGCTTTGAGCAGATTGGAGTGGAGGAGGAGTGTGCACATCTGTTTTAACTTCAGGTGGCTTGGTACTGCAGTGATTATTTAGTAGTAGTAGTAGTAGTGGTGGTAGTATAAGAGTAGTGAGATAGCCTTTTATGTCCTATTTTCTTTTACTATTTTCTACTATACTTTCATACTATCTATATTTTCTATTTTAGTTACTATTCATCAATTACACGTTAGGTCGCATCCAAGGGTAGGGGGGGGGGGGGGTTGGTGGTTCAAGGAACCCTGAAACGGCCACAAATTTTCGTCTGACTTGTAAAAACGTAGCAAAAATGCTATATACAAATTTTTGACGCGTATACTAAAGGTTTTTTTTTGTAAATCCCACGAACAAAATACCCCCCCCCCCCCCAAAGAAAAAAAAACAAACAACAAAATCCTGGATTCGCCCTTGATTTTACGTTGTTATATCATTTTTCTTGTTAATCTTTTCAGAAGCAGCTAATCAGTAATTTTCAGCAGTAAGCTTGAAGCAGCAGCATCTGTAACCTAGTAAAGAGCTAACTAGAGCCATAGCAATCAAGAGTTTAAAAACAGGTTTTGAAAAAAAATATCTGAGAGAAAGCGTTTTCATTTAAAGGTGATTTGGGAATGTTAACTATTATATAGGTTGGTCATAATAGAAAAAGTTTAGTGCGGTAATAATTTTCGATAATATCTATTTATCAAAGGGATGAATACAGGTGTATGGTCTGTATAGTAACGCTAAATTTTCGACTCTGCAGATAGTTCTACAGTTTCTAATTTCTTTAGAGGGGATTTGGAATTTATATATATTATTATTGTACTAATACTAACAAGTCACCACAGCACCAAACCGCCTGAGGCCAACACAGCTACGCAAGCTCCTCCATCCCAGTCTATTCAATGCCTTGCTCTTTACACCCTCCCATGAAGTTCATATTTCCCTTAAATCTTTTTTTTACGACATCCTCCCACCCCAACCGCGGACGGCCTGCTTTCTGTTTAGCCCTAGACGGTTGGCCGACAAAGACAATCTTTGGCAATCTGTCATCCTTCATCCGCAGAACGTGCCCGAGCCATCTCAACCGTGCTCTCATTATAGCAATATAAAGCGGGATTGAACCACACTTTTCGTACAGCGTACTGCATGAAATACGGTCAGTCAGCCGGGTACCCAAAACAATCTGTGCTTTTGAATTCTTGGATGCGAAAACAAAATATTGGGATTATTTTAGTTGCATAGTTCACGCTGTTATTAATTGAAGTTTTCTCTGTTCTTATAATTTTAATTATAATTTAAATTAATCTTGATTTTCATTTTGTTTTAAGTACACAGAAATTCTAGTCTAAAAAATAATTTGTGGCAGTGTGGTATAAAATTTTAGCCGGATTTAGCATCACTACTTTTAGTTTATTTGATTCCCTTCTGTAGAGTATGCGTGACGCCATATTTGGAAATTTTGAGAAAGACTACTTATATTTAAATAAGCTATGGTAAATCAAAAGTTGTTATGTGATATTTTATTTACTTTACTCAGCCCATTTGTCCCTTGAACTTAACATCTTCCATCAAATTGTCGAATCTAAGAGAAGGTAATACTTTCTGATAAACGACTGTTTCAAGCTGAAAAAAGGGGCCGAATTCGTTGAGGTAAAAAAAAAGCCGAATTCGAGTTTCAGGTAAAAATAGATCCGAATTCAAGGTTCAGGTAAAAAAAAAAGATAGAGCCGAACCAAAGTTTCAGGTAAAAGAAGTGTCAAATTGAAATCTCAGGTAAAAAGAGCCAAATTTGAGTTTCAGTTAAAAAAAAGAGCTGAATTTGAGTTTCAGGTTAAAACTAAAATATGAATAATAAGCATAACGTGATTCAAAACTAAGTAAGACTAAAGAAACAATAACAATAGTATAGTAACAATAACAATAAATAACCATAACAATAACAATAAAAGAAATAATAGCAATACCAAAAGAAATAATAAGTAAAAATAAAAGAAACAAAATAGAAAAGCCTTGGGTAAAAAAAAGGTAGAACTCAAAACATGAAACAAATAACACTAAAGGCCTAACTAGGTTACGAAGGAGCGGGGCCGCATCCAGAGGGATGTTTCAGGGGTTGACTCCCTCCCCCATCCAATATTTTGCCCGATAAAGAGTTACAGAAATGCGTATAAATAAATTTTTGATGCGTTTTTAAAGTTTTTTGCCCCCCCTCCCAACAAAAATCCTGGATACCTCCTGGCGAAGGAGCAAAACAAGAAACAAGTTAATAAAAAGTCGTAATATGAGAAGGGGTAATAAATGGAACTAAAACAGAATAAAAGATCTGTATTGACCGTTCAATTTATTTAGAAGTCTTATTTTTTTCAATCGTGAAATCGTGTTAAAAATCGTCTTCTTTTCTCGTATGCTGAAATTTCGTAAATTGGAGCTTCTAAGAGCAAAATTTGTTTTTGCTTATCTTAGTATGTAGAAAAAAAAAACTTAAAACACATTGATAGTTTTTCTGCTCTCTTGAAAAATTTTTGTTATGAAGCTTATCGTCTTTTGAATTACTGCAAGGTTCAGCTTCAGACAAATTTAGAAATTTAAGACTTAAATTTTATGTGTTAGCTGGCTTTCAACTGAAATACGAGAAAGCTTGGATAATACGAGAATAGTTGAGACAGCTGTTTTGACATATCTTAAGCGAATCAAGGAGATATTTAAGACTTGGTAATCAGCACTAATTCCAGACTTCAAATGCCAACATTAGTTAATGTCTTCAAAGTCACTCGGGGAAAACACAAAAACCTACAGCAGAAGGAAAAATTTCAAAGAACAAGAAAGGAATTTTCTTAGATGGAATTTGCTGCATAGAATGTTTAGGAACTTGGCAAAAAGACTCCTGAATGAAGAGAAATAAAAGAAAGTATGAAGTGCAGGCATGCTCACTAGAATCTACTCTGGGCGGGGTTGCCACCAGACCAAAAAATTTCGTAACGTCCAACTCTTAAAAACGTAAATTTTTTGTAACTTTTGCTAGGAAAGTCTCTTTTCAAGGCAGGGTGCCTTAATTTCGCTATCAAGAGCGGTACTTAAAGGAGGGAGGGGACATTTGTTGCCTGTATAATTTTAATTATATTTTTACATAATCTCATTAAAAATCCTGCTTCTAGTTTACCTGCACAAAGAAGAACCCCCCCCCCCCCCGATGCGTGTATAAAACCCCAGGCTACTATTTTGCTTATCTTGTCGTTGTTGTTTTTAATTGCCATTATTGGTGTTTTAAACCAAAAGTTGCGGAGTAATACGTACAAAATAAAAGGCAAATCAATAACCACGGGATATTTTAGAGTTTTGAAGAAAAGAAGAAAACCAACTAGGTTTCCTTTATTTATTGTTAAATTTCAATAAAAAGTATCTTAATAAATCCAGCTTCTTAAAAAGACCCAAAAAATCATTTTAATCGCTCCCTTCCCGTCTAATATTTTATATTGGCTCTGTCTCAGTCTCACCTCCTCTAGCTTCAAATTTGCATCGCTCCAACATGAAGATTTAAGCAATTCCGAGAGACAGTTTTTGTTTTGTTTTTATTTATCGAACAAAAAATATTTCAATTGTTGTCTTCAGTTCCTATACAAAACAACAGTTATTTTGCATAATATGCATTGAAATAAATGAAGAGTTCACACAATTCAACCCCAAGAATGTTACCCTAAATCTGTTTTGATGGGTCTCACAAGTCCAGGTACGTACAATGAACTTATGGGGGAGGAGGTCAAACAATAAAAAAAAAATTAAACTCATTTTCAAAATGAACCAAAAAGTACAGAATTTTTTTTCTCAAGAATATATGAATATAAGCGAACATGAGGGGCACAAAAAGCATTGGGTTTTACATAACATAAACACCAAATTTATCTAGGTTTTAAATGCATAAACAGAAAAAATCGATGAGTTAAGGAAAACAAATAAAAAAGATCAAAAGATCAAAACGAATCGAATTTTGGCCCCAAATTTTCACTTATATTTAATATTTTCAAATTAAAAAAAATATATAATATCTCATCCAAGATTACAACCTAAGTTAACACAGCATCAGGATGTGCTCTTACCGTTGTGCTATCAATTTTTAAGTAGACTGTAAGCCTACTCTATGCAGATACAAGACTGTTATCTTCTTCATAAAAATGGGCATTAGTCTAGTCGTCGTTTTCTAAAGCCAAATATTTAGTGATTATCCTTTTCTGAAGAAAACATGCTAAACACACAAGCAGTACCATTAAATAATTTATTTTATACTATTTCCAAATATCATGGCCCCTTTTCTGAAAATACACCCCCCCAATGGTCCGGGATATAGCACTAGGAAAATATTAAAAAAAATCAACCAATAAAATTCTTACTTTACAATATGAAAGAACACGAAAGAATGTAACGAGAAAGAATGTCATCACAAGATTCGAAACAACGATGAAATGTATTTAAACAGTTATATATGGGATCTCACAGATGGGGAGGGGGGTATAATGTCAAAAAATTGACCATGATATTTGGAAAAAGTTTAGCATAAAATCAAAAATTCCGGCTCAACTAATCCACCTCAATGCTTAGATATAACCAAAAAATGGCTCATTTTTACAGTTTCATATATTTTGTCAATACCAGCTGTTCATAATCCCATATAAAAATAGCAACTTTTGTATATAATCTGATATTATGTCAAACCAATCAGAAGGGGGGGGTATGAGGTTGTTACGGAAAGAATAATACATATATCATTGGTACTTGTCAATTAGCTGATACACACGCAAGATAGATGCTAAAGGAAACTAGTCAAACGGGTATCAGTCAGTAGAGAATTGGATCGCGAAGCGTGGTTTGTCATTGTGTTTGCAATATTTAAACTATTGTTTTTTGGGGTTAAGGGGGAAAAAGTACCTAGATTAGGTTACGTATTTAATATATAATATGCTTACCACCACCCCCATCCCCTAATGTGCAAATATATAGCCCAAATTTGGTTCTAAACTTTTATATTTCATCATATTTTGTTTTATTCCATTAGTATTAACTAATGAAACTTGCTCCTTCTCTGTATAATTTTAGTATAACTGTTGACGTAACAAGATTCAAAGTCAACTGATGAAATTGAAAGTTGGTGAGATGACTAACTGACTATTGTCCCACAGTAGACAGAATATACAATTATAACTGTGATTGTCACTAAGCAAATGATAATCGTATGCTCATGAGAGAGAATGTTATCTTAACTTATACTATGCGAGTAAGCGAAGTGGGTATTTTCTCATCCTAATAACTGAGTGATTGTTTGATAAGATTAAATGACTGCGATATGAAAAAATGTCGATACTCATGTCAGTGTAATTCAAATGGGAACAGCGGATTTTTTCATGGGGGAAAAAATAGATTACTAAAAAAATTTGAAACTTGCTCATTATTCAAAAGCGTAACATAATTGTAACATAAATTCAAAAACGCAACAAAAATGTAACGTTTTAGGACCGTAACGTAAAACGTACCGTTTTATTTAAAACGTACCAAAAATGGTACGAACGTAACCGCGGTGGCAACCCTGACTCTGGGTGTGGAGGTCGATACATTTTTCAAAACAACAAGAAACGGGTGAATTCATGCGCATACAGAAAAGTATATTTGGTACTCTTCTATTAGCTGGACTCTGTTTATATCTCAAACTCGAGACGCGTTCAAAAACACGTTTTTCAACGGGATGATACAAGACTCCGCTGTAGAGAAATACAATGTATAGCGTGGTTTTAATTGCGTATACGATATTTAAAGTGTTGTTTTTAGGGGTTTTATTTTTTTTGGGGGGAGGTACCTAGGTTAGGTTAGGTTACTTACTTATTATATGCTATGCTTTGCCCCATCCCCACCCCCAATGTGCAAATATATAGCCCAAACTTGTTTCTAAACTATTATATAGTCATCCTATTTTATTTTATTTCATTAGCATTAACCAAACTAGCACTATGTAAAAGAGTCCAGTTAATAGAAGAGTACCGTATATTTTAGGGGGCTTCCGATTCCAAGAGGAGGAGTGGGATTTGTCACTCCTCTTGGGGATCTCTCCCCAAAAAACAAAAAGTTTATTTTCTTAAATAGCTCATAGAAATCTGAATATTGCTGCGTAGAATAATGGGCCAGAACCATCCATCCCCCACGTACATGACTAGGTGAACTATGAATTTATTTTGTAAAAATATAGTGAAAACTTTGGAAGGACAATCCGGTGAGTAATATCGGGTCTCCTTGTACAATGTCATATGGAGGATGAATAGAATTGATCTCAAACATCATAATATTTACTGCTGCGTGGAGTTAATGTGTATAAAATAACATTGTTTGGCCGTCATTTTGTTTTTGCTTTTTTCTCTTTTTTTGTGCGATTAAAGTCAGAATAGACCAAAATAAATATACCAAATACGTATAGAAAGGCCGTACCCAGGATTTTTTTGGAGGGGGTTTTACTGAAAAAATTCGGGGGGGGGGGTTTACGCAAAAAAAAAAATCAAAAAACACATACAAAATTTGTTTGTATCCACTTTTGTTACGTTTTTACGAGTCAGACAAACATTTCGGAGGATTCAAACCCCCGCTCCCCTCTGGGTACGGCCTTGACGTATAGAAAAGTAAAATATTATTGTATGTTTAATTTTAAAAGGTCAAAAGGTCTTTCATTGACAACCGTAAGCACCCAAAAGCACAAAGAGGGGCAACATATGGGGAAGGGTGGAAAGAACCCATTACCCACAGACGGCCATAAAAACAAGCATAAAAATTACACCAACAATATTTGTATGGATAAAGTAAATTTGAAGTAAATTTGTTTTTTTTTTCACTTGGAAAAATTCATGCACACCAAGATCCTCAAAGATGAACGCTTAAATCGTAGGAGGCAAAGAATGTTCTTGGCATTTCAAAGGCTGCCATGTGACGCTACTGGCACTCATAACCTATATTCTTCAATTCAACGGGTTGGTTGAATCGATTTTTGTTTTCAAAATACTTAGAAATTTCGGTACTTGTGCACTGAATGGCAAACACGACAGAAGTCAAGATTGATTAATGCTAATAACAAAAATAAAATAGGATGAATATACAATAGTTTAGAAACAAATTTGTGCTATATATTATCACATTAGGGGGGGGGGGGTAAAGCATAGCATATATTAAATACGTAACCTAACCTAACCTAGGTAAGTCCCCCCCCTAAACCCCAAAAAACAACAGTTTGAATATTGCAACGCAATGAAAACCACGCTTTGCAATCCATTTTTCTATTGCAAATACCCGTTAGCGGGTTTCGTGTCTGGTTTCCTTGATACAGTCTATAGCGGTGTGTACCAATTAGTGCACAAGTACCGAAACTTCTGTTTTTTGTAATATTTTTTTACTCTCCCTTCTGTCACCCATATGAAATAATTAAACCCATATGAAATTTCCATACCAAAATAGTTTTGGTGCGTCTTTAAGGTCTAAGAAACCCTTCTTTGTGCCGCTTGGCATAGTAACTATAGAAGAAAGCCTGATTTTCCCTCAGTTTCCCCTTCTCTCCCAAAATCATATCAATGCCTCCTACCTCTCCCACAAAATTCACGCAACATAACGTCTTTTGGATTGCCATAGCAGAGGAGAACTCGGACGCAGGTGCAGATCAGTTTAAGCCTCTGCCAGGATTCAAATAATTCTTTAGTAAAAAGTTTGCTAAAAAGCAGCTGTGAATTTTCCCAGATAGTATGATTTCGGGGAGCCGGGGGTATTCCACGGAAAAAGGCGGTGGTCCCACAGGAACCCCAGGGATTTATATAGATTTCGGAAAGAAAAATTGTAAATAATCTTGTATTTCAGAACTATCCTTTATTTAAATGAATATATAAATAAGTAATATAAATAACTATAGATAATATAATAATATATAGATAAACTATATAATAATATAGATAAATATATTATTAACTTTATTAATATATGAATCCTTTGATTAATACATAATATAATATACAAATCCTTTATTTATAAAAATACACAATATATAAATCTTTAATTTACATATATAATGTTTAAAAATATATGATTTATAAGTCCTAAATATATAAAGGCTTTATTTATTTAAATATATACAAAAAGCTATTCATACGTTGACAAGACGAGTACTTTCTTATTTCAAAACGACGCATTAGCATTTGAGAATACTTTCAAACAGTTCGTGGTAACGAAATGTGAGTAAGGAGCGACTCGGCTCAATAGTAACCGAAACTATAAAAATAGAATTTTGATACCAATAGACATATCAAAAGAATCACATTTTTATATTGATTTCAAACATAATTATCAAGTTTAGTCTTACCCATCAAAAGTTACGAGCCTGGGGGTTTTTGTCTTATTTTCGAAAAAAGGGGAAAACACCCCCTAAAGACCATACAATCTTAATAAAAAAGAGACTATCAGATTCAGCGTATCAGGGAACCCTACTGTAGAGGTTTTAAGCTCCTATCTGCAAAAATGTGGATTTTTTTTGCCAGAAGAAAGATCACAGATGCGTGTTTGTTTGTTGTTGTTTCTGTTTGTTTTTTTCCCAGAGGTGATCGTGTTAACCCAGTGGTCCTAGAATATCGCAAGAGGGATCATTTAAACGACAATTAAAAGTTATAGTACCATTTTTAAGTGACCAGAAAAATTGGAGGGCAATTAGGCCCCCTCCCATGCTAATTTTTTCCCAAAGTCACCCGATCAAAATTTTGAGATAGTCATTCTGTTCAGCATAGTCGAAAAATCTAATAACTATGTCTTTAGGTGAAAATGACCCCCACAGTCCCCGGGGGAAGGGTTTCAAGCTGTGGACTGTGCCCATTGTTTACATATAGTATTTGTTATTGGGAAGTATACAACCACTTTTTTTTTTGGGGGGGGGGGGCTTGGAGTGGATTTTTATGGGGAGAATATTCATTGGGGAGAAAAATTTATGGGGAGTGAATATCCCAGGGAAAATGTCACACTGGGCGGTTTTGACAGAATTACTATACGAAATTCTTTTTAATTGCGGTCTTACATTCTCTTTGACAATTTTTTTATGTGGAGATGTTCCGGGGGAATTATCCAGGGGCTTTTTTCCGCATGTTTGCTTTCTAGAAATAATTTCCACGGAAGGGGGCATTTATGGAGATACTGAGAAACCGATTAGAGATTAAAGTCTTATTCAAATGAAATAATGCTAAGGAGAATTATTCAGCAGAATTATTATTATTATTGGAGAATTATTATTGCTGTAAAATTAAAAGTAATTTTACAGGGAGGGGGGATTCTCAGCGAAGATAGGATTGTCTTGAGGGAATTCGCCGGGGGGGGGGGGGTTTGCAATTTACGTTGGATGAAATTTCCATGGAGGAGTTTTCTGTGCGGGGGGGGTATATTTCATAGAGGGTGAGCCCGATTTTCCAATATTATTTGAAAAACGAACAAAATTATGCCATGCATGAAGAGTTGCCCCCTCTTCAATGCCTTATTCTTTACGCTAAAGTTTGACTGTTTACTAAAATTGAAACATTGGGGACGTTTAATTAGAATAGGAAGCTTTTTTAAAAGTGCTAACAGCTTTAGCGTAAACAGCAAGGTATTTAGGAAGGGGATCCTTCATATCCAGAACAAATTTGCCAAAATTAATATGCAAATTTTGTTTTAATTGTTCCTGTACGGTGAGCCAAATTCGAACCTGCATTAGTTGAAAAACATTCAGAAATTAAATAAAAAAACAATTTTTTTTCTACCTGAAAGTAAGGAGCGACATTAAAACTTAAAACAAACAGAAATTATTCCGTATAAGGAAGGGGATGTCCCTCCTCAACATCCCGGTCTTTACGCTAAAGTTTGACTCTGGTGACAGCCCCTTTCATCTTTCATATACGGAATCATTTCTGTTTGTTTTAAGTTTTAATGTCGCTCCTTACTTTCAGTTAAAAAAACTTGTTTTTGTTTAATTTTTATTTTGGACGATGTTGGTTGGATTGTTTGCAACACATGTAAGACGTGTCCAATCTTTCAGAAATACGAGTCCTCTACAATCTCATAAGAATTCGTTTAATCCCCTAAATTTTTATAATATTGCATGTTTTAGAAGTGATTTTTGGAGGTTGCATAAGATTTTCTATTTTTCTAGTTAAATTTTAAAGCTTTTGGTGATCTGTGACAGCCATTCCATTAAAAGAAGCAGTAGGCTACACCAAAATAAAAACCTTTTTTTTTGCCTCCCTGGATCCATTTTAGGTCTACAAAGTGTGTGTTTTTTATGTTTTTGTTTCTTCAAAATAAAAGTTTTTAGGACAGAATCAACAACTTCTTCAACGCCTAATTATTCAGTGTTGCCAGGTTTAAACGTGGAAATAAATAAGCGAAATTATTTATTTAAATTTGCAAACCGTTTTCATCAATAAACATTCCAACATGAACAGTCTTTTAATCCAAAAGACAATTAAACTTTCATAGGAAAGATGTACTTTCTTGATTTGTTCACTGTATATTTTTAGACTTATTATTTGCCTATTTTTCATCCACGTTTTTTTTTTTTTTTAATTTGACACCCGCTATTGCCAAAAACTTCATGTTGAAGTTTTGAAGTATAATTTTCCAAGACATGTAGGGCTGTGTAAGATTCCCACTTAGCCAGTTCAAAAAATCAGGTTTGATTTTCTCTGTCCTCGGTACTTTGAGAGTTGGCGTGTAGGGGCCCATTTTCTGTCGCTGACGATTATTCATTAGCATACAATCTATGAAAAATTGTTTTTGTGAAATCTTTAGTTTCTTCTTTAGCGCAATTTCCGATTTAAGCAAAATTATAGCGAGATTTTCGGCATGTACTTTCATATTTATTATATATCGTATGTTTTCCCTTATTTTTCAGTTTATTGTAAAGAAACCTACATATTTTATTTCAAAAACTCATCTATTTTCCATGTCATTTGCTTTTGTATGGGTATACCAAGAGGAGATAAAACTGAATAACGTTTATCTCCCCCCTAGAAAACTGATCACCCCCTAGAAAATCCTCAAAAGCAGGTGAAAAGCTGAATTCTAACAGAAGAGGATATAGATATCCCCTTCCTGCGAGGTGCCTGGTTGAAACCCTCGGAATAACCCGTGATAACAACCATGTATATATTAACATTTATTGGAGTCAGAGTCAATTATAATAACTAAATTAAGCTTGTCCCTGAAGGATGATGGTAGTCTGTATGATTGGTAATTATGTTCAGTAATTGTTGAAGAGGCGGTTTTGCTTGTACATCAATCACCGCAATCCTTCTTTAAGTTAAGTCTAGTTAATCAATAGTCATTTATCCGTCTAATTTAATGACCCGGGGTGCAAGACCCTTGTGAGAAACTTCTTGTAAGTTAATATATGGCTGAGTATTTTTCGAAACAATTTTTCTTAAAAACAAGACGTCAATAAGATTGCAATATCCCTTCAAAAACACATCGGGGAGGGTAAAGAACAGCCATTCCTGCCGAAGACATGTAGAATGCGCCAATTCTTTTTAAAAAGAAAACATTTATACATGCTACAGCCCCATCCCATGTAAGATTTATGCTCGACTGGCGGTGTCAGTTTTTTTTTTTTTTTTTTTTTTTTTTTTTTTTTTTTTTTTTGTTTTTTTTTTTTTTTTTTTTTTTTGTAGTAGGTATAAATATCTGAACTTGTAGTTTTCTTTTTAAAAACAAATTAAAGTGAACCAGCTTTATTTTTCAAAAATCTTTTGTTATCCATTCATAATATCGAGGGAGGGAGAGAGGGAGTAATGGGCACCAATAAGGGGCGGGGGGAAATGCCCTCTCCCCTGGAGACAAGAATAAATTAAAAAATGTATAAAAATAGGAAAAGTGAACTTTTTCCCGTTTAATTCTTAGTAAAAACGAAACTTTTGGTAGAGTGTGCCCCTCCCCCAGGATACTGCCTGGTGTCAATCATGTTGGAAATGCACATTCTGGCTGAAGCATTAGTTATCCCACGCTCCAGCCGTGCCGAAAACAAATGTTAGGCTGTATAGTGTTGACAGTACAAGATTCGTAGAATTTATAGAAAACTTTCCAAGTGAGTTGACTTGATTGGCGTTCCAGAAAATTTCTTTTGGTATTTTTGTATTTCTATCTGGACTTATAGTGTTTCTTAAAAAAAAAGTTAAATCGAGCTTTATTTCCTTTCTAAAGCCTTTCTTTATCTATTCGTAGTGTGAGTGGGAGAGGGGTATGCCTCCTGTCTATACCATGCGTTATCCCAAACCCCAATCGTGCTAAAAATATTAGGCTGAGTAGACTTGACAATTTAAGTTTCTCGTTAATGAGCAGCACAGAGTAAAGAAGGAACACCATTTAGTGGAGGGGGAGAGGTTTTCGTAAATAGAAAATTCTTTTAATAGTATAAGGATATGTTTTCAAAGTCATGGCCACCCTGAAACGTCCAGTAATTTTGTACCCTCCTATCTCCCAAGAAAGCTGAAACTGCATATCTGGTCTATAGTTTCATAAATTTTGCGAAAGTCCTGAGGTGAATTACGTCTGAGCTTCAAATTTGTCAAATTTATTTTAAAATTAACTATTTTAAAAAAAAACTTATCATATCCAGAAATGACTCTTTCAGGATACAAAGTTACTTCATATGGATACTGTCTTTTCTTTGATCTAAAGTACACCACCAGAACTATGGGCGTAGGGAGGAGAGGGCAGGGGGGGCAGCTGCCCCCCTAGACCTTCAAATTTACATTAAATATGGCTGAAAAAGCAGATGGTTTGGAAAAAGCAGTTGATAAAACTCCATCACACTATCGACTGCCCCCCCCCCCTAGACAATATGCTGCCTAATGCTGCCTACGCCCATCACCAGAACGCTTGTAGGAGATGTGTCGTCTTTAAAAAAAATATAAAATTGGGGCTGGAAACTTTATCTTAGCTTCTCTGATAAATTTCACCCTCCCAAGAAATACAGTCTTTTCCTCCAAAAGGAATAAGTCATGCATACTCGCTTGTAGGAAACCCTTGCCATGTGACTACGTATTTGGCAAAAAAAAATACTTCAAGCTCTTTCATTCCTTCTTGCATGCCTTTACACAGAGTGGGAGGGGGAGCAACCCTAAGAAAAATATCAATATTTTTGTTTAAAACGCACATTTTGCGTCTTCAAATCATCCAGCCATCCCCTGAAAATATCCTGTGTTTCCTCTCCTCTAAGTGTTGGAGCTATGCACAACTAAATCTCTAAACCACTGTATATAGATAATATATAATTATAGATAACATAGATAATATATTATAAATAATTATAGATAATATAATTATTAATAATATATCTATTATTTATATACAGTGCTCTAAACAAACTAGGGATTAGTGGCATTTTCAAACTAAGGAACTGAAGCTAGAATTTATGATAGTTACAAGAGATATCATCGAAATAATAATCAACTTCTTTTGTATTTTACTGGATATATTCGCACAGAGGAGTAGAATAGCCCAAGTTAAAAGAAAAAAACTCTGACATATAAGGCACTGGTTTGTGTCTTTGAACCTACCACTTCTCACCCGATCCCCCCCCCCCCCCCTCCTCAATGCTAGAGCTTCGAGTGTTGGTTTCTCCACAGAGTTATTATTGACGTTTTTGAACTAAGGAATCTGAAAGTAGCATTTATAATATTTATACGAAGATGTCATTGAAATAAATTGACTTAAGTTTCAACAAATAAGAGATTTTAACAATGACAGTGCTCAAAAGAATTATCAGATCAATAGTTTGGAAGTTTCAGGATACGAAGATACTTCAAATGGATGTTATCTTTTTCTTAGATCTATGTACATCAGCTGAACACTTGCAGGAGACATGTCATCTTCACAACAGATAAAATGGAGAACTGAAGACAACAACTAAAAACACAGCTGGAAGAACCCTCAAGGTTTATAAAAAAAGAGATCAGGATCCCAAAACATGTACATCATTTGGGGAAGATGCATATTCTCTATCCCGTTTTGAAAGTAATGGCTAGATTAGGACCCGGTTATTGTTTAATCATCCATGGTCACACATTTGTTCACAATAGTTTGTTTGTATTAATGTAATGTATGTAATGAATTTTTTTTGTGATATATTTGGATTTTAATGTGTGTTTGTGTTTTTTCTTCTCTATCTTTTTGTTATTTTAGTGATTACTCCGTCTATGTACCTTTTTTTGACGGGCAATAAATAAATACTAATAAATGATAATAATTGGGCTATGCTACTTTCCAAGGCTCAAAGCTAGGAGGCAAGGACGGATCCAGGACTTTTTAGGGGGGGGGGGCAAAACAGGTTGATCCGATAAACTTGCGTTAGGAGCAAGTTGAATTAATGCAACATTGCGTTAATTAAGTAAATTACACTACTTTAGACTACGTTAGGGGGCGTGCCTCCTTGCCCCCTGGATCCGCCACTGCTTTGAGGGTGGCTCCGGGGGACAAGGGGGCTTCCCCTCCCCTGATGGTTAAAAATTGAACTGATTACAATACTAAGGGTGAAAAATATTGATGAAGGCACCTAAGTTTCCTTTGACCTCCCGCCCCCTCCCCAATATGAATTCTGTATATGCCCCTGGACGTCTTCTTTTAAACAATTTATGTTTATTTTTAATATATTTATTTTATTACTTTTATTTTAGCATTTTTATTTTTCCCCTTGGCAAATTTTGGAGTCTTTACTCCCAAAAAGAGAGGTGAAATGGCGGATCTGATATGTGTCTGTATAAATAGTGGGAGGGGGTAGTTTTTACGTATCTTTTGTAGCGCCAACTAATGTAAACTAAACTAAAGCAATGGTATCTATGTATACACTAATGAAAAACAGCAACAACAAAAAAAAAAAAAACATACTTACTCGTATTTTATGGATAGGAGGTGTCTGTACCCCAGGGTCATCTTTTAAAGTGCCATGGAAATAGAAAATGAAACCTGATTGTTTGAATCGTTAATTGGAAACTTGGCAACCATGTAAAAAAAATGAGAAAAGCGGGAGCTTGATTTTTAATGAAAAACATGTAAATAATCAATAATACAGTTTTTGGTAGTAGTGGACGCTAAAAGAAAACTAAACAAAAAAACTTGGATAAAAAAATCTCTTAATAAACTCTTGGCACCGAACACCTTAAGAAGGCATATCATAGCTTTCGTTTGAATGTTTAGTCGTCTTTGGGAATCAGCGCATTGTTAAAGGGTATATTTGTAAAGGACGAAATTATTTTTAAATTTAACCAAGTTTTTCTTATTCCTTTTCTAAATTCACAGTGGCAACACTGACGAAATATATTACTGCCCTTGAAGCTTCAATATTTTTAACCAACCAAAGGAAAAATCGGTTCTTGTGTCTTATAGCCGCCACACTCAAATTATGTCGAGAAGTGAAGTTTGGTTAATGCTAATGAAATAAAACAAATATGATGAAAGTATAATACTTTATCAACATAATTATGAAAATTACAACAAAGAATTATGGAAGTGGGGGCCGCCCAGACCGCATTATATTAAATGCGCAACCTAAACTAACCTAACCTAACAAAAATACCAACTAAATATTTAATTAAAATATAACTACAATGTAGTTTCCCACTGAGCCAAAGCTAATATTGTCTTGTATAAAGACCACGCAAACCGGTTATTGTCTGTTTGCGATACAAGATCTTGAGTGTGGTGGCTATAAGACAAAAGTATCGAAAAATCTCAGAAAATCGCAGTTTTAAGGCATAAACAGACCTAAACTGGGTAAAAAGACAAATAAATATTTTGTTTTGATGTCCTTGGTATTTCACCTAAAATATGCTATACAAAAAATACAAAATACAAGAAAATACAATCTTTTCATATCCGATATCATTATAAGAACGTGACTGCATTTGTTTCACGGAGCAACAAACAGAGTTCCTAGTATTGACTGCCCGGTTGAATTGGCTGCTAGGGTCCTCCGATGGCTAGATTAGGACCCTTTTTGGAGTTCCTCGCTAGGGGGGGGTGAATTGAATGCTTGGATCCCGGTTGAATTAATTGCTAGGGTCCTCCAGTGGTTAGGTTAGGGGATGGGGGCCTCGTTGGAAATGCTCGCTTGGACCCTGTCGAATTAGATGCTTGGGTCCCGGAATTAGTTGCTAGAGTCATCTGGTGGTTAGGTTAAGGGGTGGGAGGCCTCTTTCGAATTGCTCGCTAGAGCCCTGTTAAATTGGATGCTTGGGTCCCGATTGAAACGGCAGCTAGGATCCTCTGATGGTTAGGTTAGGGGAGACTCCGTTGGAATTGTTCGTTAGGGTTGCTAGGGAATTTCTCAGGGGGGGGGGGGGGGGTGGGTGATTGAGTTGGAAGCTTGGATCCCGGATGAATTGGTTGCTAGGGTCCTCCGATGGTTAGGTTAAAGCCATCCGTTGAAATTCGAAGTGGTATGGATTGCATTGGACTATCACATTCTAGCAATGAAAGTGGCAAATTTCCGCTGTTCAAATAAAAAAAGACAGTGTTTAATTAAGATTTATGACCTTATTTCCGGAGGGAAAAGGTTGAAAATTTCCTAGGGGATGATGGGGGGGGGGTAAGGTTTAAACGTCCTGTAACGTCTTGAAACGTCTTGAAAGAATATAAAATATCAAAAAGTATTATAAGACACTGGTGTGCGCGCTGCAATTACGTAACACAAATTTTGTGCGCTGTTATTACGTAATGCACATGTGTGCGCTGTCATTACGTAACACCCGCGTGTGCGCCGTCATTAGTTATTTCCGATAAATCCACTAAGTCACGCATGAGTTCCAACTCCAATTCCGTAGGTTAAAATCCCCTATGATATAATACCTGTTGAGTCACACCAGATTGCGTCATCCTCTATTATATAGCAATCGAATGTAAACATTTCCTAATATCTACGTCTCTTTAATTTTCTCCTGTGAAGTAACTAACAACTCACCATTTAAAATGCGAAGGCGTGTCTTCCAAAACTCTAAAAATTGAAGTAATACCTACATCGTTTAGAAAATTAATAACACCTGGGTGTCTTCAAAAAAAGAGAGGACCGGTAGAAACAGGGACCGGTTTTATTCCGGGGGTACTGGACGGTAGAACCTTAAATGCCTATACTACTTTCAACTACTAACAAAATTTCATTGAAGACCTTATTTACCCGGAGTTCCTCATCCCGCCCCATGCCCTCTTCAATACTCAAGTAGGGCATCCCCAAAAAAGCAAAATCTTTCTAAACCCATTAAAAACACAGGGTCCCTCATGAAAATTCCTGATTGTTGCCCCTCTTGAAGTAAATTGAAAGAACGTCCCTGCATTTAGATCTCTTTTTTTTCTAGAACGCCTGTCAAAGTTAAACTACCTCTTGCAAGACGTAATAAATGAAGATATTTTTAGAAAACCATTCAGAGCAAATTTCAAGCAGTCCTTCAAAATTCAATCTTCAACTACAAACAAAATTTAATTAAAGACCTTATTTGTCCGGAATTTTTTATCCCACCCCGCATCCCCAAAAAAGGAAAATATTTTTGAACCCAGCAAAAATATAGTAATGAAAATTCTTGATTGTTGCCCCTCTTGAAGTAAACTGAAATGACTTCCCTAAATATAAGCATCTCCTCTTCTAGAACACCATGTTAGAGTTAACATACCCCTTACAAGTCATAATAAATGAAAATACTTCTACAAAGCCCTTTAGATCGAGTTTCAAAAGAGTCGGTCAAAATTGAGAACTCGCATCTTGTCCTAATTACAAAATTTCAATAAAGACCCTGTTTACTCAGAACCAGCCGATTAGTCCTCGACTACGCAATTGAAAACTTCTCCAGTCCGTAAATGTTTTGAAAGGAGTGATAAAACATTTTGTTATGGGAAGCATGGATTACTTACATCAAAGATAGTTCTAAGGAATCAAAACGGAAAGGAAATCACAGTCTTTCAAAAAGAGGGCAAAAACATATAAATCAGGACATCAAAGGCTAAGCTTGTGAAGTTTTGCAGTCTTTTGAATTATTGTGCATCTATGCTTTTGTAAACTTTAAGTAACAAACAAAGATTTAGGTACTGAATTTAGCACCTCATGCTGCTTTCAAAGAAATATCATAGAAACAGAGTGTTTACTTGTAAAACATTTGTGACTAAATTGTGTAACTAAAATATCGTGACTAAAATATTACGACTAAAGGTGGCTAAAATATTGTGATTTAATTTTGTGAAATAAAAAATTATCGTTCTGTTTACTTGCTTAGACGCTGGAACGACGGGTAACAGCAACAAGATGTAAAAAAGGCAAGGCTATTTGGCTCAGTTTCAGTCATTGGATTAATATTATTAGCTTACAAAAATACGCAACAAAAATAAACTAAGGGAGATACAGCAAACTTTATAACATGGAAGCATAGGACAGTAACATCTTTCTACCTCTCTGGTAAAAGCTTCATAATTTTATAAAATTTAAACAGAGGTATTTTTAGAAATTCTGTATCTAACTAGACTAGCGGAAAAAGTATCCACTAGAAATTCTTTCTCTTCGCTTTTAAACTGGTTGTTATTCAACCTCCTTTAGGTGTCAAACAAAATAACGATTCTGCTGCTGAATTGAGAACCCCGTGACGCTTACAAAGAAATAGGACAGAGAAATAGAAAATTTACTTGTAAAAAATATTGTGACTAAATTGTGATTAAATATTGTGACTTAGATGTTATTACTAAAATATTGCGACTAAATGTGAGAAAAATATTGTGACTAAATATTGTGGCTAAAATAGTGTGACTAAAAATATTGTTAACTAAAAAACTTCTCATTCTGTTTGCTGACTAAAAATCAGGAACAGCAGGTAAAAATAATAACAGGTAAAAAAAAAACAGGGCTATTTGGCTTCCCTTTTAGTCATCGAATTAATATCATTGGCTTACAAATAAGTAACAAAAATTAACCAATGGGAATGCAGCAAACTTTTTAACATGGAAGCAGAGGACAGTAATATCTCTTTGTCTCAATCTGAGTTCACTTTATTCAGCTATGTATATTCTTTCGTGATTTAAATCATTTAAAACGAGCAATCGTTAAGGAAAGTGAGGGTGCGCCCACTTTCACAAACCTTGTGCACCAGGAAGTGCGCGCCAAGGGTGTCAGAAACTTTGCCAAGTGTGGCGGAACTGTGTGGCACATGTGGCATTTTAAGATATGAACAAGGGTGCCCCCTTGAAGGAAAGCCCCTAAAATTATTTTTACACTCCCCCTAAGACTATTAAAATGTGTAATGTTCCCTTCTGTGCAAGGCCCAGCAATATCAGCACAGAGAGAATTGACAGAACACTCCCTTTTTAATGAAGTTTGAGAGTTCACCTAGGAAAATGTTTCGGAAAACCTGTAAAAATGAGCAAAATTAAATTTTTGCGCGAATATAGTAATTTTTAAGTGTCAGTACCATCGAGATTTCTGGCCAAATTGTTTCTTTTACTATTTGTAACTACTTGAACTGGGTATTTTTATGTTCACTATTCGTAATAGCTTGATAATATGTTTAATTGTTGATAAACTGTACTGATAAAGTGTTGATTGATAATACAGTGTAATGACAATATGATGCAGGCAGGTATAAAGGTTTCTTTTTCAGTGGGGGGGCAGACAATATGATTTTTTTAGGGTGGGGACAGTAATGAAAAAATTCATTTGATAGTTTCAATAGGAGTGCTAAGAAATTCAAGAAAATTTATAATTCGTCCTCCTCCCGTTCTCATACGTCCCAGAAATGTTGATAATTAATTATATATGTAAAAACTTAATTATTGGCGTGTAATATGTTGATTGTATATGCTCATTGATAATTTGTGATTTAGTAGTATGTTGAATACGTTGTTAGTTATATTCTTTAAGCTCTACCAGTTTTGTGATCCTTTTTTAATGAAGTAACAAATTTTTAGATCATGAACCCTGCAGCCACCCGTAAAATACCCAATTCTCCTCGGTATTTAACCACAGGGCTACTACGTCTATTAACCAATTCGGGTAGTTTAGTTATATTCTACAGACATGCAATAATTTTTAGACTTTTTGTATGCTGCCAAAGTTTAATCATCCAGGGCGTATCAGACACGAATAAAGTTATTATTTTTCAGGAAGCCTAATTTAAAAATTTTCAATTTGAAAGAGAGGTGCCCGAATTTCAGAAAACTTTGGATTTCGGAAGAAGGGGCAAACCCCCTCTACACGTCCCCGGTTATATATAACAATAAGTTTGAACCATTTCAAAGGTGATTCAAAGCTAAAACACTATAAAGGCATCAGTCATTTTTTAAAGCGTAGGAGCAGGGACGTATGTAAAGCGTATTTTAAAGCGTGTTTAAGCAGGGACGTTCCGAAACCCTAAATATTCCAAAATTTCTGGGCACTTCTTATTCAAATCGTCTATAAAAATTTGTCTTCCAATTCCCCCCCCCCTGGAAAAAAAACATGTGTACGCGCCTGCATGTAAGGCATGGCATGAAAACACATTTCAATTCAATCATAAGAGTTAGCATTATTTTCTAACAAATGTCAGCATTCCCGTTTCATATTTAATTACGTCTCATAAAAACACAGCTTAATTATAAACTCTTAAGTATAGATTTTTTTTTAAACTATATGGCTTAATTTAGGTTCTATAACTTTGAAATGTACGGCTGTTAAAACTTCGTATTCTAATGAATTTTTTACTTAAGTCCATTATACAAACTCTATATATATATATATATATCTATATATTATATTATATATATATATATATATATATATATATATTATAATATATATATATATATATATTATATTTATAATATATATTTATATATATATATATATATTATATATATATATATATATATATATATATATCTATATATTATATATATATATATATATATATATATATATATATATATTTTGTATTTATAAATATATTTATATACTTTTATATTCTTTGGATTATACATATTTATTTTAATACAAGTCAGTGTATTTTTCAGAAATATTTTTGAACTTTTTTTTTGAATTTGTGTCCTGCTTTCGGTAGATTTATACTATTTTAGCGAATAATTATATACTAATGAAGCCACATGCGCATTACTAAATTGACATAAACTACATATAGGCCTACCGGATTTTTTTTTTAAACCTCCCCCAACCAAAAATTACTATTCCTTCAAAACTTTAAGCCCCAAATTGTCGTTCTCCTGTATGCTTGATGTAAATATGACACACATCTTTTTGATTTAGGCAAAAGTGGGGGGATATTTTAACCCCATGAACGACCTGTCAGGGGTTCAAATTAACATGGACTTCCATTACTCCTTAACGCTGTTTTCGTCTTTTGACAAGACCCTACAAACCCCTACTATGATTTAGAGCAATTACAGTCTGTGAAAAAGCTAAATATCTTGAATAAAAAATTGATAATCAACTAACAATTCTTCAGTATAAGGGTTAAACAGCACTTAAGATTCAAATCAAGCGTCAAATTAATGAGTATCAGGTGCATTCAATGTTTGTTTTATTACCCGATTGCGATTCCTGCAAAAAAAACCTGATCAGCAAGAGAACTTCTATTTAAGATACCAGTTCGTTGCCAACGGATTTGATTTATTACCATCTCAAAAACACAACGTTAACAACGGTATAATTTCTTAAGATGCATGTTCTGCATTCAGACTGTTACGTATTGAGAAATCTTTTCTACGAGGATTCTTTATTGACTTTAGTATTCATCGCCTTACGCAGGTCTTACAGTATTTATGGCCTTAAGTTATTTCCCGTGGATTCACCGGTCAAGAATCTTTGGAGGTTTCCTCAATTTTACTGAGGAGGAAGGGGTCTTTAAAATAAACATTTATAAGTTTTTTCTGAACCTTCCTTGGCAGTGATGAACGCAGGTCAATATTTAGGGCACTCAAAAGGGTTTTTGTTGGGGGAGGGGGTTTGATCAATCCAAAAGCAGATTTTTGGGTCCAAGTTTTTGTAGTTTTTACAGAATTTACCATGCCGTTATTTGGGAAAACGACTTCAATCTTCATGATTAAGCATGTTCGATTGAGAGGGGTTCCATTTAGAATTTTCGGGAGTGGTAAATTATGGGCGAAATTTGATGGTGAGAGACGTGTAGGGCCTTTAAAAATCAAATTTTCTGTTAGAAAACTTCTTTTGATGTATTCCGAGTTATTAATTAAAGACTAGGGGACGGTTGTCACAGTCACAGCTGACCCTGAATAATATGTATAATTTGTGCAGAAACACAATTTAGTTCATCACTTTCTAACAGCAAATTGTACCTTAGGTACTTACGTATTATACTCACCACACTCAAGAAGTGAAGTTAGGTTTATCATAATGAAATATACGAAAATGTGATGAAAATATAATACTTTAGTAACAAAATTATGGAAACTACGATAGAGAATTATCTAAAGCAGGCCGCCCAGAACGCATTATATTAGATACCTAACCAACTCTATATATTAAATATTTAATTAGAATGTACCTGCATCGTAGTTTAGGTACTTTACCCTCCACCCCTTATTCCCTTACCCCCCCCCCACCCGGGATGGATAAATATACAGTCCACTTTATTTATTCCTATCATATTTTGCAATAGCTCTACTCTTTTCTTTGTCCCTCGAGCACCGCTCTCTGTTGCAAATTAAATAAAAAAAAATAAGTATTTTTTTAACTGAAAGTAAGGAGCGACATTAGAACTTAAAGGGAACAGAAATTATTCCGTATATGAAAGGGGCTGTCCCCTCCTCCATACCTTCCTCTTTACGCTAAAGTTTTTATTGTTTTAAAAAATAAAGTTGTGCGACAGATTCAAACTTTAGCGTAAAGAGCGAGGTATTGAGGAGGGGACAACCCCTTTCATATACGGAATAATTTCTGTTCGTTTTAAGTTTTAATGTCGCTCCTTACTTTCAGTTAAAAAAACTGGTTTTTTTATTTAATTTCTGAACGTTTTTGAATTTATGCAGCTTTGATTTTGGGTCACCGTACATGAATAATTAAAACGAAATTTACATATTAGTTTAACTTTTTTTGGCTAAATGGCTTTCTCGAAATTCTGTTCTGAAGTAACTTACGAATTAACTTACATAACGAACTTCTATATTCGTATGTTTTTATTACGTATATGAGGGGGTCACCCCCTAGTCAATACCTCGCCCTTTTCGCTAAAGTTTTTTTTAGTACTTTCAAAAGAGCTATCTATTCCAATTAACCGGCCTTTGTGATTCAGGGGTTTGTGATTCGAACAAAATTCGAACTTTAGCGTAAAGAGCGAGGTATCGACTAGGGGGGCAAACTCCCTAATATAATTTCTCCCCCCTAATTTCTTTTTGTTTTAAATTTTAATGTTGCTCCTTACTTTCAGTTGAAAAAACTTGTTTTTTTATTTCAAAAGATCGTTTTTAAATAATGCTGGGAAATCCGGCGCCCCTCCCCGAAGGAAACATCCTCCATGGAAGGATCCTCCACCGTAACCCCCTCCTCCGACCTCCCACCAACAGAAAAAATCCCTCCTGAAACGTCCAATACTATATGTAAACAATGGGCAAAGTTCATAAGTTCCAGCCCATCCCCCGGGAACTATGGGGGATTAAGTCACTCTCAAAGACATATTTATTAGATTTTTGACAATGCTGAACAAAATGGCTATCTCAAAATTTTGAAGGTATGACTTTGGGAAAAATGAGCGTGGGAGGGGGCCAAGTGGCCCTCCAATTTTTTTGGTCACTTAAAAAGGGCACTAGAACTTTTAATTTCCGTTCAAATGAGCTCTCCTACAATATTCTAGGATTACTGGATCGATACGATCACCCCTGCGAAAAATAATAATAATAATAATAAAAAAAAAAATAACACACATCCCTGATCTTTTCTTCTGACAAAAAATACAAAATTCCACATTTTTGCAGATAGGAGCTTGAAATTTCTACAGTACGGTTTTCTGATACTCTGAATCCGATGGTGTATATTAAAAGCGTCATTGGTGTCATTAAAGTTCTATGACTTTTAGGGGGTGTTTCCCCCTTTTTTCGAAAATAAGGCAAATTTCCTCAGGCGCTGATGGGTAAAACTAAACTTAATGAAACTTATATATTTGAAATCAGCATAAAATATGATTCCATTGATGTATGGGTATCAAAATTCTGGTTTTTAGAGCTTCAGTTAGTATTGAGCCGGGTCGCTCCTTACTTACAGTTCGTTACCACGAACTGTTTGAAAAGTTGGTGTTCACCGTTGGTGATTGTAAAACATTCATCGCCATAATTCAACACGCTCTATATTCATCCACCAGGGGGGGGGTTGTAGGGTGAAATGAAGCAATAGACATTTAAGAATTAAATAAGTGACTATTTATGCCTGTTTTAAAGTTGTTTTCAGAATTTTTAGGGTCTCCTTCAAGAGGTGCCCTGGTCTTAACAACTGCCCCCTTCATCTTTATGCAACTATAATAATTTATTAGAAGTATATACTGTACTTATGCATTATACGAGAAACACTCGAGAATTGGACCGCAAAGATCAGATAGGACAATAACTGGTTAGTTGGCAATACATTGTGATAGAGTGTAGTGTCTCACCATGGATGTTCAATTAAGATTGGGGATTTGCCAAGGACCGAAGAACAGGCAATTATATTTTTCTAGGATAAGGGGTTGTTGCCCAAAACGAAACAGTGCGTCAATTGACAAACAATGACTTTGTACTCTTACGAGAAGCAACATCTTTGGAAGTGTAACCTAACTTAACTTTCATTAGCATTAATCAAACTTCACTTCTCGAGTGTTTCACGTATAATACATAAGTACAGAATATTATTGTTGGTACTCCTTCGTTATACCTACTCTTTTATATATGTCAAACTGTAGACGCGACGAAAAACCCGTTTTTACGGGATGATTCAAGACACTGCTGTAGAGAAATACAATATATAGCGTGGTTTTAATTGCGTAAAGATATTTAAAGTGTTGTTTTTTGGGTTATTCTTTTTTTTTGGGGGGGGGGGAGAAAAGGTACCTAGTTTAGGTTTGGTTACGTATTTAATATATGCTATGCTTTGCCCCCCCCCATACCTAATGTGCAAATATATAGCCCAAATTTGTTTCTAAGCTATTATATATTCATCCTATTTTATTTTATTTCAATAGCATCAACCAAACTAGCAGTATATAAAAGAGTAGGTATAACGAAAGAGTATCTTATTATTCTTATAATGTATACTATATAATAAAT
The DNA here is from genome assembly GCA_027921565.1 of Artemia sinica. NCBI lineage: Eukaryota > Metazoa > Arthropoda > Branchiopoda > Anostraca > Artemiidae > Artemia > Artemia sinica. Next base: position 15,098,940 of record CM051262.1, read on the forward strand.
CATAATTTATTAGAATGAGCTCATTATTTTTAGATGCCAGACCAATGGTCATTTTAACCTGTTCAAATACTTTTGCACTGAACTACAATTTGGTCTATCAATCATTTTTAAAATGCAAATTGTAAGTTACAATCACTAGGGTGTACTCTCCCTCTCCATGCAACTGCAACAATAAATTAGAAGAATCGAATTCATTATTTTCAGTTCTTAACCAATGGTCATTATAACCTCCTCAGCTGCTTTTTTATGCGAATATACTTCACCAATATCGACAGATTTAAAGTTTCAATGGCATCGTCTCCGTGTTCAGCATTATATGAACTATAGTTGGATATAGCCTAATGCAAATCGGAAAGTTCATAGTTCATTCTGCAAGTCAGTGTATGTTATTCTTAGCAAATGCAACAAAAGTTACCAAGTCATTGTCCTTACCTCCTTGTCCATTGTCCATGTCTCCTTACCATTGTCATTGGTCAATCTAGGGCGGATCCGGGATTTTTTTTTAGGGAGGGGGGGCGCGCCAAAATAGGTTGATCCTATAAACTTGCGTTATAAGCAAGTTTAATTAACGCAAACTTGCGTTAATTAAGTAAATTACACTGCTTTAGATTACGTTAGGGGGGGGGCCCTTGTCCCCTAGATCCGACAATGTGGTCAATATTGTGTAAGAAACTCAATTCTTCCTTAATCTTTACTATTACCTCTGTATCTCAACAGATACAATCACTTTCTTGGCTAATCACATCTTCTTACCGACAACGCTAAAAGCAAATTCGGTAAATTTTCGGTTTTCACTATTAATATGACAACTAAAAGATGAGAATATCCATTGACCCATTTAACACTAAATGGACTAATCAGTACCTTGACAAACGCACCCCAGAGCCCTAATGGGGCCAGATATAGTCCCAGGTTACTTGCAAAACTTCGTTGACTTGGGTGATTTGCGCTATCTTAAATCCCTTTGTTTTGCGCTTATTTTGTTTGCAACATTATTGAATTACCCTTATTCCATAACCATCCTTAACTATTATATATCCATAATTATCCTTAACTATCCAAAACTATCATTAACAAGTTATTCCATAACTATTCCTTAGTTCTGCCCTAGGAGGGATGGATAATGAACTGTCTATCAACAAGTGAAATGAAATTATTTTTATACAATAATTGGCAGCGCAATAGCGCAGCCTAAGTAAAGAACGATGTTGGCACAATATATTATTTATATATTTGTTTCTTTAGACCAGGGCACTTCGTATCGAAGGAGTTGTCGTAGAAACTTCGAAAAGGGCTCATTCGATTGGAAATTGAAAGGGGTCGTGTCATTTTTAATAGTCGAAAGCGACTGGAAGGCAACTATCACCCCTTCCACGCCCAACATTTCCCCAAACATATCAAATCAAAATTTGAAAATACCCATTTTGTTCAAAGTAGTTGAAAGATCTATAAGTTATGTCTTTGAGGAGGACACTCCCCCCACAGCTCTCAGGGCGAGGGTTGTAACTTAAGCCTTGGGGGCATATAAAGTTTTTATAGAAAGCGTTGTCATAGAAACTTAAAAAATAGTTCATTCGATTGGCAATTCAAAGGGCTACTACCCTTTTTAACAGTCTAAAGTGACTGGAGGGCAACTAGCCCCCCTCGCACGCCCACCATTTCCTCAAACACATCCAATCAAATTTTTGAGATAGCCATTTTGTTCAACGTAGAAGAAAGTTCTGGAAATAAGGTCTTTGAGGATGACAACCCCACACAGGCTGCATGGCAAGGGTTGTAAGTTTTGCCCCGGGGACATATAAAGTTTTATAGAAAGTGTTGTCATAGAAACTTCAAAAAGGGCTCATTCGATTGGAAATTGAAATGGCTAGTGCCCTTTTTAATATTTGAAAGTGATTGGAGGGTAACTAACCCCCTGTCACGCCCACCATTTCCCCTAACACATGCAATCAAAATTTTTGAGATAGCCATTTTGTACAACGTAGTTGAAAGTTCTGGAAATTAGGTCTTTGAGGATGATAGCCCCATAAGAGCCGCCAGGGGAAGGGTTGTAAGTTATGCCCTGGGGGCAAACAAAGTTTTTATAGAAACGGTTGTCGTAGAAGGTTCAAAAAGGGCTCATTCAATTGGAAATTGAAAGGGCTGATGCCCTTTTTAATAGTAAAAAGTGATTGGACGGCCACTAACCCCCCTTTCGCGTCCACCATTTCCCCAAACAAATCCAATCAAAATTTTGAGATAGCCATTTTTTCAACGTAATTGAAGGTTCTATAAATTAGATCTTTAAGAATGACAACCCCCCCCCCCACATCCCTCAGGGTAAGGGTTGTAATTTATTCCCTGGGGACATATAAGGTTTTTATATAAAGCGTTGTTGTAGAAACTTCAAAAAGGGCTCATTCGATTGGAAGTTGAAAGGGCTAGCGCTCTTTTTAATAGTCGAAAGTGATTGAAGGGCAACGACCCCCCCCCCCTCTTACACCCACCATTTCCCCAAACACATCCAATCAAAATTTTGAGATAGCCATTTTGTTCAACGTAGTTTAAAATTCTGGAAATTACTCTTTCAGGATGACACCCCCCCCACAACTTTCAGGGCAAGGGTTGTAAGTTATGCTCTGGGGGCATATAAGGTTTTTATAGAACGCGTTGTCGTAGAAACTTCAAAAGGGCTAATTCGATTGGAAATTCAAAGGGCTGGTGCCCTTTTTAATAGTCGAAAGTGATTGGAGGGTAACTAGCCCCAATCTCACGCCCACCATTTCCCCGAACACTTTCAATCAAAATTTTGAGATTAGCCATTTTGTTCAATGTAGGTAAAAGGTCCGGAATTATGTCTTTGAGGATGACAACTCCCCAGCCCTCAGGGCAATGGTTGTAAGTTATGCCCTGGGGGCATATAGAAAGCGTTGTCGTAGAAACTTCAAAAAGAGCTTATTCAATTGGTAATTGAGAGGGCTAGTGCCCTTATTAATAGTCAAAAGTGATCGGAGGGCGAATCCCCCCCCCACCACACCCATCATTTCATAAAACACTTCCGTTCATTATTTTGATATAGCCATTTTGTTGAACGTAGTTAAAGGGTCTGGAAAGTATATTTTTGAGCATTACAACCCCCCCCCGTCAATAAACCTCAGGACTAAGGTTGTAAGTTATGCCCTGGGGATATATAATGTTTTATAGAAAGTGTTGTCGTAAAAACTTCAAAAAAGGCTCATTCCATTGGAAATTGAGAGGGAAATTGCCCTTTTTAATAATCGAAAGCAATCGAACGGAAATTCCCCCCCCCCCCCCACGCCCATAATTTTCCATTTTGATATGGCAATGTTGTTCAATGTAGCTGAAAGTTCTGGAAATTATGTCTTTGAGAATGATAACCCTCTCCCCATAGCCCTCAGGACAAGGGTCGTAAGTTATGCCCTTGGTGCACACAAAGTTTTATAGGAAGTTTTGTCATAGAAGGTTCGAAAAGGGCTCACTCGATTGGAAATTGAGAGGACTTGTGCCTTTTTTATTAGTCGAAAGTGATCAGAGGGCAAATGCCCGCCCCCCCCACGTTCATCATTTCCCTAAACACTTATAATCGAAATTTTGAGATAGGCATTTTATTCAACGTATCAGAAAGGTCTGGAAACTAAGTATTTGAGGATAACATATCCCCCCAGCCCTCAGGGCAAGGATTGTAAGTTATGCCCTGGGGACATATAAGGTTTTTATAGAAAGCTTAGTCATATAAACTTCGGAGGGGGGGGGGGCTCATGAGACTGGTAATCAGACGCTCTAGTGCTTTTTTTAAGAGTCAAAGTGATCGGAGGGCAGCTACTCCCCCCCCCATATATACGTCGTATTTTCCTGAAATGTATCTAATAAAAATTTCGAGATAGCTATTCTATTCAAAATAGTCTAAATATCATACAACAAGGCTTTTGGGGTTGGAACAAACCCAAGTAAGTTATGCCAAGGGGATATTTAAGGTTTTTGTGGAAGGAACGGTTGTTTAACTTTATAATAGGCTCAGTCTTTCTCCCTGAAAAAGACTATGTCAATATAAAACGAACAGAAATTAATTGAAAAAACTTTTTCCACAAAATAAGTTTTTCAAAAAAGGTAAGGAACTCTATCAAACTAAAAATGAACAAAAAAAAGAATCAATAGTCTACCAATCATTCATACAACTACCATAAATCAGTATCAATAAATAAATTAAACCAAAAACAAACAGTAATTAAAATAAATAACAGAGTCAAACTAAAAAAAAGCAAACATCAATATTTGCAGGGTTCTAAACCCCCTATGCTTTCTAAAAGCCATAATATAACTTGTACTTTACTGAAAACATCCTTTTAAATGTTTTCACTTTTATAACTTTAAGAAATAAAAAATTAATTAAGATTTTAAGGAATAAATATCAGCATATGTATATTAAATTGACAATGCAATTTTTTTCAGTAAATTGATTTGCATTTGTTCCAGTAAAGTACAAATTATATTCTGTCTTTTAGAAAGCATAAGGTTTAGAACCCTACTCAGATTAATTTCTTTTCGTTTTGAGTTTGACTCTGTTATTTATTTTAGTTCTGTTTGTTTTGGGTTTCATTTATTTATTGATACTGATTTGTGGTAGTTGTATGCTTGCTGGATTATTTGATTCTTTTTTGTTCATTTTTGGTTTAATGGAGTTCTTTACTTTTTTTTGAAAAACTTGTTTTGAGGAACAAGTTTTTAATTAATTCTGAAAAAGGCTTATGTCAGCTTTGCCTCTAAATCAGACTATCCGTCTTGGCTTTTTCTCCAAGTAATTAAAAAAAAGAAGTTTTTTTAACTGAAAGTAAGGAACGACATTAAAACTTAAAATGAACATAAATTATTCCGTATATGAAAGGAGCTTTCCCCTCCTCAACACCTTGCTCTTTATGCTAAATTCTTCTTTTTTTTTAAAATAGAATTGTGAGAAAGAATCAAACTTTAGCGTAAAGAGCGAGGCGTTGAGGAGAGGAAAGCCCCTTTCATATTTCCTTGAATATTGATGATAACCCCTAATTCAGAAATCAGGCAAATTTTTCCCAGGCTCGTAACTTTTGATGGGTAACGCTAAACTTGATGAATTTTATATATTTGGAATCAGCATAATAAGTTGATTATCTGCTGATATTAAAGCTCCTTTTTTTAGACTTTCGGTTACTATTGAGCCGAGTCGCTCCTTACTTACAGTTTGTTACTACAAACTGTTTGATTGGCCATGGCTTGATGTCAACTTGATTTTAATTAATGTATTCACAAGAATGCCAATCTGTACGCAAACCAACAAAATGAAAAAATTTTCGCATACAGCCTAAGGTTATATCTGTCCCCATTAAGGGGGGGATATATTTTCTAGTGCCGTGATTAGTATATATAGAGCTGGTGTTAAAAGGCCGCGTCGAGTTGTGTGTCCACTGTTAGATAGCAATTTAACCGAGAAAGTTGAAAGTCTTTCCAAGGGGACAAGGTTTTGCGAAAAAAGTATCTTATTTGTTTCTAGTATAACAAGTTTCTAGAAGTCAACAACTACTTTTTAATGAAATAAACTCCAATTTAACAAAAGAAACGTGAGTGAAAACAGTGGCGGTTCTAACCTCTCTTATGCCCGGGGCACAATCTTGATTTGCTCCCTCCCCTGTCTCCTAAAAAATTTTTTGGACAAATTAAAAAAAATTCATTATTTACAAAAACTATTTTAAACTGATTAATCACGTATGTTTTAATTATTTTTAGTTTAGCATTTAAATGTTTTAAATATTTAATCATTATTGATTATTTTTTTTCATTTTTATTTTATTAATTGCGAGATTATTTTCATTTATTAACTGCGTACTTTACTTTATTTTAATGAATTTAAAATTACAAAAATCACAAAATGATTATAGCCGTCAGATTATTTATTTGAGATTTTGTGCCCCTTAAATTTCTGAACCCTGGGCAGCCTCTCTATGCCTCCCTAAAACCACCTATTGTGAAAAAAGAACAAAAAAAAAAACACTAAAACATTTGGCATCAAACAGCTCACAAACAGACGGTTTAGCTTTCATTTGAAGGTATTGTTAACTTTAGGATTCAACATATTGTTAATGTTTGAGTTTATACGGACGAAAAGTGTCGTCGAATCTAACCAATTAGTTTCGCTTATTTATATTGAGAGGGCTAGTGCCCTTATTAATAGTCAAAAGTGATCGGAGGGCGAATCTCCCCCCACCACACCCATCATTTCATCAAACACTTCCGTTCATTATTTTGATATAGCCAGTTTGTTCAACGTAGTTGAAAGTTCTGGAAATTATGTCTTTGAGAATGATAACCCTCCCCCCTAGCCCTCAGGAAAAGGGTCGTAAGTTATGCCCTTGTTGCATATAAGGTTTTTATAGGAAGTTTTGTCATAGAAGGTTCGAAAAGGGCTCACTCGATTGGAAATTGAGAGGACTAGTGCCTTTTTTATTAGTCGAAAGTGATCAGAGGGCAAGTGTCCTCTGATCGTGATCGATCGAAAAGTGTTATCGAATCTAACCAATTAGTTTTGCTTATTTCTATTCCCAGTTCAACGTGACGACACCGATGAAAATGTGGCAATGCCCTAAAAACTTCATAATTTCGAAGTAACCGAAACGAAAAGCTAAGAAAATCGCAGTCTTCAGGTATACGAGTTAATAGACTTTAGATAGGTTAAAGGGGTGAAAATATTTTCATTGCTATATAATTGGTACTTTAAACTTTACGCCCTTGATACCTTGTCTGTTTTCCAAGACATTTTGACGCACTTATTTTATTAGGATGTATCATATCTGCTTTCTTTTCGTACTGAAGTAGTATTAAATAGGTGTTTTTAATATCAAAATCTTTTTGGTCGTATCTTGAATACCTACAAGATTTCTTCCTCGTACAAACAGCTGTTCACATATAGTACTCGAAAAAACACTGAACATATAGTTTGGTTTACAAATCTTCTGAAAAATGCATGTTCTGCAACATGTCGTCTTTTGAATTACCTCAATAGTCCTGTGAATAGGACTATGAGAGTAATTTGTAGAACCGCCAAAAGTCAACTGCTACATTTTAATGCAATTCTTCAATGATTCTGTAGGCATAAAATAATAAATAAGAATAATAAGAGTATAAATAACAAAAATAAATAATAAAAATAATAAAATAAATAATAAGAATAATAATATATAATACCGCAATAGCAAAAAAGAGCGTTAAGTAATATATAATTAGTTTTTGTTTTATATAAATATCGATGTTATATTAATATAAATATAAAATGTTATATTGTATTGATATAAATGTCGATGTATTATTTTATTTTATCTGCTGATGACGGCCATTGTATACTGACCAAAATATCCAGATATTATTTTCTTGCGGTTCACCGTCTATTAAAAAGGATTTTCCCCATTGGACTTTTATTTATACTTTATGATTCTCTTTTACAAATCCTGCTTCTGAGGTGCTTTCTCTCCTTTTGCCTATAATATCCATGCAACAAGGCAAACACATTCCTCCCCTCCTCCTTTGCCTATAGGAGTTATATTTTGTATTTCAATTTCAGTATCATTTATAAAAACACATACTATATCCCCTCCAGATGCCACGATATGACCCAGAGGAAGGGGCAAGTAAATCCACAAGATAATAAAAAAGATTATTTTTTATACCAGAAGGGTTTTAAGAACTTCATAGTGACAATATATACCCTTCTGCAGGCACGATACCCAACAACAAAAAAATATTACTGATACACTTTTTTAACATACCTGAACTTTTCTAATTTTTTGAATAAAGAGGGCTGCCAGAGATTCGGTATCGTGTGGGGACCCCCAGTTACTTTCCCCGCCCCACTACCTCAATCAAAATATTCGACGCTCAGCTCATTCTCTTACCGCTGTAAACAATATTAAGAAAAAAAAAAAAAAAAAACAAAAAAAAAAAAAAAAAAAAAACACGAACTATTCCGAACCTAACTGCACACCAGACACGGGGAGGGATAAGCTCTCGAGAAAATATAAATAGGTGGTTTTTTAAAAAGTTTAAGAATATTTGGAAACATATCACAATTTTTGTACTTATCGGTCAAACAGAACACACCCAAAAAGTGAAGTTAGGTTAATCCTGATGACATACAAAAACATGATGATAATATAATACTTAAGCATGTCTCGCAGAACGCATTATATTAAATACCTAACCTAACCCCTAACTACCTCCAAATATTAAATATTTACTTAAAATATACCTACATCGTAGTTTTCTCACTCAAACAAAGCAAATCATAACCACTTCCAGAGAGGAAAACCGATTATGTCAGATCTTAGACTACATAATTAGGTAAATTTTTCGCAGATCATATTATTGACTTATTTCTCTGATTATAAATCTTATTTCTGATGTAAATGAGAGGTAAGTTCAAACTTTCCCCCACCCCCCTAATGTGTAAATATATACCCTGAATTGGTATATATAGGGTGTGGGGGCTTAAAATTCATTTCCGACAAAAATTATTATTACATTTGGAAAGAGCATAAAAAAGGCATTGAGTGGTATGTTTTCTTTATTCGTAAGTCAATAATATGATCTACGAAAAATTTACCCATAATTATTCAGTGTGTTCCGTTTAACAGACAAGTACCAAATATTTTTCTGGGCATGGATGGACACGGGTCCTCATCCCTGGGTATACACTCGCCCATATCTGTCCCAATCGCTTCATAGTCCACTACTAATCGTATTTAATTATTCCCAACTGTTATTACTTATTTTTTAATAGTCTAATGTTACAATTACTGCAACATCAATCATATTTTAATAATAACCAAAAACACTGCAATTGGAAATAAAAAGAATTATTAAATTATTGTTATTACCACCTTCAGTATCATTTACAGAAACAAAGCTATTATTGGTTAAGGTGTTTGCGCGGCTTCGCGCGCTCCGGGATTTTAAAGAAAAATTATTTAGTTGTTTCTGAACCACACTGCTGTGAACATAGAGACTGTGTCAATTGAGCATATTTTCTGGATTGTAAAGTAAAATTGATGGAATAATAAAACTGTTGTTTTAGGATATACAATTGCAAAAAGGTATTTATAGATACTGTTAATTTGATATTGCGTAGGATAGGCTTTGTCAATAAAATTCCCTGGACAATTTGAAGAATATAGCAGGGCCGTATCCAGGATTTTTGTTCAGGGGGGTTTTACTAATTTTGACTTTTTTTTTTGGGGGGGGGGGTTACTAATTTTTGACTCAGTTTTCGACTAATTTTACTGATTTTTACCTAGGTTTTACTAATTTTCGACTTATTTTCGAGTCTGTCAAAAATTTCGAGGGGGGGGGGTCAAACCGGGTAACCCCCCCCCTGGATACGGCCTTGGAATATAGGCTAGTTGAAATAGCCTAATTGATTCAAAGCTTTTGATGGCACTCCATACCTGGGCGAGATCAGGGATTTATTTGGAAATGGGCGGCAGATTCGGAAAAATGCAAGAAATTCGTGAAGATAATAAAATTGAGAGGTATAGCTGCAGAAGAAGGCTTTTTGCTACTTGGAAAATAGGCTAGGCTGTTTGAACTAGGTAAAAGAAACTAGGGTGGTGATAGCATGCATTTTGAGGGAGACCACCCTCCGTTTTCAGGGGCGTTGTTTCGGGGGGGGAGGGGGAGGGGACAAGGAAGACAGTTACCCCAGTAACTTGGAGAAAAATAACAATTACATAACCCGTACCTCTTGACTATCCAGATATGGACCCCTCTTTCCCCCAATAAAAATGCTGGAGCTACTCACTTGAGGGTATTGAGATGTAATCTAAACCATTTCTAAACACTATTTATCTTAATTTAAATTTTCAATTCAATAAGATGTAGAACAAAGTAAAAAAAGCTTCACACATGTGCAGATCCTTGTCCTTTAAAGAAGGTGTTCTCAACGTTCACTACGCCTGTGCCCCTTTAAGTCTTATTCTGTAATTTTGTACCCCCAAAGTTAGAATAGGCCACAGTTTTTTTTTGCTGAAATACTACATTCCCCTTAAGGAAGTTGTTTTGAAATCCTTTGTAAAATCAGTTGGAAAGCCCTGCTCTAAAGTATTTAGGCCTGTTTTTTAGCACTAAGATCTTCCATCTAAGATCTTGCATCTTTCTGCAAAGATTATCGTTTTTTAACTCGTCTTTGTTCTAAGATCTTACAGCTCACTGACGTTAGAATAAAGTGTGAAGAACGCTACAGTTCTGCCATATAGAACAATGATGAGAGAACTTTGATGATATACTCATCATTGTTCTCAGACCGCTGATCAGAGCAGAATGATGAAAGACGTTTGCACAAAAAACGACCAAAGATGTAAGATCTTAGTTCAAAGATTTCACTTTTAAACATTTTCTGACAAAAGATGTAAGATCTTAGCACATTGATGAGTGAAAAAACGCTCCTTTTTTTCCACAAATTTTGGAAAAAAATCAACCCTAAATTATTAATATAAAATACTAGACCTACATTAGCCTAAAAATCGTCCTGATAGGAATGACATGTTACACTATATTTTAGACAACATCACTTCAGTACACGAAAGATGGGCTAATTTTTTTTTCTAAATTTAGGGGATAGGGGGCAAAATCGTCATTTTCCCAACTTTTTAATGAAAACATCAAAAGTAGGCATTTTCAATGAAAAATACCCTCCCTCCCCCGCAAAAATCAATATCTGGGGGGGGGGGGTACTTGACCCCCAATTGACGCCACTGGTCAGTATTCCCAAAGTTTGGCCATATTTTTACCTTAAACTTTTATATTTCATCCTTTCCTTACAACATGCTACGCCTTTTTCTACTGCAGTACGTTTGGCGGATAATTAAGTTTTTTACTAGTTTTAATTAAGTTTTTTTTTTGTTTTTTTTTTAACCAATTAAGTTTTTATTCCTGAAATCATGGCACTTTTTTTTGTTATACTCTACTTTTTAAAATAATAAAGTCCAGATTTTTTTTACATTTGTTATTAAATGTACTAGTTGAGATGATGCACGTGTACTTTTTTTTTGAGGGGGGGGGGCAAGGGATATGATTCCAATTAGGCTGTGCTTAAAATTTTAGAAGAACCTGGAACTCTCAGGTAGACAGGGTGGTCGCAGACGTGATTTTTTTTTGAAGGGGGGCAAGATCAATCAGTTCATTGGAGATTGGTAAAATCGTAAAAGGGGGACGGATCCACCCCCTCCTTCCTCCACCGTGTACTTGCCTGGCTAAAGCCACGTGATTCTGTGTTTTAAATTTTCAACGATATTTTCTCCTGATTTATAAACAATGGTCACTGAGTTTTGTCTTTCTCCAAGGTTGGCTTTTGAATCCTATTGTTTATTTGCTTTAGCATTGAATTCCATCCAAGTTTGGCATCCTTAGAATACCGACATTCATAAGAAAAGTATCATGATAAACAAATATATTTTGATTCTAAATACACAGGATTTATTTTCAGATTTTGGATTATGGCTTTTGAACTGATGAATGATCTCAGTAAGAAAGTCCTTAATTTAAAGGGCACCTATCTTGGATTTATTTTGGAAAAAAAAAACATTTTTCATTTTCAAAGATCTTTCGGTACCTTAGAATGCCGGTAGCAACGAAAAGTATAAAATATATAAATATAAAATATTTAACTGAAAGCTAAAAATATATTTATTTTGAATATACAGGATATGCCTTCAGATAAGCAAAGTGGCATCTATTTGTTATCAAGATCGTATGGTGCGTGACAAATTTTTTATGGGAAGGGGGTGGGGACTTTGGAGGGGGTCTTTTTTTGAGTTTCTGTGAACTTATTATTCATATTATCAAATAAAATTATTTTTTCAGTATTGCTCCACCACCCACCCAAAAATATCTGGCGTACGCATCTGCTAAGAGAAGGTAGATATGGACGTCAATTAATTGATATTGTAATATTGAGGCCACGTATTTTTACGAAGAGAGGATAAAATTGAGAGGCGACATTGAAAAGCAAAATATATTAAGTAAATTGCTATTTTCTAATCCTCTATAGAGAGTTGGAAAAGGATCTTATGCTTATGAAATCTATATTATAGCTACTGTGATTAGTAGTTTTTATTACTTTTTATGTGTTTGGTGATGCTCTCTTATGTTATAAGTGGCAACCCTCTTTGGTGGCACTAGTGCTCGGAATGTGCCTTTGTGACCCCCCCCCCCCCCCCGAAAAAAATCTCCAGCTTTTCTCTGATCTTTTTTTATGCGAAATTAACGTTACGAGTTAAAATGGGTTTCCACTGCTGAATAGACAGTTGAAAATCAAGGATGGGGGGGGTGCTCTCAAAAGATTTAAAAAGCATGTTATAGTGTACAACCCGGAAACATAATTGCAGGAGAGGGCCAGTGCAATCCTCGCTTCCAATATTTAGAGCTTCTCATGCAACTTATTGCCAGGGATGTATCCGGGGGGTGTCTTAGGACCCGCCTCCAGGAAATCATAAATTTCCTTGAATTTTTGGCCACTTCTAATTTAAGTTATCGAATAAATCCATTTTTTATTCCCTCCGCCTGACTTTTTTTATTGATTCCCCACCCCCGAAAACTTCGGGTTGGTACTCAAGGGTGTATCCAAGATTTGTGTTCGGGAAGGGGGGAGGGTATGCAAAAAAGACTACAGAAAATGCATCGAAAATGTGTTTATGCACATTTTTGTTATTTTTTTACGAGCCAGGCAAAAATTTCCCGGGGAGTTCAAACCCAGTAACCCCCTCCCCCCTCTGGGTACGGCCTTGTACTCCTTGTCCATTAGTTTGCCTTGGTTCAGTGCTACTGGATAACAGAAAAAAATGCAGGAAGGGTAGAATCAAGAAATTTGTCCCCGGGGCCCATTCTTTTGCCTCGGCGGCCTTGGCTGTACCAAAAGGTCTAGTTATATTATGAATTATTTTTTATTTTCAGTTATTTGTCAGATATATAAATTTTGAATCGCACAGAAGCCCATTTATATCCCGTAATGCGTTTTATGTAGTTTTATGAATTAGGTCTGTTGTGGGCTCCCAAAGAACGGAAAATGGCTACAATATTTGAAAATGGGGAAAAATACTTGATATTTTTTAAGGTTTTGTCCAAGGAAACACATGGCTGTTAGCACACCCCCCTAGAATAAATTAAATGAATACAGGATTCTAAGGAAAACAGTTTGAAGTGATTGCCAACAAGAAAAATATAGACTGGTTTAAAAAAAAATCATTGTGGAGATTAGGTCTTTGGTGCCGTTGATTTATCTTATTAAAGAAATTTGCTGTAACATATGTTTTTCAGTTTTATAAATAAACATCTTCTAGTTATTCAAAATATCACTTAACTTTGAATCATGTTTTGTAAATTAGAAGGCGTTTTCCCCAATTATTTTTCTTCTTTAGGGAAATGTTCCATATCGGGGATTTGACGCAAAGCTAGGATCCCATTTATGAGACTTTTTTCTTTTTAAAATTAATTTAGCCAAAGTTAATTAGCTAGGAAATTGTTTAAAAGGGAATTTTATGCAGGTTCTAGACGGTTAAAACAAAAATCAAAGAAGTTATAGTCAGGGTCTGATTAAAAAGTGGCCGGAGTTCAGGAACTAGTTTTTGAAGCTTTTTCTCTAAAGGATCCTTTTAAATTTGATTTTAGTGATATACCAAGGTATATTCAGGATTTTTATTGGGGGGGGGGTACTAAAAATTACTTGAAAAAACGCATCAAAAATTTGTTTATATTTGTTTTGTTACGCTTTTGCGAGTTGGACAAACATTACGGGAAGTGGGGTCTAAACCGGCAATCCCCTGGATACAGCCTTGCTGATATAACAATCTGAACAGTGCCCAATTTAAAGGGGTATTCAAACTCCTAGACTGTGAACAATTATGGGCTATGAAAATACGACCTTTCTGGCTACTGACTGTATCGATTTTTTTTTTTTTTTTTCGAACCAGTAGAATCGTTTAAAAAAGTTTTATTTCTATTATGGATGTGTAGGGCCCGCTACCATAGAAAAATGTGTGGAAAATTGCATTTCTAAAATGGGTTTGGAGGGCTCAGTCCCCTTGGAAACTACGGGAAAATTTCTATTTCAGTTATGGGTCTGGAGGCCTCTTTCCTCTAGAAAAATATGGGGAAATGTAAAAATGCGGGAAATCTGGCTGCTTGGATATAGAAAATGTGCCAGATAGCCCATTGAAAAAAAAGTTCTGTACGAGTGGAACGTGGGTAAATATAGTTTTTGGTCGTACTATCTTCTTGCCTGGAGTAACACGTTATGTACCTGGCGTACCATTGTACCATCAGGACCATTGTACTGCTACTTACCTGACCAATGGAAGTTTCCCCCCTCCAATGTCACACATACGTTATTCTGCTCGTTTCTGGAACACGGGTAAATATAGTTTGTGGTCATACCATCTTCTTGCCTGGAGTAACACGTTACGTACCAAGTCAGGACCGTCGTATCAAATTACATACCTGACCTATTTAAGTCTCTCCCCCTTCCAATGCTGAAAAATTCACCTATGTAGTTCTGCTCGTTTCTGGAACGTGAGTAATATAGTTTTTGGTCATGCTCCAGATCAAACTTAGATCTTCTCGCCTGGAGGGACAATTGGACTTATCAGATAAACATACCAGCCAGGAGAAATAATGGTTTTAATCAACGTTTTTGATAAATGTTTATCATTCATCAGGTTCACATCTCTGACTTCCCAATCTGGTCTTGGATGAATATTAAAAACGACCCATGTATAATTTACAAGCTTCATCAGTACCGCTGCTGCAGCTATTCATAGTTACTACGGGTTTCACTATACTGATTGAATATAAACTCGGATGTGTCAGTGGAAATCTTCAATTAATTGAATTTCAAATAGATTATTATATGCACACCTTGGTTGATGAATGTTTGGCCATCTTAAGGTGCTTAGTGGGAAATTCTACCATATAAACGGCATAAAATCTGTTTGGCCGGGCCCACACGTGCGTCAGCAATTACAGCTTTAATGATTTAAAAGCCCTTATAAGAAACGTAATGCCAAACTGGCTTACCATGACAAAAGCAAAGAAAGAAAACTAAAAAAAACAACGGATTTGTGCCTAGTTGACAGGGCTGTGGATTTTTGTTCAGAGGGGGGGGGGGGGTATAAAAAACTTTTGAAAAGCGCTAATTAAAGAATTAGTATATTTATATATTTGTCACTTTTTTAGGAGTGTCGGGGGAGGGGGTTTAAACTTGGTGCCCTCTTGGATACGGCCTTGCCAAGTGGAAGAACAAAAAGAAGAATCAAACTAGTATTTTGCCGCTACACAACAAGGCACCCCCAACACTGACAATGAAAAAGAATTATAGCGATAACGTTTTTGGAAAAGGGAAGAATCCAAATAGGAATAATCAAACCAATACGTACAACAAAAATACCATGGAATGTGGTTCTTCACTGTACCTCACTGTGGAAGTACCATGAAGTTGATTGTTTGTTGAAAGCGGTAGCTCATTGATTGAATATATTTTACCTCTGTATTTTACCTGGAGTAGTTGTTGTTTGTTTGGTTCGATTTTTTCTTTTTATTCTCTTTTGATTTTTGGTTATTTTTCTTTTGAGAATTGTTATGGTTTTTTCCTTTTCAATCCTGAGGACGCCTTGTTGTATACTGGCAAAATATGCGTTTGAATTTTCTCTTTTTTTTTCTGTCCATACCACACTAATTTATCCAGCAGGCTGGCTGGAAAAAATATCTTAAAATCTGGATATTTCGGGAGAGAAAGGGCTCTGATGCCTATTGTGAAACTGCCCAATGATTTTGTATTGTTAGATGCAGCACTTTGTTAATGTTATACCTCCCAATTACATTTTCTTTTTCATGCTTTTATCATGGCAATCGACAATCAGATCTAATCACTGAATAGTTTTTTTGTAAGTGCAAGCGTATGCCCAACACTTGTATACCCAACACTTGTATGCCCAACACTTGTACTGGAGAAAATAGTGTTCCCTAAAAGGAAAAAGAGTGGGCTAATTTGTATTGAAATTTCATTTTTTCAATGAAAATACCAAAAATGTATTTCTCTACGGAAACAAACCGAAAATAGATAATTGTTGAAATCCAGGGGGAAGGGTAAGAAATTTAAGCGGGGAATTGCCTTCCCCTTATCCCCTCCAATCAATGCCTCTGCTGCTACTGTAAGAAAACAAATCAAGTCAGTTTCCTCTAAATCGCTGTTTTTGGCACGACTACATTGTCCCCAAGCGGTGAGTTGTCGAGAGGTCTTAGATACGGATCACTCATGCGGTTGCCGACCCCAGCAATGGTTCTCTAATCGCAATTTACTTCAGGATTCAAGATAGGGCTACAAGCTGACCACCCGTTGCAGTAACCATGAAATTTGACTGTAGCATTGAAATTCATCTGGATTTGTTCTTTATTTCACGGGTTTCTTTCTTGAAATTAGATATCTCGACACCTGGGTAGAGCCACCCTGGTCGTATCTGCAGGGAAATCGAGACCTTTGGCTACTGAGATTCTTTTTCATGGCTTGTTGAGTTACTGTTTTCTTTTCTTTCAAAAGGACACGCCTGTTCGTCGAAAATGTAGCAGTGTTATAATTCTGTTTGTCCTAGTTGCCACTAAGACCATCTTATGACCGTATTATGAAGGAATTGTTGTTTAAACAATTGTTTTCTTTTTACCTAGGATTTTAAATCGTTTTGATTTACCGTATGCAAAACTTGCTTAAATCTAGAATCGTGATTCCTGTCAGGTCATGCTTTTTTGAAGCTAAATTTTTTACTTTGTTTTTAATGGGAGATCATTACAGCCAAGCTACCACTCTATCATTGTCTAATTGTGTTGTTTAATGTTGCAAACGCAAACTATCATTTAACTATTGTTCTTTTGCTTATTTGTAGTTTCTTTAAGTTTTCAGTTTTCTTATGTTTAGATTTTTTTTCAAGTTTCATAAAAAGTTGACACTACTTTTTAGAACAGTTTTCTGAGAGATCATCACTCAGCATATGACATTTGCAAATCAGCACAATGACATTTGCAATGACAAATCAGCATATGACATTTTTTTTTGTCTTGTCTTGAAAAGGTTTTATAAATTTTGATATTATTAGCTATTCACTCTTTGATTCTTGAACAATATCTTGCTATTCTTAGTTGGCGACAGAGGATTTTTATCCTTTTTTTTTTTTTTTTGGGGGGGGGGGGTACAAAAATTTAAACAACGCATCACAAATTGTTTATGACTTTTTGTCGTGTTTTAATGAGTTGGATAAACATTGGGGGGGGGGGGGCTCAAACCCCCTTACTTTAATGTCTCTAGTGTGCATGAAGCAACGTTTTGTTGAGAGTTTTGGTGCATAGGCCTACCTGTGAATGGAGTTGGTTACTTGAACTCCCCTTAATATTTTTCCAGAATGTACGAATCCCCCCCCCTAGCTATCACTCTTTAATTCTTGGAGAACATTATGATATTCGTAGCTGATCGTGTAATCATTCTCTGCTCTCATCTTTAGGTGTCGTTGTCAAATCCTTTGGTACATAATAGTGAACGGTGGAGGGGCGGGGGTAATAAAAGCTCTCTTTGGGTTGGTCAAGAGGGTTCTTTCTGTCGGGATCTCTATAAAACTGTTTTGCTTCTTTGGGAGCCACAATTGAGAATCCAGTCTTTTAATTTTGTCTGATTGGTCTTCCTTTTTTTTCATCGCAGAGGAAGTTGTGACGCTTCACTGCGCAATATATGATTGGAAAGTTAATTGCTAAATTATTTGGTACTTGTGCATCAGGTTGGGGGGGATAGAACATAGCATATATTAAATTCGTAACCTAACCTAGGCATCTTCCCCCCTAAACCCCCAAAACAATAGTTTAAATATCGTAAACGCAATGAAAACCACGCTTTGCATTGCACTACTCTATAGCGGTTTATTGTATTAACCCGTCTGGCGGGTTTTTCGTGACTGGTTTCCTTGTAAAGGCCCATATAGTGCTCAAGTACCAATTATTTTTTTTTTCATTCCATACATTTCTTGAACTGTCAAAAATTCTTTCTCAACTGTCAAAAAAAACTGTGTAAATTCTTTCTATTTCAATCTGGTTGAAAAAAAAGCTTTCACGGGTAGAATCAATTTAACCAGTTGTAGTTGGGACAATTCATCAAATCGGAAGTGAGCCAGAGCTAAAGATCCAATCTTATAATTTTCTTGTCCCAATCGTATTATCTTTCTGATCAGTTTACCATGTAATTTGTCAAAACAGACTATTTGAATTCGTGTTTCGTTTGAAGAATTCGAGGTCGGACAGCTTTTGGCTTTAGGGTTTATTTGACAACAATGGAATTTCTTCCTTTAGCCACAAAGTACTGCCACCTGAAGGACTTCTGAGACAATCATATATTTTTTTTTGCAGTTATAGGAAAGTCTTAAAGATCTAAATAGCGATCTAAAAAGGCCAAGCTGGAAACTCTTGAGCACAGGAGAGGAATGCTGTGCCTCCGTTTTGCAAAAAATGCAATAATAAACCCTCGCACGGAAAACATTTTCCCCAAAAGACACTCCCCATCCAGACACCGCCTGCCACGTACTGTACTCTGAACCCGTCCCTATCTTGTCCCCCATCCGTTGTTTAACCTCCAGGTATGAAAAAACCTTTGTCCCCTTCATTACTGATCAAATAAACCACTATTTTTTTAATTTTTTTTTTTTGTACTGGTGATACCCATGCTTGTGTCCGTTTGGTTCTTCCGTTCCCTCCCCCTTGTTTATATACTCTCTTTTAAACCTTTTTAACACCATTTTTATCTCAATATTTTTTGGGTTTTGTTTTAGTTTTTGCCTTTTTAACTTTCTTACATTTGACACTTTTTGTTTTTTAGACTAACGAATCGCTTTGCCTTTCTGATATTGTTGTTTTTGGCATTGTTTAGCCGGTTTTTTAGTTGTTGTGCTATTTCTATGTTTTTTTTATTATTATATGACCCCGAAATGCGAATTCAGCCCTTCGGGGCTTGTGATGGTCATTTTTTGAAATAAATATCTTATCTTATCTAGCGACGAAGAACATACTGCCTTTCCATCAGGAACAACAAATAACAAGTAGAACAATAGGGATTTTTTCTCAAACCTCTTGTTTATTTGTCAGTGATTAACTTCACGTTTTTAGAGATTCGCCAAACGGCAGCTTAAATGTGCGTTACTCGTTCTGTATTGCGCTTTACTGCCTGCACCCACCTTATGGTTAAGTACATAGAAATTGTGGACGCGAAGGTGTGTACTCTTTTCCGAAAGTTGTGTACTTTGGTCAAAAGTAGGCCACCTGCTTAAAAATCTCAATTACCATTCTTAGCCAAAAAGGCTGATTAGGTGTCATTTACACATAAAATTCATCGTTGAAGAGTTATATCAGATAACCGATTTTCTCGGAATTTTCCGTTTTGACTGAAACCGCCAGAAGCTGTATTGACGGTGCTGTGAATATCCGAAATTGGTTCACCAGTGAATGTCTGAAACTCCCCTTTTCTCCTTGGATTTAGTCAGCGTTGTCAGTCAACTTTTTCAATTATATGCAAGGTTTGATGGTGACAGGTTAAGTTAGGTTATGTTAGGTTTTTAACCCATTTCTGAGATTTATAACCTAACTTTAACTTTTACCATCAACGGTTGCATAAGACTGAAAAAAGCTGATTTGCGAAGCCAATTGAATCCAAGCAGAGAAAAGGGAATTTCGGACATTCAGCGGTGAATGTCGACATTAACCTGATTTTGGACATGCACAGTTACACACACGCACACACACACACACATATATATATATATATATATATATATATATATAATATATATATATATATATATATATATATATTATATATATATATATATATATATATATATATATTATATATATATATATATATATATATATATATATATATATATATATATATATATATATATATATATATATATATATATATGTATATATATATATATATTGGTTTGATTTTAGATTCTTTTTTTTTCAAAATATATGGTTTAAATTTATTCTCATTTCTGTGCTGAGGACGCCATTTTGTATACTTGCAGAATGTGTTTGGTTTTTTGCCTGTGTAGTTTCGCTATTTTTGCCTTTGAAAAACTGCGGCTTCCTAAGATTTCTCTAAAACGAATTTCAAAATTATGAAGTTTTTAGGGCAGAACATTTTCGTCAGTCCTGCAACTTCGAACCCCGAAAATAAACAACAAAATGGATTTTTTTTTAAATTTGACAACGCTTTTTCTCCGTAAAAATTTGAATATTAACAATCTGCTCATTCCCAGAGACTACTAAACCTTCTCGAAGTACCAAAAAGTTAAAAATAAAATCATTTATAGCCCCAAGGACCTATCTTAGATCTGTTTATACCTAAACAGCGATTTTCCTAAGTTCTTCTTTTAGTTTTTTTTTTTAAATTATTAAGCTTTAGGTCACTATCACATTTCGTCAGTGTTGCCACGTTGAACTGTGAAAATAAGCAATATGAACCAATTAGTCGAATTTGACGACACTTTTGTCCGTAAAATTCAACTGTATACGATTTGTTGATTCCTAAAGATACCAAAGTCTCTTTAAGCTGTTTAGTGTCATTTTGTAGTTCTTTTTTGCTGATTTTTGAGTTATAGATTTTAGCAGATTTTTGAGTTATAGAGTTTGTCCTACATTTTGATATATGCTTTTTGCTGATTTTTGAGTTATAGATTTTAGCAAATTTTTGAGTTGGTATGTCATAGATTTTGACATATGTTTTTCTTCTGACTCGTAAAAACGTAACAAAAATGGACATAAACGAATTTTGTATGCGTTTTTGAGTTTTTTTTGTCCCCCCTCCGAAATTTAACTAAAAATACATAACTGATTATGGAAGTCCTTTTCACTAAAATTAAATTTTCTATTTTGCTTAATTTTCAGAATTGATGTTATTGTGTAGGCCTACGTTTACACCAGGGCCATATCAAGGATTTTTTCGGGGGGGGGGGATATTTTTCTTCCAGGTCGGGGTTTACATAAAACGCATAAAAAATGTGTTTATATGCATTATTTTTACGTTTTTCCGAGTCGGGCAAACATTTCGGAGGAGGTGTCAAACCCTCTAGCCCCCCCCTCCTCCCTGGATACGGCCTTGGTTACAACTTGGCGAATTCAAACGATCGGATTTCATTTCCACTGTCCTAGTACTTTAATGCCCCAAAGTCACTTGATCGTCCATTTAGAGCGTAGTGCATTAGCCACTCAAATTTATAAACTTATTTGTGTATCCATCAATTTGACAATTATAACTATTAATCCGTTTGTTTTATGTCATAGCTTGATGTTCTTTGGATATGGAATGGGTAAGAACCACCTGTTATGTGATTGACAGAATATGTAATTCAGGATAGCGTCAGCCAGTGCACTGATTAAGATTCTTGATAAATACAATGCAAATCATGTAAACAGTATCTGACTTGCCTTTCTTCTGCTGTTATCAATGTGACTTTTCAAGACATCGTAAACTTTGGAGATGACATTTTTGCGTCATAAATGAAATTTCTTTGACGTTAAATATTAGTTGTGAGAACAGAAATTGTAGGTCAGGCACGTACCAAGAGGAGTGGTGGTGGGAATAATTTTGTTTTTCAATTTTTCTTTATGAAGGTAATTAGTATGGCAAATGAACAGCTTCTTGTTCAACCTCAGTTGGTGATCTCGAAAGACACGAAGGTTTGCCAACTTTTCACTACCTCGTTTTCGTCTTGGTGCGACACGTGTGCCCACACAGTTTTGCCAGGCTTGGGATAGTTTCCGTCACGCACCATCTGGTACACGTGATTCCTGGTGTTGAAACCCTTTTCTGGGGGGGTTGAATTAGGGTTTGCCATCTGAGGTTTAGCCTTGAATTCAATTTTTACGATTGATGGTATTCTTGATTTAAAGGAGGCAATCATCTCTCCGCATCACACATAGTTTGTGATAATAAGCAATCTTAATTACTACGCATTATTCAACAGGTTTCGGCTTTGCTGGTAAATTAAAAATTGTATTTCTTGTCCTATTCTTTTCATACGAAAAATATTTCATTAAAAAGGTAACTAAATTAGTATTAGAGAAGGATTAGATTTTACTTGGCTTATAATTTGGCATAAATTATTTAGCATCCGGAATTAAGGATTTACACCTAGGGATATACCCATAATTTTTTTTTGGGAAAAGGGGCAAAAAAAAAATTGAGATTTGAATAAGGGATGCCCAGAAATTGGCAAATTTTTATATTTTGGAGGAGGTAGTCTTGCCTAAGTCCCTGTTTAAACCAAAAGAACTTAAAATATTAAATGTTAGAATTATGTGATATAATTGATAATCTATAATACGAAGCTTCTGTTTATCAGCTCATCAGGTGTTTAGTCTCTTCGCCCCCTGAAAACTTTTTATATCACTAGAACCGTAGCTTTGTGACATTTGCCAGCCAAAATTATAGGGAGGGGGTGTCTCAGGGGATTTTTCTTGGGAGATGTGGGATACAAAAAAAGTAAATTTTTAATGCCATTTCTTTTATCTTTCTTGGGGATGGGGAGCTTTCAACTGATTTTGGGCGATACTTTCTTTAACTTCTAATCTTTGATTTTTTTGCTTTTCTGAGGTATCATGCCCTGTCAAGGGCTCTTGCTACTTTGTGGATGGTTAGAGAATGTGACAACCATAGATTTCTTGTTTAAATTTGAATTATTGCGTCTACGTGCCGATACAGCCCCTCCTTGATGGACTTATCAGTTGCAACGAAATTGACATGGTCAGTAGTAAGTCATAGACCGTTTTTTGATCAAAACGGGGCTTATAGCTCACCCTTACACTTAGTGCACTCTATCCATTGGGCTGCTGAGGTTTCTTGTATTTTATTCGGTCATTAATATACTTTGAAGTTCCTAGTTTTCGAAAAACCATTATGGATGGGATGCAGTATACTAGCCCTTTGACTTTCCTGGTGATGGACATGCCTTGCTTTTTTTAAGGGGGGGGGGGGTGAGTAGCTTATATGAGTAGCTTCTGCGTAAACGTGATTTTACTTGTTGGTCAAGATATGAAATTGCAATTCTCGTAAGCAGGGTATTCGGCCATGGTGATTCCAATGGTGCAGTTTTTACTTCCGCCCGACGCCATTTTTTGCTGGGATCCTGATTATTTTTGAAATTCCATAAATTTGCTTTAGTAACGAGTTTGTATCATTAAAATTAATCGAAATAACAGTTATTAGTCTTGAATCTGGTTTAAATGGATTCTTTCTCACTTAACAGCTTTTTCAAAACGCGTTCTAAAATTTTTGGTTACTGTGTGCTAGGGTTCGTTCTGTGCTAGCTTGCCCTTAAGGGTTCAACTGTGATTACGACCATCATCTAGTAATATGTGATAATTTGATAACTTTATAATAAGGCTACAGAAATTCTCCTTCTAATTTTAAGTACATTTAAGTAACTGATTTTCAAATTCAATTTAGAGTTTTGGTTGAAATGTATCTTTTGAAAACATCTTTCAGTAATACATGAATGCATTTTCTTTATGGCCAGAAAAGCTTTGAATTATATTATTATTGTTATTATTATCTCCTCTTCTTACTTGAGGAAAGAAAAACCCCAAAGGGATATTTTTTTCAGTTTTTTTGCTCATGTAAAATTTACAGCATATAAACTTATCTTTTGAGTTACTACTACGGACGTTGAGAGTTACAACGAAGAGACGAACCTGCGGGGATGAAATACCAATGTCACAACACTACCCGAACTAGACTGTTCTGTGGGATGTGAACGAGTTGTCCGAAACAGTTCGAGGGTTCGTTGGCATAGATCGGGCTAGAGATTTTTCCTATTGAGGAACAGCTCACTGGGTTACGGGGAGGGGCAAACTTATTGTCTTTTGTTGAAACCGAGAGCGGATCCAGGATTTTTAATCGGGGGGGGGGGGGGGTACCCGATTTTTTTTCCGTGGACTTTGTCTAACATCCCATGGTATTTTTTAGACTATTTTTCGACTCGGTCAATTTTTTTTTGGTGGGGGTTCAAACCGGGTAACCCCCCCCCCCTGGATACGGCCTTGGTTGAAACCTAGGCTTTTGAGAACTTTTCGGAGAGGTGGGGCGCAGTTTCTCGGGGCAATACACACTCAGCTATGCCCTTATCCGTTGGGATACTAGAGTGAAGACTGGCACTTGTAGAGCAAGATGGTTTCCCCCCCTCCCTCCAGTGAAACATCTTATGATACTGCCCAAAGCCATTGTCTGCGTAAAGAGATAGACACGCATAATTTCAATCTTTGAAATTGTGTTGAAACTCAAGTTACAAATTTCCTAGTGAGGAACAGGCCATTTAGGGGTGGGGGGAAACTTACCGCTTTTTGTAAAAAAATAACTTTATAGGCACTTTTGAGGTTTTTTTTTTGGGGGGGGGGTGCATCTTGTGGGAGGCGGTATTGAATACTCCCTTAGCTGTGTTCATGCATGCTGGGCCATAAGAGTGGAAAATTACGCTTGGAAGGTAGTTTAATTTATAATCTCCCTTCACCAAAGGAAACGTCTCACGGCACTACTCCAAGCTATTGACTTTGTACACTAATATACAAAATTTTTTCCTATTTCGTAATTCTGGTATCTAATTGATTTAATATCAAGTAACCGTAGCTAAGAATTAGCTAAGAAACCTGACAAGGAGCAACAAAAATCAATAGACTTTCATCAAAGCCTAGAAGATTCGTTATATTTCATTGTTCATACCGTTGTATGCTTCCTTTTTTTTGGTTTATAGCCTAGTAAAAAAAAGGAAGAAAATGAGTTTTAGGGAGTTAGCATGACTCCCTCGGGATTAAAGGTACTGGAACCAAATGTAGTATGACAGCGATTGGCTATACCGTACTTATAAAAGTAACAACGGTCTTCGTCTCAGCTGTGCAGACCAACGCGTAAGGTCCTTTAAGCACCAAGGACAATGAAAATGAATCTGATTTTTAGAATTGGTTGCGTGAAACAAAAATCGGGACTTAAATTATTAATGGAAAATATATCCGTATGCATTATGCAGTTATACAGTTTTGCTAGTAGCAAGCATCAAAATTAATAATAAATGTTTTTTATTGAACTCGTTTTCAAAATAGACTATTAAGTAGATTTTTTTTCTCGAGAATCTATGTATATTAGTGAAAACGAGGGTTGCAAAACACATTGGTCTTTACATAACATAGATAGCAAATTGGTCTAAGTTTTTAACGCATGAATGAAAACAGTTGGTGAGTTTAGGGAAACGAGTGAATTAGATCAAGTTAAGTAAATCCCATTGCGTTCTGCCCCCCCTTTTTTCACCTATATTCATAGGTTCTCGAGAGAAAAAATATATTGTATTTTTTAGTCCATTTTGAAAACGATTTTTTTTGTATTTACTATTTTCGGCATTTTAGTCTAAAATGTGTATCAACTAAGATTCGAATCTAAGTTACCACCGCCACAGGCAAGTGTTCTCAGCGCTGCACTACCAAGTCTTGTATGATAGTGTTTTTTTTTTTTTTGCCTTGTTTTTTTTTTAAAGTAGAAAATTCGACCTAAATAATCAAATTTTCACAGAATGCCATACATATTTGACATTACCATATTAAAATTGGATTAAGCTTCATATACTTAATTCAAAAATTTCGAATCCTATCGAAAAATAGAAACTTTGCCTCTATGTTCTGGAACTTACTAATCCCTATTCGTATCCTTTGTATCTATCTAAGTCTAAACTACTGTCAATTCAATGTCCTATTTCGCTCCTAAGAAGCTAATTATTTCATTTCTTCTAACTTCTCCTTTCTAATTAGACTTTCAGGCAATTAGGCGTAGAAAATTCTCCTCATTAAGAAATTCTTAATCAATTCTTATATCAAGTTTGCGGCACTAAGAATATTTAATATCTTCGTTACCAGTTGATAAAGCTCAAAGATGCAAAATTTAATTCCAAAATGTTCAGAGTAATCCAATGATAGATAATTAAGGATTCTTGGCTGAATAGAAAATAGAGGTATTAAAATAATCTGAAATAATATATACATTTTCTCATTTAACGCTTTTAAGGAGCCCTCACTTTTTTCCGAGTCTATCGAGAATCCTGAACCGTATGAAAGGTTTTCGGGCTTCTAGTCAACATATATACAAAAGTTAGTCTCCGGCTTTTAATTTTTTTAAATGTTCGATCACGACTCGGTAAATTCTTTGGGAAAAATCGTGGGGCTTGTGTATTATACCGAACACACTCAAGAAGTGAAGTTACGTTAATCGTAATGAAGTATAACAAAATATGATGAAAGTATGATACTTTAGTAAGAAAATTATGGAAACTAAAACAAAGAATTACGGAAAGCAGGCCGCCCAGAACGCATTGAATTAAATACCTAACCTAACCACCTCTATATATTAAATACTAAATTAAAATATACCTGCATCATAGTTTATTTCACGGAAGAATAAGCTAATTAAAACCAGATGCGAGAGAAAAACAGTTTTACTCACACCTAACAAACTAAAATTCTTGACAGTGTCCGGGATAATATACAAGTACCAAAGCCGGTTTACAATTCAGCGCCTCTTGCTTAATTTTGGATATTTTCCAAGAACGAAAAAATATCAATGCCAATAGCAGGACCGTATCCAGAATTTCTGATCAGTAGGGTGTTCACTAAAATACCTTTTTCCCGGGGGAGGGGGTGGCTACCAAAGTAAGTTTTGGAGGGGGGAGCATAGTTTTTTTTACTTGTAATTCATGAGTCACACGAAATGGTTTTGTTTTGTTTTCTTATTATGTCTTTTTACCTGCATTGCGCGACCAGTTTACGAGTCGCAGAAATATTTGTTGGGGGGACGAGGTTACAAACCTGGATACGCCCCTGGCCGAATGTTCTGACTCCACATACTTTGAGTGTTCCGGTTTTGACCCCCATCTCCAACTCTGCTCATTGAAAAGCTCGGCTATCACTGTTGATTGCTGAAACAGTTCGACTCTGAACTGTTCGATTCTTAGGAAAAAGAATCAACAACATAATTTACGATGAAAACTATCTGTTTATCCTTCTAATCTTTTTTCTCCATTCCAGAGATGTGTTTTTCGAAAAGAACATTTAGAAGAAAAAATTCCTTTGTATTTTTTCTCTTTTTTAAAAACTTTATTTTTACTTGCCTAGATATTCCTTGCGTTTACTTTTTGTGATAAATTACATGTGTCCGTTTCCACAATTTAATTCTTTCTTTTTAAATATTCAGGTCTCTTCACATTTCATATTCAAAGAAAAAAGATGTAATTTCTAAATAGATTTTGTGCTACGGCTGTACGAGTGTTTCTCTCTAAATGTTGCGGATGATACATTGCTCATCTAACTTATCTAATTTAATATAGTGCACTCTGGTTATTTCTTTTTGTTATAACCATGTAATATACGTTTTTTCCGCCTTTGTAAAATTATCGAATTCTATTGAGAGATCAAAGGAGAATCGTTTCGTTTTTTTTCTGCTTTATTATTTGCTGAAATTGGTTTCCATCAAACCAGTGAAATCGTTTGTATATTTGACTTCCATTTTAGTCGTCTTTGTGAACCTCCTGGTAATCGTTTTAGCAATGGTGATCTTGAGCAAGACCCGGGAGAGGGCACACTGACGTTACAAGGTGTAAATGGGTCTGTCTCTAACCTTGGCCGTGACCCTGTTACCATGAATCTAACCCTACCTAATTGCCTCTTGGTTTCCAAAAAGTGTACATTAAGTTTCTAGAAATAAAGTCAACGACCACTTTTTTCATTTGTCTGAGGGCCCAGATGTATAAGTGAAAATTTATTAGTTGAAAAAATGTCATAATATCTTTGTTTACTAGTAGTGAAAAAAAATATTCCGGCAGGTTTGCTAAAATTTATCTTGGAGGTGGGTACAAAGACAAAAAAAGAAAACCGATGAATTTATGAAAAATTTGGGTAATTATTAGAAAATTATCAGAATTTCGGTATGGGGGATGTGGCAAATTTGTAGTTTTTGTGCATTTCATTGATCTAAAAGCAAATTGCCAAGTTTGTCATATTGACAATGTGTATACTAGTTTTACTACACCTAAGGTATATTCGGGAGGGGGCGGATCCCTGAACCCCTCCGTTTTTGCGCACGCTCTTAGGCATGATCAGGGTATAAAAGACAGGGCATAGCGACGCATGAATATCTTATGCTACTGAATTTGTTTTGTGAATTTGTTTAAATATTCCGAGTTTGAAAACTGCATCATTGTCTACTAGATTGAATTTTGCTATTTAATAAACTGAACGAAGCTTTATATTATAGTTTATCAACCTTTAACATCAACAATTACTTTGGCATCATCTTATTGTAAAAAGCCCACAGGAAACTTAGCTTTACCAAAAAGTGAAAAATGTCGTTTTTAATTAAAATAATTTAAAATAAAAATAATAATAGAGCCCTAAATTGCATCAAAACTGTACCTCGACTCATTTCCTGGCTTACTAAAGTCCATGGGACACAATCAAGGTTGCGACATGGAAAAATATTTTGAGTGATTGTGAACGAAAACTACTACTAACAACTCACTGAAGCACTAAACCGCCTGAGGCCCACACAGCTGTGCATGTTCTTCATCCATCCCAATCTATTCAAAGGTTCCCCCTTTACAACCTCCCAAGAAGATCCAATTTCCTGGACTGCTATTGGCTGTATTTCATAGAATTCCACAAGAAGTTTAATATTTTATTCTCTAAGTATAAATATTTTATTCTTTTTTTGTCTCAAAGTACCAAGGTCAGTGAAGATGAAGTCTGATTGTTTGAATTGGTTAAATAGAAATTCACACAACAATTTGTATCTGAACAGGTTTGGAAAAATAAGGAATTCAATTTTAATTGAAACCAGATTTCCATACGCTGTTATGTAGTTTCTGGTGGTAGCGGGTGCCAAGTTAAAAAAAGAGAAAAGGGGTGAAAAATCAACAAAAAACAGATGGCACCAAATAGCTTAAGATGGCGTAGCTTTCCTTTGAAGGTGTTATTGTCTTTGGGAATCAGCTAATTGTTAATGTTTGATTTTTTCAGACAAAAAGCATTGTCAATTTTAACTAATTAGGTTATTTATTTGTTTTCACGGTTCAACATGGTAACATTGACAAATTGAGGTAATGCTTTGAAGATCTTATAATTATGAAATAGCCAAAAGAAAAATCTTAGAAAATCATGATTGTCATATATGAAAAGATGTAAGACGATTCTAGGGCCAAGGCCGTAAACAGGGGGGCTAGGGGATTTGATCCCTCCCCTCCGAAATGTTTGCCCGACTCATAAAAACATAACAAAAATGTATATAAACAAATGTTCGATGTGTTTTTTAAAGTTTTTTTTTATAGATTCCTCTCCCGAAAAAAATACCCCCCCCCACCCCGAACAAAAATCCTAGATACGTCTCTGCCAGGGGGTAAAGAATATTTTATTTTGTTATCCTTGACATTTAAAATATTCTGCAGAATTATTTTCTTACTAGCAGCAGAGTCTGTCGGACAACAACCGTAAGAAAGGGGAAACCCTTAACTCTCTTATGGTAGTGGAAATCAACAGACTCCTTTCAAGGTACAAATACCCAATTCTAGTACCTGTTGAATCTTGTCGGATAACATCACATGATTATTTTCAGATCAGTGATTGGCTAAGAGTTATTGACGCTACCAATTATAGGCTCTTCAGCTGACTCTTGCATGAAGAATCAGGCGACCTTCCTTCCTTAAAACCGGTTTTAAAAATCCGCTCCCAGCAAAGAATCACTGTTTCAAAATGTAGTTTTTCATCCTAACATCTCCTCCTCCCTTTTCAAACAGTTCGTGGTAACTAACTGTAAGTAAGGAGCGACCCGGCTCAATAGTAAGCGAAACTCTAAAAAACGGGATTTTGATACCAATAGATACATCAAAAGAATCAGATTTTAATGCTGACTTCAAATATATAAGTTTTATCAAATTTAGTCTTACCCATCAAAAGTTACGCGCCTGGGAAAATTTGCCTGATTTTTGAAAAAAAGGGAGAAACATCCCCTAAAAGCTATAGGACCTTAATGAAAATCACACTATCAGATTCAGCGTATCAGAGAACCCTACTGTAGAGGTTTCAAGCTCCTATCTGCAAAAATGTGGAATTTTGTTTTTTTTTTTGCCAGAAGAAAGATCACGGATGCGTGTTTATTTGTTTTTTTTTTTTTTTTTTTTCTGGGGTGATCGTATCGACCCAGTGGTGCTAAAAAATCATGGAATGGCTCATTCGAACGGAAATTAGAGATTTTAGTGCCCTTTTTAAGGGACCAAAAAATGGAGGACAACTAGGCCCCCTCCCACGCTCATTTTTTCTCAGAGTCATCCGATCAAAATTTTGAGATATCCATTGTGTTCAGCATGATCGAAAATATAATAAATATGTCTTTTAGGATGACTTAGTCCCCCAAAGTCCCCGGGGGGAGGGCTGAAAGCTATGAACTTTACCCAATGTTTACGTATAGTATTGGTTACTGGGAAGTATACAGACGTTTTCAGGGGGATTTTTTTCTGGTAGTGTGGGGAGGGTCGGGGGTTATGTTGGAGGATCTTTCCATGAGGGAAGAGACATTTCTATGAAGGGGGCTCCGGATTTCCCAGCATTATTTAAAAAAAAAGATCAGAAATTAAATACAGAAAAAACAAGTTTTTCAACTGAAAGTAAGGAGAAACATCAAAACTTAAAACGAACAGAAATTATTACGTATATGATTGGGTTTGCCCCCTAGTCAATACCTCGCTCTTTAAGCCAAATATTTTTTAGTGCTTTCATAAGAGCTATTTATTCTAATTTATTCTAAAACGGCCTTTGGGATTAAGGGGTCGTTTTTAAAGAATTGGAACAAAATTCGAACTTTAGCGTAAAGAGCGAGGTATTGACTAGGGGGCGAACCCCCTAATATATGTATTAAAAATATATGAATATAGAAGTTCGTTACGTACGTTAATTCGTAAGTTACGTATATTCATTACTAATAAAAACTTTCATAAATAAAGTTAAACA
>CM051262.1:15135064-15197564 GCA_027921565.1 Artemia sinica
CAAAGGAACCACTTCTAATTTAATACAGGCTTCAGTTACCCACTGTTTTCCCTCATGTGATTGAAAGTTTTGTGGAGACTTGCCAATTCTACCATCTATGGCTTCTTAACTAGTCTTCATGTTTTTTTCGTATTATTACGATTTTCTTCCATCAAATTATTTCGGTAATTCTCCTTCTTCGACAAATGGCATTTCCTTCGCTAAGACAAGTTGAGAAGAGATGTAGGGACGAGAATTCTTAATAACTTCTAAGATTTATGAGTGGAGGAAATGGTACTTAAACATCACTTTTGATTTAGGAGGACATGCTCACTTAAACGGCATAACAGCTTGGTGCTGCATTTAGTTAGAGGATAAATAGATTTTTGATAAAATCTTGTCTTGGACATTTTTCCTAAACGAACTATTAGAAAGGCTGAAAGTGTGAACATTCTCGTGCTGACAGAATGAAATTGAGCGGTACATTCGAAAAGGGATAACATGCACAAAAAAACACTTACCTGATATTAAGCTGTCACATTTTGGCTGCAGCAATCCAAAAGATGTTATGTGACAACTTCTGTGAACCTTGCAGCATATATTCAACACCTTTCAATAATCAAGCTCTATCAATTGGCCCAACACTGTTTTGCCGATCTTTTTTATTCTCATGATGATTAGATATTTCGATCTTTTTCCGAAGTGAGTTTCTTCGTGCACGCATCAGTGCCGTGTATACCGTACAGTTCTGCCACGCTTAGCACGTGCCACCTGGTATACGTGGTTTCTGAAAGTATGTAACCCCTTGAAGATGAGACATCCTATTATTACCCCCCCCCCTCCCAGCGTACGTTCCTGTCTATTCCTCTATCAATCTTCAACCTGAAATTATAATCTTATTTTAGTTACTATGGGCTGGAAGTTCGTTCTTTACTGTAACAGTGCCAAGCTCTATGTGGAATTACTAACCTGTAGTATAATTAAGTGGCATATAAAATTTAGTATAGGCAAGAGGTTGTTCTTTATTATAATTATGTACAAAAATCAAATATCTTTGAAAAGATTGCAGTATGAAAAGACATCAAAAATGCAGTTTTTAGTGGAAAAATTTATTCTCTTTTAGAAATAATTTATTTTAGCTGCAAAAGATTTTTAACCCGATTAATTTCCTTTAAAATGAGCCATTGAACAACTCTCTACGATGTTCCAGTGCCAAGCTATCTGTGGAAAAGAAAGAAAGAAGAAAGAAAACAATATGCAGTTTAGGCAGAATGTTGTAGTAGCCGCCACTTTTCTTGATTTTCAAGCCAATATATTTCCCCGAAGCCAAGGTTTCAAGCCAAGCCAAGGGACAGAAAGTTTCCTATATAGGAGTTTTGAACAAGGCGGTTCTAATGGTGTACTTTTTGTTTTGATTTGACCCTTTTTTTAAGGAGTTATGGGTTTTTATATTTCTTAACATTGGAAGTGATCGTCTCTTACTAGGTTGCTAGCTACCGCTGCAACCCGGATACAGTTTTAGCTTTGTTCTCCTAATGCCACATCGATAGTACAATCGCTAAATAATAAATTATCCTTCGGGGAATTTGAAAAAAAGAGGTTTCAAAAATCAATTCTTGAGGCATCGTAACCATCTCACCTTGAACTGTCTTCTGATCTCCCAAAGATTTGACCTTTCTGCATCCTTGTATATCCCTTTTCTATAATAAAATCATTTGAATTTATCTTACTCACTTTACACCAGGAAAAGTTTCTTTTGAGAGCACGTCTCTCTGGTACTACGTTAGACCTTATCCTAACTAGGTCATAACAGTTTCCACCTTTTAACAACATATTGAGAAAACTGTTTTCTCAAGTTGCAACAAATACTTGGTACCAGAGGAACAGGGATTCAGAGCACGTATCCCCGTTCCAAGGGATATCACTTTTCAAGATCCCTTCAAACAGTTGTAGAATGGAGAATCCGATCAATTCTCAAAGACCTTTCTTAGCTAATTTACAGACGAGGATATATAGTAGCAACTTTGGAATTGTTTTGGCGGTTTGAATAGCTCAAAATGACAATTGGAAATGGAAGATAATTCAAGATATCCAGATAAAGCTATTCTTGTATCTGCCTTGGCGAAAAGAAGGGATTAATCTTATTCAGCAAGGGAGATGAATTATGGGATCTGAGCTTATGAACCAATTTCTTGGAGAAAAACAAAAAAATCTGCTGTTGTGAATAAATAAACGTAAAAAATAAACGGAATAAATATACCGACAGAAATGTAAAGAGAACCTCGAATGACTTTAGAGGAGAGACTTAAGAAACTAAAGGAGACCTTAGAGATCGAGCCTTAAAAAAACGGCCATACGCATTTTTAGTTTTTATTCTTTGGTTTAAAAATCTTCACTGAAGACATTTTTTGGGGTGCTGACTTCCCACCAACGTGTGTATATCTCGAATGCCATGTAGGCCACACAGCTTCGCCACGCTTGGCAGAGTTCCACCACCTGGTCTATATCTCGTAATGACACGTTTGCCGCACAGCTTCGCCATTTTTGGCACAATCCCGCCACCTGTTGTACGTCTCGGAATGTCATGTGTGCCGTACAGCTCCGCCACTTTTGGCCTGGTCCCATCATCTGGTTTACATCTCAGAATGCCACATATACCGCATAGCTTCGCCACGTTTGGCACAGTCCCGCCTCCTGGTATACTTCTTGGAATTTCACGTTTGCCGCACAGCTCCGCCTCTTTTGGCACAATCCCGCCACCTGTTGTACGTCTCGGAATGCCATGTGTGCCGTACAGCTCCGCCACTTTTGGCACAGTTGTCCGACACATATTTTGTTGTTGTCCGACACATATTTAAGGTTTTTGCTTAATAAGTTCTTAAAAATGCCATTCATGCACTATGTTTTATATATTTGTATTTACGTGCACTGTTATGTATGTATATTACGTGCACTGGATTTTTTTAGAGTAAATAATTGGGGAGTAAAAGTAAGAACAAAAAACAATAATTTAAGCTAGTGTATTTAATTTTAATATTATATGGTACTTATTAAGAATCTGATAAACAAGCGAAAAGTGAAGTTTCGTTAATGCTAATGAAATAAAACATAATAGGATGAAAATATAATAGTTTATGAACAAATTTAGAATATATATTTGCAAATTATGGGGGCGGGGGTAAAGCATAGCATTTATTAAAGACGT
Source organism: Artemia sinica (assembly GCA_027921565.1). Lineage (NCBI taxonomy): Eukaryota > Metazoa > Arthropoda > Branchiopoda > Anostraca > Artemiidae > Artemia > Artemia sinica. Next base: position 15,138,249 of record CM051262.1, read on the forward strand.
AAGCTAACCTCGGTACCTTTTTTGCCCCTTCAATCCCCAAAAAACTAAAGTTATAAACATTTTTCACGGAATGAGTAATAACTCACAAGGCAGCCAAAACCTGTTTTTCATTAAGATTTCATTAGATTCTAAATGCGGTTCTTCGCGTGTTTATCGGATTCTTAATAAGTACCCATTAAATTTTGGACCTGAAACCTGTCTACCGAAAACTTTGGAGGGAGTTTCACCCCTTGCTCATAAGGGCATTATCATATATGTCTGTGTGGTCACTTTTAAAACAACATTGTTCATGGAGAAGAAATTTTCGCCTAAAATCTTAATTACTTCCTGTTTTTGACTTGCCAAGATTTTAATAAATAGCCTTTTGAATTAAATCAATTTTTGATTTAAAATCAACTTGGTGGAAGTGATGAAAGACTTAAGAGCCACTGCTAATTGGAGTAAAGCTAAGATAGATAGTCTCAGTGAGAGGCAAAGCTGGCGTAACCCTTTTTCAGAATTGTATAAAAATGATGTCATTTCACTTGTTGATAGATAGTCTATCATCCATCCTAGGGCAGAGCTAAGGTAGATAGGCATGGAGTCAGGGTAATTCAAATGAGCTTCATCAATTAAGTTACTAAGCTTCAGAGCGAAAATTTTTCCTCCATGGGCAGCGTTTCAGCTCATCTTGCTATTGGTTCCGTTTATGTGAAGATATGTAGACGCACAACAATTATTTGTGTCTGTGTATTTGATGGGTACTGTTGTACTAAACGGACTCTTTTATATAGTGCTAGTTTGATTAATGCTAATGAAATAAAACAAAATAGGATGAATAAAACTCCAAAAAACAACAATTTAAATACAGTTCTTTCCTTTGTTTATATCCCAGAAGGCATTGTAAACCTGTTTTCATCACGCGTCTCAGTCTATTTCGTGACTAATTTGCATTGCCGTAGATAAAAGAGTCCGTTTAGTACAACAGTACTATTTGATGTGTATCCTACTTAATGTGGGTATCTCACTTGGGTATAATTTGTAATTGCAAAAGGAAATGGAACGTTTCTTGCTGTGGTTACCGACTTCATTAACATTCTACTTACCCAAAAAATTGTGTTCGTTGAGTTTCTTCTTTCACGGTTAGCACTGTAGGGCGCACCCACCATTTACACCGCGCAACCCCTTGTTGATGTTGTATGCTTCCAATAACGTTTCATCTTCTAATCAAGACCTTACGCGTTGTTTCGTTGAATGAAAAGAAAATTGGCTCCTTTCTGCTTTTCAAAAGCATTTACGGCTCTTGATATTTCAAAGAAGTGTCAAACTTCTGTCCCTTACCACTCAACCAATCCGTATTTATTTTTAGTCTCATAATCTGTCTTTGCATAAGGTACTTTCGAGACCCTTATCCCCTTATAAACAAGTGATTTGGAACTTGAAGAATCTTAATGGGAAACATCGGGAAATGGATCTTTCTTCTGGGATGAATGCAACTCATCAACCCATTCAGTATTTTTGCCGGTTTTTCAGCATTTCCAAGGTTCTGACAAGAATAAGTTCTTTCCTGAAAGGGGCGTTTTACTGTAGATATAGAGAAGAGGAATCGTTGCGGTTGCTAAATGACAAATACCTGCTGAAGGGTTGTTAATGACAAATTGTCGCCGTCATGCCTCAAAGTCAATTCTGATATTTCCACGCTATTGGGGCAATTGCCAAAAGCCTTTTATAAGCTGATCTCAAAGGAGAGATCAGCATTGCAATGCAAAACACACATTAATCTTCCTGATCCACTCTACACTACACTGCTGATCATCTCTTTGAAAACTACTTAACAGTTTTGTTAATTATCGCATAAGTGGCAAAATGTCAGATGCGACCCTTAGCCATGGCAGTGACTGTGCTATACTTTGTCAGTGTTCTCTTTGTAAATGGCTTTGTCTATATCAATGGCTAATGCTTTGTCAAAGCCTAATAGAACTAGCTATATTTTTGGCACTTTTTCAGGGAATATTAACAATTGGTTCCCTGATCTCCAGTGGTAGTTCTGGCCTTTCTTGCGCCCGGGGCCAAATGTTGATTACCCTCCCCCCCCTGTCTCCCACAGAATTTTCAGGCCAAATATTAACATCATTCTCATTTTATTAACAAAATTATTTTTAATATATCATTAATTAACAATTTATTTTTAAATTTTTGATTTATTATTTAAATGATTTAATTACTAGCCTATAATTAATTTAATTCCATTATTTGAATTAGTATTATTATTCAATTATTTTCTTTAATTAATTAATTAATTGTTTATATATTTTGTATTTATTAACTGCGCCCTCTACTTTATTTTAATAGACATTAAATTTCAAAAATTACATAATGATTTTAACGGTTAGGTTATTTATTTGAAGTTTTGCGCCCCTAAAATTTCTGCACCCTGGAAAACTGTCTCCCCCCTAAAACCGCCTCTGTTGATCTTCTATAGTGTTGTGAAAAAGGAAGGTTGGTCGAGACTATGGTACGTATCTTTGACCCTTCCCCCAAAGAAATTCATTATGATTTCTTCCTGACGGTTAAAACTTCCCGAACCTGTGAACCAATTACAAAATAAATTAAAAAAAAAATCACTTATAATTTCAAAAAAAAAAATCGTTCGAACTAATATTTTTGTCTTTAGCTACCAATTAAATCGAGACTATTCCTCGCGAAAATGTTGGGGACGTAAAAATTCAAATAGATTCAAATGTGAAACGCACCTTCAAAAACATGAAGCTGTTTCCAACTGTTGAACTTCTGTTTAGCGTGATTCTTGGAAAAGAAAATGGGAGCAAAGCTTTGCATGCATTTATACTTTTTGAAAACAAACAAAAACTCTTTACTTTGCTAGATACGTTTCGTACACACTGATATATAGTAAGGAGGATGAAGCAACTTTATAAACAAATTTATCACACTTCAACTCGCTCCATTTAATGGGAACAAACAACGGTTTGCTGTTAAAACATCTGAATTTAAATTCACTATAACTTAAGACAAGATACCTTATGAGATCCTTTTCCGCTTTCCTGCCCCTGGAAATAGATTGCTATTATAATTACCATTTTCTATTTATGTTTATTTTTTGGCCCGTTGCTGGTAGAATCATGGTAGTCCCGACAGGACTGAATAGGCCTAGTCAGAATAAAGATGTTTCAAAGGATTCCTGATGGTTTTCATTTTTCCTTTTTTTTTGGAAAAAGGCACTCTTCCAATCTTGTTCATCGAATTATTCTAAATAGAGTAGGAACAAAAATAAAATACAGGTTTCCAAATTTTAACATGCATTTTTAATAAAACTGTAAAAAAATTTGCCACATCTTTGAAAAATTTTGAGAAACTGAACTAAGATTGCACAAAAATACAATTTTTGGGGTAAGATATAAAACGAACCTAATTAGATTAAGAATGCCGTTTCTGAAACTTGAAAATGCAGTGCATTCTAATGAAGTTGCGAAAATTTAACCCCCCTCTCCTTGTTTTCAAAATCTTAAGGGACAGACCTGAAATAGGTCTTCAAATAGATAATTTGGTCAATGGATATTTCAGAGACCAACGAATGGATATTTTGTACAGGCATAACACATTTTTTAGGCATCAAGCCCTCCCCTCCATCATCAACAAAAATATTCTGATTATTCTGAACGTTAAGTTGTATAGGCCTACACCAGGCACGGACGACTATTTTTTCGGGGGAGGGATGGGCATTTTTCTTTTTGGACGGGGTAGGGGGAATAACAAAAAGACAACAGATAATTTGAATGAGAAGGATCCAGAAATTCAAGAAAACTTGGAGTATATGGAGGTGGGAGAGTCCTGGGGCCCCCTGGGCACGTCCCTGTTCTACAACTTGCACTATGTAAAATTAGTCTTTATTATTTCTTTATTTTCTTAAGGATCAATTTATAAAACAGACAAATATGTTTCAGCTTCTTCAGTACTTCTGCACGGATGGTTTTCTTTATTTTCTATGATTTCTAAGTCTTATATCCCAAGAGGATCTGTTTGGAGTGCTAGGGCGTTTGGTAAAGCGAAAAGCTGAATCGTAAAATAGTCGAGGGAATACAAGAACTATTTCCAGTCCCATTCAGTCAAGAGTAACTTTTAAAGTTGGAGCATGTCCTTTTTGCTAAAAACCAATCCGATTAGTTCTTTGTATTTAAGCTTAGATTCTTTGCAACTGGGGAATAGTTGAAAGACTTATAAGTGGAAGAGCCATTGTATCCGTTGGGAGAATCTGAGCAATGTCACAGAAAAATCACTGTACCAGAGTCCTTGGGAATATTATAGAAAGATATACAATTAAAAAAGGAATCCAGAGAACTAAATTAAAGATGAAGAATCGAAAAAAAAGACGAGCACGTAAAATAATTGTTTTAATTCATAAAATTAATTCCTGAAAGCTACCAAAAACAAATTTGAAGCTGATTTATTTAGCCTTTTTTTGCGTAAACTTATTATCTACGGGGGGGGGGGGGGGGGTACCAAGTTTGACCGCCCCCTGCCTCCCGAAATTTTATCCGGCTCATAAAAACGTAACACAACGCCTATGAAAATTTTTTTGTCAAACACCGTGGAAAAAACACCCTTCCCCCCCCCCCCTCTCGAAGAAAAATCTTGGATACGCCCCTGACCAGAATGCTTGAGAAGATTATAGAAAGATGTACAAGTAAAGAAGGAATCCAGTCCATGAAGTTAAAGAGGAAGAATCAAAAAACTACAGAGAAGCGTATAGGCCTAATTATTTTTTTATTAATAAAATTAATTAAAAAAAACTTACTTATTGAGGTTGAAGTTGAGTTTTGAGTTTGAAGTTGAATTAACCTGTTAATTTAGGGAAGTAGCTATGTCCTAAGTAGCTTATTATGTAGCCTGTTTCAATTAAATTTTGATATTAGAATTGTATTTGAGTTACATTTCATTTTTAAAATCAGTTTTGAACCTGTTATATTTAATAATGTATTTAGATTGCATTTCGTCCAATTATTTTAATTAATAAAACAAAATCTCAAAAATAAATTTTGAAGTTGGCATGTCACCCCTTTTGCGTGAAGAATTTCTTCTTTTTTTCTCGCATATTTTTCTAGCCTTTTTTCTAGCATATGATATTTATTAACTAACCTATTACATTTTGACTATACTGTGTTTATAAACGCAGTATATACGATTTATATTTCGATCTCAGTCTATCCCTTGGAATTATACCAGGACTGCCGCTCCTTGGAATTTTCTCCAAGATCTTGAGGTCTTAGTCCCGAGCTTGGGACCTTGGGAAGATATGTGCGTTTAACATTATACTCTAAAGATATATTATGTGAATGTTTTTATAAATTAATATCTTGAGTTTTCGCCAGCGAATTCCAATAATTTAACATTATTGTTGAATTTCTCAATTGTTACGTTCTAGCTGGTGGTGTAGGGATTTCAGGTATGTGCCCCGTCAAATATTGTGACTTCCATTATGTTCCTACACATTACTTATTGCTTGATATTTTGATAAGTTTGAACGAGTCAAAATATTGCTCCCGTGAGAATTCAATTCCAGTGTATGTGCCATAGGCGTATTAAATTATTAATAGACTACATATTAACGTATTAACTACAACGTAATAGACTACGTATAAACCATAATAGACTACAATACCACCACCAGGGGTATCTTAAGGTGTTTGAGCCAGACAAAACCTGTTATTTAGGTCTGTTTTCTATGGATTTCATTATTCTTGTTAGATACTTGATGAATTTTAACTCTGCTTGTGTATTGTCAAGCTTTTCCATATTCAGGTAGTATACCTGAATATTATGTTCTAATAAGAGGCTTGAAAATATTTTAGTATAGGAAGTTGCAACAGCCTAATAGAGGTTGTAAAGAGATTTGAAATGTAAAGTTGTAAAATTTGTTGACACCTAGAGCGTATTTCTCTTACTGCTACTACTACTGCTCTCTTACTGCTAAAAGAGCTGGTTCTAGGGCAGAAGCGCATCCAGGATTTTTGTTCGGGGGGGGGGGTACTATTTTTTTTATGGGGGGGTTACACAAAAAACCTCAAAAAACGCATACAAAATTTGTTTATGTCCAATTTTGTTACATTTTACGAGTCAAACAAACATTTCGGGGGGGGGGGGGGGGTTAAACCGGGTACCCCCCCCCCCTGGATACGGCCTTGTTCAAGGGCAAGCATTCTTTGGGTACTTGTCTGTTAAACGGAACACTCAAGAATTATGCTGTGTAAGATTTGACAGAAACCGGTTTTCCTTCATCGATCGGTTATGATTTGATAATATAAGTATTATATTATCATCATGTTTTGGTATATTTCATTAGGATTAACCTAACTTCACTTCTTGGGTGTGTTTCATATAACAGGCAAATACCACATTTTTTTAAAAATAGTTTGTAATTAATCGGTTTTTTTTTCAAAGTTCTCGGACCACTAACAATTGTAGAGATAGATAGATAAATAGATATTTAATACTTTAAACCACAGTAGACAGAATATACCAGTAAGCTTATCGCAGATCATTTCTGGTCTTCGTTCTCGGTGCGAACAAAAAGCTCCTCCCACTTATTTCTGCATTAGCGGGTTTCCACTTGTTTCCGATTAGATCACAGTCTGACTTGTCTACCTATGAAAAGATCTGACTTCGCTTATGTTTATATCTGCAAAAACGTTCTCTGGAGCACTCGCACCCCGGTCCGGGTTTTTATAATGGGTGAGATAGGGAATGATCATACTGGATAATTATATGAACTGTGCTTTAAAGGCACAAAGGCCTTGGCCATAAAAAGGAAAAAAAATCACCCACGTTCAACATTATTTCCAGCACTCAACCCCCTCTCCTTCCCTACAAATATGTTTATCCATTTGCCATTCTCAATTTCATGTGTTGTGCTGTCTTTTTGTTATTCCCTCCTTACTGAAAGAAGTTACTCATTTGACCGCATGTTATTAAAGAATTATTTTTCAATTAAGGAGTGTCATGCATCACTTTTATCCTTCCCTAAATAAGTGCCAGAAAATTACCCCCTCCCTACCATATATCACCTAATTTCGTTACTATTTAAACACGCTTTAAAATAGGAATATGGGAATGTTCTATGTATTGTAAAATTAGTCAACTCTTTTACGGTAGGTTCCCACTTGAATAAAAAGATTTCCCCCATTGTTTACCTAGAAAAAAATTCCTTTAAATGCTTCGTTGTTTGTATGTATACTAGTGCTGAGAACTATTAGAAGATAAGAAAATTGGGCTTGGAAACTTGAAAGGGAATAACAATGCCCTTAAACTTTTTGTGGAATCAAATATCAGAAATACTAAGCTGTACCGACATCTATACAAAGCATGGGTTTATTACCTTATAATATAGGGAAGCATCGTAATACATCGTATGATCGTAATCAAGTACTTGGCAGAGAGGAAAAGCGGAAGATACAAGTTCTTAGACACAACAATTTTTTCGGCATTTTTACTGTGACTTAATTATAAATACAAGGCCCAATGTACTAACTATTAATCATATTGACTGACACACAAGTCAGTGACTTACAATTATCGCATCTGGCGCATGCTGGTCAAAATTTACAGGAAAACTTAGGAACACAATTTCAAAAACAGCCATCAGGCATTAAAAAAAGTGGGGGTATTAGAGAAGGGGTACTTGAATTATCGATTTCGCCTGCTTCGTGCCCAAGCCACCCCTTCTGGACACATCTTAGGTCCATTTATACCTGAAAAGCCGATTTTCTTAGATTTTTTTTTTGTTGTTTAAAAATTATGAAGCTTTTAGGGCAGCACCGTATTTGTGTCAGTGTTGCCACGTTGAACTGTAAATATAAATAAGTAAAAATAATTAGCTAAATTTAAACAACGCTTTTCGTCGGGAAAAATTGAAACGCTAACAATCTGTTGATTCCCAAAGACAACTAGGCTACATCTTCAAAGGAAAGCTATGCCTTCTTAAGTACCACAAGTCTTTAGCTTATTTTTTGCTGTTTTTCCGCACAGGTCTCTTTTTCAGGTTTGACTCCCGCTACTAACAGAATTTAAACAACGCTTTTGGTCCGTAAAATTCAAACACTAACACATGGCCGTACGTAGTTTCTTCTCTAGGGAGGAGGGCAGCCAATTCTGTGATGAAGGATGGGGGGGGGGCTGAAGTTATATTGGCAGTTCACAAAATCTTACATTGCCAGCAAGTTCTATCATACCTGTGAAATCTTTATTAAAAAGTAATCCCCAAAAATCATAAATCATCAATAAGCTTCAGCATTAATCAATCTTCTTGGATTATAGCTAAATCTTTCCAAGACATTATGGATAATTGCTTCTTGTTTGACTTTTATTCTGTAGTTCCAGCCGTTTATTTCCAGCTTTTTCGACCATCTACCTTATATCAACTGCTTTTTTAGCCATCTACCTTTTTTCAACTGCTTTTTCAACCGTCTGCTTTTTCAGCCATATCTGGTGTAAATTGAAGTTCTAGGGGGGGGCACCTGTCCCCTCTGCCCCTCCCCTTCTGTACGCCCATGAACTAACAGTCTGCTGATTCGCAAAGACAAGTACATCTCCAAAGGAAAGGTGACACTTCTTAAGCTGTTCCACCCACGTTTCTTTTTTTTTAAATTAGGCGCCTGTTACTACTAAAATTTTGCATAACTGTGTATGGAGTTTTTCTTTTATTATAAATTGTATTCCGCTTTTCTTAATTTTTTAAGATATACATGTTACTACTGGTTTCCACTTAACCAATTCATATTACACTTTCATGTCATCATTTTTATTTCATATTATATTATTTTAATATTATACATTTTCATCCAGTTATATTACATTTTCACTATCCTTGGTACTTCATATGCTGCCTCAAGGTATTTTGGGTCTTTATATAGTGGGAAACTGGATGTAGTGAAAATTGCTTTGTGATAAATAACTAAAGCTTTCGGTCAATTATTCCTTAATGATAATAAAATGATTTTTGCCCTATTAGTCGACTAATGAGAAAAGCTATATTTTAAATTTAATTTGAATTAGCATAAACAAAATGAGTAAAAAAATACAACAATTGGCAAAACAAATGTGTTGTTACTATATGTTTCATAATAACATATGTTATGTTTGTATTATCATGTTATGTTTGTGAAAATTACATTGCCTATTGAAAAGATTTTTTCTGTACAGACAGGGCCGTATCCAGAATTTTTTTTCTGGGGGGGGGAGGCTACAAAAAAACTTTAAAAACAGCATAAAAATATTCATTTTTTGTTACGTTTTTACGAGTCAGACAAATATTTCGGGGGGGGGGGGGGGGTCAAGACCCCCTGAATACGGCCTTGCGTACAGATTTGCTTATTTTTGGTTTACCAAAGTTTAAGGAACATTGATTTGACTGTCACGTCGAATAGCATTTTACTGATATAAAACCCAAACTGCCGTCAATAAGCATTTAACAACTTCGATCGGATTATAAAAACAAATTTAAAATCGAAAAAAAAGGAAAAATAATACCGATATATTCTAACGTGACTGATCAATATCATTTGATGAATATTCTCTTTAGTGAACGATTTTGATAATGCTCAGGGCTGGAGAGAAGGTTTAAGGCGTAGAAAGACGTTTTTTTCAGGAATTTATAGTAGCAACACATTTGTTTTGCTAATTGTTGTATTTGTTACTCGTTTTGTTTTTGCAAATTCAAATTAAATTTAAATTGAAGCTTTTCTCATTAGTCGACTAATAGGGCAAAAAATCGTTTTATTATCATTTGCATTTGGAATAATCTGTTTTAGCTATTCCGCAATTCCTCATTCATTGTCAAAATTTTCCCGTAGTAGAAATGTCAAATCTCCTGCTTGTTCATACCAATCCTGGATCTCTTGGCGTTTCCCTGCCTTTTTTTCTTACAAAAATCACCTATGTTTCTCATCAGATCAAACATAAATCAAAAATACTTATCTTCTAGGAGTTATATTATATAAAGTTAGACTAAACCTGCCATGTGCCAGTGCTGCAGTTCTTATGTCGACTTAAGATTTGCATTACGTACGCAAATGTAGCTACAATGATTTGAATTGTGATTAGTGATTGATGTATACTCGCACCGTAATCACAATCTCGAAAATAGCCTGACGAGTCATGTGTTATTGTTTTTTTTTCGTTTTTATTTGGATTAGGAGAAACACTAAGAAATAGCACATCTTATTCCAGAATAGCAGTGACCGTGATCTTCAGCTCCCCAGTTGCTGTTTCTATCGTCTGTGATTTGAAGATATCTTGTCGCCCAAAAAGGAAAGGGTATATCTCGCCTTTTAACAATTAGAGAAATCAAAATAACGACACTTCGTTTTCAGCTTCCCAGTTTTGTTTCTTTCGCTAGTGACTTGAAAATATCATGTTATCCAAAATGAAAAGGCATATCTCGTATGTTTATAATTTATAAAAAGTGGTAATAACGTTACTGCGTTCTCAGCATCCCAGTTACTGTTTCTGTAGTCGGTGAATTGAAAATATCATGTTGCTCAAACCGAAAGGGCATATCTCGCCTTTTTGAAATTTTTATAGAAATCAAAATAACGTGACTGCGTTTTCAGCTTCCCAGTTTTGTTTCTTTCGCTAGTGACTTGAAAATATCATGTTATCCAATATGAAAAGGCATATCTCGTATGTTTATAATTTATAAAAAGCGGTAATAACGTTACTGCGTTCTCAGCATCCCAGTTACTGTTTCTATAGTCGGTGAATTGAAAATATCATGTTGCTCAAAACGAAAGGGCATATCTCGCCTTTTTGTAATTTTTTATATAAATCAAAATAACGTCACTGCGTTTTCAGCTTCCCAATTTTGTTTCTTTCGCTAGGGACTTGAAAATATCGTGTTATCCAAAATGAAAAGGCATATCTCGTATGTTTATAATTTATAAAAAGCGGTAATAACGTTACTGCGTTCTCAGCATCCCAGTTACTGTTTCTATAGTCGGTGAATTGAAAATATCATGTTGCTCAAAACGAAAGGACATATGTCACCTTTTTGCAGTTTTTATAGAAATCAAAATAACGTCACTGCGTTTTCAGCTTCCCAGTTTTGTTTCTTTCGCTAGTGACTTGAAAATATCATGTTATCCAAAATGAAAAGGCATATCTCGTATGTTTATAAATTTATAAAAAGCGGTAATAACGTTACTGCGTTCTCAGCATCCCAGTTACTGTTTCTATAGTCGGTGAATTGAAAATATCATGTTGCTTAAAGCGAAAGGACATATGTCACCTTTTTGCAGTTTTTATAGAAAGCAAAATAACGTCACTGCGTTTTCAGCTTCCCAGTTTTGTTTCTTTCGCTAGTGACTTGAAAATATCATTTTATCCAAAATGAAAAGGCATATCTCGTATGTTTATAAATTTATAAAAAGCGGTAATAACGTTACTGCGTTCTGAGCATCCCAGTTACTGTTTCTATAGTCGGTGAATTGAAAATATCATGTTGCTCAAAACGAAAGTACATATGTCACCTTTTTGCAGTTTTTATAGAAATCAAAATAACGTCATTGCGTTTTCAGCTTTCCAGTTTTGTTTCTTTCGCTAGTGACTTGAAAATGTCATCTTATCCAAAATGAAAAGGCATATCTCGTATGTTTATAAATTTATAAAAAGCGGTAATAACGTTACTGCGTTCTCAGCATCCCAGTTACTGTTTCTATAGTCGGTGAATTGAAAATATCATGTTGCTCAAAACGAAAGGACATATGTCACCTTTTTGCAGTTTTTATAGAAATCAAAATAACGTCACTGCGTTTTCAGCTTCCCAGTTTTGTTTCTTTCGCTAGTGACTTGAAAATATCATTTTATCCAAAATGAAAAGGCATATCTCGTATGTTTATAAATTTATAAAAAGCGGTAATAACGTTACTGCGTTCTCAGCATCCCAGTTACTGTTTCTATAGTCGGTGAATTGAAAATATCATGTTGCTCAAAACGAAAGGGCATATCTCGCCTTTTTGTAATTTTTTATATAAATCAAAATAACGTCACTGCGTTTTCAGCTTCCCAATTTTGTTTCTTTCGCTAGAGACTGGAAAATATCGTGTTATCCAAAATGAAAAGGCATATCTCGTATGTTTATAATTTATAAAAAGCGGTAATAACGTTACTGCGTTCTCAGCATCCCAGTTACTGCTTCTATAGTCGGTGAATTGAAAATATCATGCTGCTCAAAACGAAACTGCATATCTTGCCTTTTTAAAATTTTACAGAAATAAAAAAATGGCTCTTTAGCCTGTAAAGGAGAAGGAAGATACGCACTAACACTAACTCGTAAATAATAGACGAATAAAAAGAGAGGGGGAGATGTAGTGACCTAACGTGTTAGGTAATAATTCAGTTGAGGACTTGGTGCTGAGAAACTATTTTTCATGAATCTAAGGGCAAGGCCGTACTCAGGATTTTTTGGAGGGGTTTTACTAAAAAAAAAATTGGGGGGGGGGGTTAAAAAAAACTAAAAAAACCCATACAAAATTTGTTTGTATCCATTTTTGTTACGTTTTTACGAGTCAGACAAACATTTCGGGGGGGGGGGGGGGTTCAAGCCCCCTAACCCCCCCCCCCCCCCCCCCTCCCCTCTCTGGGTACGGCCTTGTCTAAGGGGAAGGGCCAACTTTGTCTTTCGTATTTTATAATGAAAATACCAAAAAAAGAAAAATAAAATCATTTTAATGATCGAAACAAATCTTGTGGGTAAATTTCTCCCTACCCCCTCACAAATAGGACCCCTAGGAGAAATACAAATATTTGTGTTACCTGTTAGTATGTATTTATTAAGCTTCTAAAACGGTGGTTTGGGAATTTTCTCATTGCTACTTTGGTTAATTCTGAATTATAAGCCACCCCCTGTCTGATTTTAGGTATGCCTACTGTTTTTAGGGGGGGGGGGTAAAGAAAAAACCTTATGCCAGAAAGCCCTCCAGAAGCCAATCTACACTTTATTTTTATTTTTAATGTTTTCAGCGTCATAGCACCTAATTTCTCAACTTCAGCGTCAAACCTAACTTAGGTAGTAATTCATTTTGGATGAGGCGCCAAAATATTTCTTGTCCCAATAAATGTTCATCTCCTCCTTTTAAGAAGCAAATTTACTGTGCGAGTGCGACTGATGGTTTTTTTGTGTCTATCTTGTTACTTTTGAAAAAAAATAAAATCTCAAATGCGATGGATTCTGGCACTTTGAACCGAATAAAAAAGCCTCTAATCATTGAAATCTCGGAACATACGGGGGAGTTGACAGCCATATTTGCGTGTTCCAATAAATTGACTTCAAAATGTCATTAATTAGATCCCGTTATGGTGACTTTTCCCGTGCTAGTAGGGAAAGGTATTAAAAAGAGACCTGACCTGCTCACGATTGGCAAAGGGGGTGGCTTGGCAAAAGGATCATCCCAGCTTGGTTTGAAGGACCCTTGGTCTGAAGGCCCCTCTGCGTGATTCCACGTTCTGAATAAGAACTTGAAGCTATTACGTGAAAAATGAAGCATTTCCTTTATCAGGTTTTTATCGCAAGGGCTTTAAATCGTCTTTCGGTTTTATCGCAAGGGCTTTAAATCGTCTTTCGGTTTAATCGCAAGGGCTTTAAATCGTCTTTCGGTTTTATCGAAAGGGCTTTAAATCGTCTTTCGGTTTTATCGCAAGGGCTTTAAATCGTCTTTCGGTTTTATCGCAAGGGCTTTAAATCGTCTTTCGGTTTTATTGAAAGGGCTTTAAATCGTTTTTTCGGTTTAATCGCAAGGGCTTTAAATCGTCTTTCGGTTTAATCGCAAGGGCTTTAAATCGTCTTTCGGTTTAGTCACAAGGGCTTTAAATCGTCTTTCGGTTTAATCGGAAGGGCTTTAAATCGTCTTTCGGTTTAGTCATAAGGGCTTTAAATCGTCTTTCGGTGTTTATCGCAAGGGCTTTAAATCGTCTTTCGGTTTAATCGCAAGGGCTTTAAATCGTCTTTCGATTTAATCTTAAGGGCTTTAAATCGTCTTTCGGTTTAATCGCAAGGGCTTTAAATCGTCTTTCGGTTTTATCGCAAGAGCGTAAGAAACAATATGGGTGGTTTCTTAAGCCATCACTGTGGTGCCTGAGTTTCAGAATGGACCTATTTCTTTTAATATTCTTGTCCTTTATGTCCATTTTTTCATAATCCTCACTTTTAAAGGAAATTCTTTATGACCAGGTGTGTACACAGGGGGAATCAGAGCCGGCCCCTGTAATCCTAAGTTTTTTTTTTCTTCAATGAAAATACCATAAACCGGCATCTTTCAAATTTATTTGGGGGGGGGATCTAGGGTTAACCAACACTCAGATTCAAACTGAAGCGGTCCTTACACAGAACCACTGCAGAACGAAGCTTAAAAGGGTTCTACAAGACCCGTAATTATCCACTCTCACTGTACTGGCAGCTGATTAAACTCAATATGGCCAGCCCCATCCCCTCCTTACTAAAGGTACAAATTTTGCCTCCACAACTCAACACAATATTTAGAATTGAAAGTTTGAAAAAGAGGAACAAAAGTTGATGCCAATTTCTTGGCACTCCCTATTCAAATTATCAGTTAAAATTAATTTGTATTAATTACCCCTCCCCCCCAAAAAAAAAAAAAATTCCTGTATACTTGCCTGCTTTAGGCTGCATAACATTAAGTTCAAGTGCTTTGATGATTGGCCATTATAGTGGTCTAATTATTAAGTACTAACAGAGGTAGTTATAGGGGGGGGGGCAGAGGACCTGGCCCGGGCGCAAAATTTTAAATAAATAATGTAACAGGTACAATCATTTTGTAATTTTTGAAATGTTATTTTTACTAAAATAAAGTAGAGAGCGCAGTTTATAAATGAAAATAATTAATAAACTATAATTTAATTAATAAAATAAATAAAAAATGAAATAATAATAATTGAATAATTTGAATAATAAATTAAAAGATAACTAAAAAATAAATTATTTATTAATTAATAAATTGAAAATAATTTTGTTAACAAATGAAAATTTTGTTAAAATTTTATTGAAAAATTTTGTGAGAGACAGGGGGGGGGGCTAATTAAGATTTTGCCCTGGGCTCAAAAATGGCCAGAACCGCCGTGGGTTCTATCAAACATCGAAATCACGAAATCGAGTGAACTACGTTGGAGAAATAACGTTTATCTAATAGAGAAAAATTTACACTGTATTTACAACTATTTTACATCATGCTTTCCTAAAACAAATCGTATATACCTGGTGTCGGTGTAGTGGAAGAAACTAAGCTTTCGTAGTTGAAGGTTTTAGGGTTCAATCCCGCACGGCGCCAGGAAGTAAAGTGGCATATTCGATTTGGATAATTTTTTTTCTCTGATTTCATATATTCTAAGGATTTTTTTAATAGTAAGATAAGATAAGATTTATTCATAATCAATTAATCATACAAGAAAATACATTGTGCTAATCCCCCAAAGGCTCCTAAGGATTACGCAATTTACACTTTTTTACGCTTGATACTTTTTTGAATATTTTGAAACTTAAGATAGTTAATATTTTGAAAATGAAGATAGTTTAAAAGACGATTGTAAAACTTACTTTTCATATTACGCTTTTACTTTCCATATACGCTTTACTTTTTATACTTTACTTTTTACTTTTTATACGCTTTACTTTTTCCATATACGCTTTATATTTAATTTCCATATACGCTTTTCTCATTAGTCGACTAATAGGGCAGAAAATCGTTTTATTATCATTCGCATTTGGAATAATCTGTTTTAAGGAAGCTCTTCCACAATTCCCCATTCATTGTCAAAATTTTCCCGTAGTAGAAATGTCAAATTTCCTGCTTGGTTATACCAACAACCCTGGATCTCTTGGCGTTTCCCTGCCTTTTTTTCTTACAAAAATCACCAACATCTCTCCTCAGATCAAACATAGACTAAAACAGTTATCTTCTAGGAGTTATATTGTATAGTTAGATTAAACCTGCCATGTGCCAGTGCGGCAGTTCCCATGTCGTATTAAGATTTGCATTAAGAACGCAAATGTAGCTACAATCATTTGAATTGTGATTAGTGATTGATGTATACTCGCACCGTAATCACAATCTCGAAAATAGGCTGACGAGTCATGTGTTATTGTTGGTTTTTTCGTTTTTTATTGGGATTAGGAGAAACACTAAGAAATAGCATATCTTATTCCAGAATAGCAGTGACCGTGATCTTCAGCTCCCCAGTTGCTGTTTCTATCGTCGGTGACTTGAAAATATCTTGTTGCCCAAAAAGGAAAGGGCATATCTCGCCTTTTTACAATTTTATATAAATCAAAATAACGTCACTGCGTTTTCAGCTTCCCAATTTTGTTTCTTTCGCTAGTGACTTGAAAATATCGTGTTATCAAACAGGTCGTGGTAACGAACTGTAAGTAAGGAGCGGCCCGGCTCAATAGTAACCAAAACTCTAAAAACTGGAATTTTGATAGCAATAGATAAATCAATAGAATCAGATTTGTATGCTGATTTCAAATATATAAGTTTCATTAATTTTAGTCTTACCCATCAAAAGTTACGCGGCTAAGAAAATTTGCCTTTTTTAAAAAAGGGGGAAACAACCCCTAAAAGTCATAGAACTTTAATGAAAATCACACCATCAGATTCAGCGTATCAGAGAACCCTTTCATAGAAGTTTCAAGAAGTTTATATTTTCTATCATAGAAGTATCATAGAAGTTTCCCTATCATAGAAGTTTTTTTTTTTTTATTTCCCCAGGGGTAATCGTATCGATCCAGTAGTCCTAGAATATCGTTAGAGGGCTCATCTGAACGGAAATTAAAAGTTCTAGTGCCCTTTTTAAGTGACCAAAAAAATTGGACGGCAACCTGACCCCCTCCTACGCTCTTTTTTTTCCCGAAGTCACCCAATCAAAATTTTGAGATAACCATTTTGTTCAGCATAGTCGAAAATCTAATAAATATGTCTTTGAGGATGACTTAATCCCCCACAGTTCCCAGGGGAAGGGCGGCAAGTTATTAACTTTGCCCATTGTTTACATATAGTATTGGTTAATGGGAAGTATATAGACGTTTCAGGAGGGATTTATTCTGGTTGGGGGGGGGGTCTGAGTAGGGGTTATGGGGGAGGATCTTTCCAAGGAGGATATTTCCTTGGGGGATGGGACATTTCTGTGAAGGGGGCACCGGATTTCCCAGCATTATTTAAAAAACGACCAGAAATTAAATTAAAAAAAAAACAAGTTTTTTCAACTGAAAGTAAGGAGCAACATTAAAACTTAAAACAAACAGAAATTATTATGTATATGAGTGGGTTCACCCCCTATTCAACACCTCGCCCTTTACGCTAAAGTTTTTTTAGTACTTTCAAAAAAGCTATCTATTCTAATTAACCGGCCTTTGTGATTCAGGGGTTTGTGGTTCGAACGAAATTCGAACTTTAGCGTAAAGAGCAAGGTATTGACTAGGGGTAAACTCCCTAATATACGTAATACAAACATACAAATATAGAAGTTCGTTACGTAGGTTAATTCGTAAGTTACGCCAGAACAAAATTTTGAGAAACTAATTTTATTCTAATTATTCATGTACGGTGAGCCAAAATCAAAGCTGCATTAATTCAAAAACGTTCAGAAATTAAATAAAAAAACAAGTTTTTTTTTTAACTGAAAGTAAGGAGCGACATAAAAACTTTAAAACTTTTCAAAAGACTAGTAAAAAAATATTTGTTTTCATGTGATTAATTTTCTTTACTTTTGCCTGCTGCCAATAGTTTTTTTTCATTTAATTCTTTTTTTTTTTTTTTTTTTTTTTTTTTTTTTTTTTATATATAGATGTTGTGATTCACTGTAGTTTGATAAAGCTTATTTAGTGAACTCTCCTTATTTTTTATTTTTTTTTCTTTTCGTTTTATTAAGCAAATGCTTTACATGTTAAAAGTTCAAATGCTTATGTTTATATGTTTAAATATTAATGTTATGTTTATATTGTTTAAATCTTAAGCGTTTAAATGTTTAATGTTTATTTGATCTTTTCATAATCCCCCTCCTACAGGCCATGGAGCCTTTGTGGGGATTTGAAGATTGTTATGTAATTATTTTACTGGTATATGGAAAATAAATCTATCTATCTATCTATCTAAAACGAACAGAAATTATTCCGTATATGAAAGGGGCTGTCTCCTCCTCAACGCCTCGCTCTTTACGCTAAAGTTTTTATTGTTTTAAAAAATAGAGTTGTGAGAAAGAGTCTAACTTTAGCGTAAAGAGCGAGGCGTTGAGGAGGGGACAGTCCCTTTCATATACGGAATAATTTCTGTTCGTTTTAAGTTTTAATGTCGCTCCTTACTTTCAGTTAAAAAAAACTTGTTTTTTTTTATTTAATCCAAATTGACAAGGCATATTTTGTATGTTTATAAATTTATAAAAAGCGGTAATACCGTTACTGCGTTCTCAGCATCCCAGTTACTGTTTCTATAGTCGGTGAATTGAAAATATCATGTTGCTCAAAACGAAAGGGCATATCTCGCCTTTTTGTAATTTTTATATAAATCAAAATAACGTCACTGCGTTTTCAGCTTCCCAATTTTGTTTCTTTCGCTAGTGACTTGAAAATATCGTGTTATCCAAAATGAAAAGGCATATCTCGTATGTTTATAATTTATAAAAAGCGGTAATAACGTTACTGCGTTCTCAGCATCCCAGTTACTGCTTCTATAGTCGGTGAATTGAAAATATCATGTTGCTCAAAACGAAAGGGCATATCTTGCCTTTTTACAATTTTACAGAAATAAAAAAAAATGGCTCTTTAGCCTGTAAAAGAGAAGGAAGATACGCACTAACACTAACTCGTAAATAACAGACGACTAAATAGAGAGGGGGAGATGTAGTGACCTAACGTGTTAGGTAGTAATTTAGGATGAGGCGCCAAACTATTTATTGTCCCAATAAATGCTCATCCCCCCTATTAAGCAGGGGCGTCCCGAGGGGGTGGGAGGGTTCCCCCCCCCAACGTTTTTGGCAGTCGGTTAAAATTTTCGCCAAAGGCGAAAATTTCGACAGAAATTTTGTAAAATCTGCCGGAATTTAGCAAAATTCTTGATTTCTGCAGAAAATTTGACATAAATCAGGTAGCGATTCGGTAAAATTTACGAAGATCGCCCCCCCCCCCCAATAAAATGAGCCTCAGGACGCCCCTGCTCTTAAGAAGCAAATTTATTGTGCGAGTGCGACTGATGGTTTTTTTATGTCTATGTTTATACTTTTGGAAAAAAAAAAAAATCTTAAATGAGATGGTTTCTGGCACTTTGAACCGAATAAATAAGCCTCTAATAAGTAATTGAAATGTCGGAACATACGGGGGAGTTGACGGCCATATTTGCATGTTCCAAAATAAATTGTCTTCAAAATGTCATTAATTTAGATCTCGTAATGTTGACTTTTTCCATGCTAGTAGGGAAAGGTATTAAAAAGAGACAATTGATTTGTTCTTAAGATGTGACTTAATTTGACTCAAGTCTAGACTAGTTTTGATGGTCAATTTTGATTTTCTTTTGAGCATATTACCAAACCTTCTCACGATTGGCAAAAGGGGTGGCTTGGCAGAAGGATCGTCCCAGCTTGGTTTGAAGGACCCTTGGTCTGAAGGCCCCTCTGCGTGATTCCACGTTCTGAATAAGAACTTGAAGCTATTACGTGAAAAATGAAGCATTTCCTTAATCAGGTTTTTATCGCAAGGGCTTTAAATCGTCTTTCGGTTTAATCGCCAGGGCTTTAAATCGTCTTTCGGTTTAATCGCAAGGGCATTAATCATCTTTCGGTTTAATCGCAACGGCTTTAAATCGTCTTTCGGTTTAATCGCAAGGGCTTTAAATCGTCTTTCGGTTTTATCGCAAGAGCGTAAGAAACAATATGGGCGGTTTCTTAAGCCATCACTGTGGTGCCTGAGTTTCAGAATGGACCTATTTTTTTTAATATTCTTGTCCTTTATGTCCATTTTTTCATAATCCTTACTTTTAAAGGAAATTCTTTATGACCAGGCGTGTACACAGGGGGCATCAGAGCCGGCCCCTGTAATCCTAAGTTTTTTTTTCTTCGATGAAAATACCATAAACGGCATTTTTCAAATTTATTGGGGGGGGGGATCTAGGGCGTAACCAACCTGAAGCGGTTCTTACACTGAACCACTGCAGAACGAAGCTTAAAAGGGTTCTACAAGACCCGTAATTATCCACTCTCACTGTACTGGCAACTGATTAAACTCAATATTGCCAGCCCCACCCCCTCCTTACTGAAGATACAAATTTTGCCTCCACAACTCAACACAATATTTAGAATTGAAAATTAGAAAAAGAGGAACAAAAGCTGATGCTAATTTCTTGGCACTCCTTATTCAAATTATCAGCTAAAATTAATTTGTATTAATTACCCCTCCTCCTCCCAAAAAAAAATTCCTGTGTACTTGCCTGCTTTAGACTGCATAACATTAAGTTCAAGTTCTTTGATGATTGGTCATTATAGTGGTATAATTATTAAGTACTAATAGAGGTAGTTATAGGGGGGGGGAACAGAGCACTTGCCCTGGGCGCAAAATTTAAAATAAATAATCCAACGGGTACAATCATTTTGTAATTTTTGAAATGTTATTTTTAC
This sequence comes from Artemia sinica, assembly GCA_027921565.1. Lineage (NCBI taxonomy): Eukaryota > Metazoa > Arthropoda > Branchiopoda > Anostraca > Artemiidae > Artemia > Artemia sinica. The sequence goes on from CM051262.1 coordinate 15,158,910, forward strand.
TAAAATAAAGTAGAGAGCGCCATTTATAAATAAAAATAATTAATAAACTATAATTTAATTAATAAAATAAATAAAAAATAATTAAATTATAGTAATTGAATAATTTGAATAATAAATTAAAAGATAGTTAAAAAATAAATTATTTATTAATTAATAAATTGAAAATAATTTTGTTAACAAATGAAAATTTTGTTAAAATTTTATTAGAAAATTTCACGAGAGACGGGGGGGGGCTAATTAAGATTTTGCCCCGGGCTAAAAAATGGCCAGAACCGCCGTGGGTTCTATCAAACATCGAAATCACGAAGTCGAGTGAACTATGTTAGAGAAATAATGTTTATCTAATAGAAGAAAAAAAAATAATAATACAAGTACCTAAACGGGAAGCATAACACAATCCGACTTGGTTATCACTATACACGTTGCATGCTAGCTAAAAGGTTTACTTGAGAACTTCATAAATTATTTTGCATTTTAATTACGCAGAACATTGATTTTCGTATTATCGAAAGAATTCATGTAAGTGCTGCGTTTTAGAGACAAGGCAAAATTTGAGGTGAAGAGGTTAAAAGTTTTATATTATGATTTGCCAGTAATTGTGCCCTTTGACGTTGTTTATTATCTATTATAATCGTCCTCAATCTTTGGCTGCAATTCATGTTTGGGCGCTATAAATTGCAATTATGCACTAGTAGTTATCTTTTCAGAAAGATGTTTTGTAAACTGTATGAATATTTGGCCACTATTTTTACTGCGTATTTACACTTTGGTGATCGACGCCAACAGCTATTCTCAGGGGTGGATACAAAATTAATATTTGGGGGGACCGATAATAATTCGGCTCCCCCAAGGAAGTGTAATTTTCAATGGGGCAGGGGGCAACTGCCTCTCCCAGACCTCGATTTGCCCCCCCCTCCCAGACGTCAGCTTGCAACGCCCAGCTGAAATTTAGTTTCTTCAAAAATCTTGTCAAAACTGAGATAAGCCTCCATAGTTGATTTGGGAAAATTGGCTCCAACTTTCTCCCTCCCCCCAGGATTTTGACGAAACTACGCCATTGCTCCCCAATCGGTTTTTTTAGCTTCTCCAATTCTGTAATTAGTATAATTTTTGACCTTCTGGCTGGGGGGGGGGGCACGTGCCCCTGAAATGACTTCTTGGATTCGCCCCAGGCTGTTTTCCATACATATGACCTTAGCAATTGTGACGTAACATTGCCACGTATATAATACATCTTAAGCGCACCAAATAATTTATCTGGTCAACAAAAGATTGTTCACTAAATCAAGTTTACATACGCAAGCTCTGTAATGTAGATCCTTGATTAGCTTTATGAGGTGATGGTTAAATTACTAACATCAAGATCTGCTTCTTGACAAATTCATTAAGTGGAGCCCCATCCCCGCTAAAAAAACCTCAATATTTGGGATTATTTCCTTAGTTGCCTACAATCTTCGTTTTGGGTTTCATTTATTCTTTAATAGTAATTTCTAGTCGTTTCCATGGGTGTCCATAGGGGAGGGGGGGGGGGGGGGCAAGGGAAGCGCCAGCCCCCCCCCCCCCCCCCTTGGCTGAATGACGCTGTCTTGTGTTAGTATTAATTTAACAAACTTTTTCCACAAAATAAGTTTTCAAACAGTTCGTGGTAACGAACTGTAAGTAAGGAGCGACCCGGCTCAATGCTAACCGAAACTCTAGAAAACGGTATTTTGATACAAATAGATACATCAAAAGAATCAGATTTTAATGCTGATTTCAAATATATAAGTTTCATTAAGTTTAATCCTACCAAGTTTCATTAAGTTTAATCAAAGTTACGCGCCTGAGAAAATTCGGCTGATTTTCGAAAAAAGGGGGAAAGACCCCCTAAAAGTTATAGAACCTTAATGAAAATCACAACATCATATTCCGCGTATCAGAGAACCCTACTGTAGAGGTTTCAAGCTCCCATCTACAAAAATGTGGAATTTTGCATTTTTTGCCAGAAGAAAGATCACGGGTGCGTGTTTATTTGTTTGTTTTTTTTTTTCCCAGGGGTGATCGTATCGACCCAGTTGTCCTAGAATATCGTGGGAGGGCTCATTGGAATGGAAATTGAAAGTTCTAGTGCCCTTTTTAAGTGACCAAAAAAAATGGAGGGCAACTAGGCCCCCTCCCACGCTCATTTTTTTCCCAAAGTCACCTGATCAAAATTTTGAGATAGCCATTTTGTTCAGCATGTTCGAAAATATTATAAGTATTTTAATCCCCCGAAGTTCCCGGTGGGAGGGCTGAAAGTTATGAACTTTACCCAATGTTAACATATAGTATTGGTTATTTGGAAGTATACAGACGTTTTCAGGAGAGATTTTTCCTGGTAGTGGGGGGTGGGTGGGTGGGTGGGTCGGGGGTTATGTGGGAGGATCTTTCCATGAAGGAAGTTTTCATGGGGGAAGGGACATTGCTATGAAGGGGACGCCGGACTTCCCAGCGTTATTTAAAAAAAGATCAGAAATTTAATATAAAAAAACAAGTATTTCAACTGCAACAGCAGCAACAACAAAACTTTAAACGAACAGAAAATATTAAATATATAATTGGGTTCACCCCGTAGTCAATGCCTCGCTCTTTAAGCCAAAGATTTTTTAGTACTTTCATAAGAGCTATTTATTCTAATTAACGGCCTTTGTGATTAAGCGGTCATTTTTGAAGAATTGGAACAAAATTCGAACTTTCGCTTAAAGAGCAAGGTATTGACTAGGGGCGAACCCCCTAATAAACGTATTAAAAATATATGAATATAGAAGTTCGTTACGTAAGTTAATTCGTAAGTTACGTATATTTATTACTAATAAAAACGTTCGTAATTAAAATTAAACAAGTTTCGATAAAGCCATAACTAAATAAAAGTCAATTAATATGAAAATTTTGTTTTAATTATTCATGTACGGTGAGCCAAGATCAAAACCTGCATTTATTCAAAAACGTTCAAAAATTAAATAAAAAAAACAAGTTTTTTAAACTGACAGTAAGGAGCGACATTAAAACTTAAAACGAACAGAAATTATTCCGTATATGAAAGGGACTGTCCCCTCCTCAACGCCTCGCTCTTTGCGCTAAAGTTTGACTCTGTCTCACAACTTTATTTTTTAAAACAATAAAAAACTTTAGCGTAAAGAGCGAGGAGTTGAGGAGGGGACAGTCCCTTTCATATACGGAATAATTTCTGTTCGTTTTAAGTTTTAATTTCGCTCCTTACTTTCAGTTTAAAAAACTTGTTTTTTTTTATTTAATCAAAGAAAAGTGACGAGCTCATTAAGCCAAAAATTGGCAGAAATAAAGTCAAATAATCTTCCAAGTTTAAAAGTACCACAAATCACTATCAACAAATATATGAAACTCAAAACGAACAGAAATTATAATAAATGGCCGAGTCAAACTCAAAACGAGCAAAAATTAACATTACTAGGGCTGACAACCCCCATGCCTTCTCAAGACCAAAACATAATTTAGGCTTTACTGAAAAAAAGGACCATGGATTGTCAGTTTAATATACCTACACTGATATTTATTTCTTAAGATAAAAAAAGGGTAAAAAAAGTGAGTAAAAAGTTTTTTACTTATTTAAGTAAAAAAAGTGAAAACATTTAAACATAGTTTGTTTTCAGTAAAGCGCAAATTATGTTCTGGTCTTGAGAAGGCACGGGGGTTATCAGCCCTACTAATGTTAATTTTTGCTCATCTCGAGTTTGACTCGGCTATTTATTCTAATTTCTGATCATTTTGAGTTTCATTTATTTATTGATGATGATTTGTCGTAGTTTTACGCTTGGACGATTACTTGACTTCATTTCTGCCCATTTTCGGCTTAATAGAGCTCTTTACTTTTCTTTGAAAAACTTGTTTCGTGGAAAAAGTTTTTTTTAGGTTAATTTCTATTCGTTTTTTATTGACAAAGTCATTTTAATGAAAAATCAATATTTTACATTATATAAGAATCCATAGCTTGGCTTGCTATTTTGTATGTTGGGAGAAACTTTTTCAACGATTTTTAATCCTGACACAAATAGTATTTTCTTATTTAATTTTATACCTCCTCAAGTTGATGGAAAAAATAAAACTTAATATCATTCCCAAAAGTTTCTATCTATGCTCTTTGACAACCTAGATACACTTACAATCTATTTATTTATTTAAAATGTAAGAGCAGAAGATGTAATGGTAGTAGCCCCGAAAGCTTCAACTTAATACCCCCAGTCGTTCTTGATATATTGCTGAAGTGTCTTATTGGTAACCGCAAACACAATGCCTTTTGATTTACTTTTAAAGTAGCATTTAGTTATATAGTATATTGGGCCAATTGCATAATTGTGGGGGGTTGACATGCCCAATGTCCCTAAAGACATAGTTGCTGGACCGTTTTACTATGCTGGACAAAATAGTTGTCTCAAAATTTTGATTGGATGTGCTTGGGAAATAAATGGGCTTGAGAGACGGTCTGATTGCCCTCCAATCTCTTTTTACTCTTAGAGAGGACACTAGAACTTTTAATTTTGAATCAAATTGCTTCTTAAAATTTTTCAGTGATATTTCTAGCTATTATAGAGTGGTGCTGCCTATGATATTGCTTATATGCCTTTTTGAAAACCTGAGTGCATAAAATTTTTTCGTTTAATTGGAACTCCTCTAAACGCTTCCTAAAAGTTTCACCTTAATACTCTTAGCGTCATTAGTTACAGTAACTGTAGTTGTGGTACTAAAAGTATACACATAGTGCCTTCTGGCTAGTTCAAAATCCCCCACAACTTACTCCTAAAGGTCTAACTTAATATTATAAGTTGTTTTTGAGATATTGCTTTGTCACCTTTTTGAAAGTCCACATGCTCATAGTTTGTTTTGATTTAGTTCAACGTCCGCCTAAATATTTCTTATATTTGATTACTGAATACATTGTTATATTCTCTTTGTACTATTGGTTACAAAATGGCTATCTCACAATTTCGATCGAATGCGTTTGGGGAAAAGAGGATATCAGAGGGGGGGGGGGCTATTTTCTCTCCATCACGATTGACTCTTAAAATGGAACTAGAACTATGCATCTCCAATCAAATGAGCCTCTTCTAAAGTTCACAAGACCACCTCTTCATAAAATCCCTACATGCCCCCGGGGCATAACTTAAAACCCTTACCCCCATACTCTTGGGGGTTTTGTCAACCCCAAAGGCCGTGTTATGAGATCTTTGGACTATTTTTGAACAAATGGCTATCTCAAAATTTCTATCGGATGCATTTGTGGAAAATATGACATGGGGGGGGGTATAGCTGCCCTCCGATATATTTAACTCTTAAAAATGGCACTTCAACTTCCGATTTCCAATCCAATGAGCCCCCTCCGAAGTTTATGCGACCACCGTTTCAATAAAAACCTTAAATGCCCTCGAACTACCAATCAAATAAGCCCCCTCCGAGGCTTATACGACCACCATTTCTATAAAAAAAACCTCATATCCCCTCAGGGCATGACTTGCAACCCTTGTTCTGAGGGTTGTAGGGGTTGTCATTCTCAAAGTCATAATTCTTATAATTCATAATAACCTTTAAACTAAGCTGAACAAAATGGCTTTCTCAAAAATTTGATTGGATGTGTTTGGAGAAGTCATTGACGTGGGGGAGGGGGACTTGGTTGCCCTCCATGAGTTTTTTTTTTTTTGAGATTTCAATTATACAGCACTAGAAGTGCCGATTAGACCAGGTTAGCCCCCCCCCCTAAAAGTTAGCCTATGGGTGCCCATGGTCGTTTCAAGTTTGAATTATGGTAAATCTTTACCAAATCATATTATTGAGTTACGACTAAAGTGGATATACCACTCGATGCCTTTTTTATGCTCTTTACGAATATAATAATTATTTTTGTCGGAAATGAATTTTAGCCCCCACCCCTATATATACCAATTCAGGGTATGTATTTGCACATTAGGGGGGAGGGGGAAAAGTTTAAACTTACCTCTCATTTACATCAGAAATAAAATTATCCCCACCCCCCTTATTTGCAAATATATACCCTGAATTGGTATATATAGGGGTGGGGGCTAAATTTCATTTCCGACAAAAATGATTAATATATTCGTAAACAGCATAAAAAGGGCATCGAGTGGTATATTCACTTTAGTCGTAACTCAATAATATGATTTGTTAAATATTTACCTGAATTATTATATGTTTTTATTTGTGCTGATCTTAAGTTTAATACGGCCTTTACTTTGATTTGAAAAACTCCTTTTTGGGAATTTTTTTTGTTAATTTATTAAATACAAGAGCAAGAGCTTACCAGTTTACACTATTTTACATCACTCTTTCCCAAAATAAATTGTATAGTTACCTGGTGCCGGTATAGTGGAAGAAACCAAGCCTTCGCAGTTGAGAGTTATATTATTCGATCCCGCACCGTGCCAGGAAGTAGCTATTCATGTTTATTGTGATAATTTTTTTTCTCTTATTTTTTATACTCTATGGATTTTTTAATAGTTAGGATTACGCAATTTACACTTTTTTACGCTCGATACTTTTTTGAATATTTTGAAACTTACTGGATTTTATAGATTTGAAGTAAATTTAGAAACGCTGATTGTTTTGATATATTCAAATTTCAACGTTGCTATAATTTTTCTAGTGTTTTGGTTTCTATTAGCAAGAGTCGCTCCTTACTTACATTACAAAAAAGAAGTTTACCGAAAAAGAAGTTTTCAAAGGAAAGTAAAGGACATATTAAGCTCAAGATTAGAATAAATAAAAACCTACTATAGCTCAAACTCGAAACGACCAAAAATTATTATTAAAGAATAAATGAAACCCAAAACGAACAGAAATTAAACAAACAATCATAGCAAAAAACATACAACAGGTATTAATTTAAATGTATTAATAAATATTAATGAAAGTAAAGTTTAATTGAATATGGAAATCAAGCTTAACACGAACAAAGATATTTTGCTATTGAAGTATAAATGAGACCCAAAACGAACAGAAATTAAATAAACAATCATAGTAAACAAACATTCAACAGGTACTGGTATAAATGAATATATAAATCTTAAAACGAGTAAAGCTAAAATTGAATATGCAAATCAAGCTTAAAATGAACAAAAATCTTCTGCTATTGTAGTATAAATGAAACCCAAAACGACAATAAAAAAAAAACAAGTACAGTGCTATCTATGCAAAAAAGTTATTTTACTTGTTGTTCAAGGCTGTAACTTTTTCTGCATGGGGTTTTCGGCAATGACGATTCTAATAGTGCAGTTTTCATTTCGATCCGACACCATTTTTGAGGGTTTTCAGCTAGGTCGTGTCCAGAATTTTTGCTCGGGGGGCTTTTTTTCGGGGGGTGACAAATATTTCGTGGAGAGGGGGGTTCAAACCCCCTTACCCTCCCTGGATACGGCCTTGGTTTTCAGACTACCTTTCGAAATTTCCATAAATTCGTTTTCACCAAAAAATTACCATCGAAGTTAATCGAAATCATAGTTACCATTCCGAGCCAGATTCAAATGATGATTTTTTTTCACTAGGCAGTTTTTTTTTTCAAAAAAGTGTTTTTGAATGTTCGGTTTCTATTGGCGAACTTCATTTTTACGTGGTTTCAGTAATTGCTGCAGTTATGATTCGCCATGTCTGTTAAAGCTTAAAATTATGTTAACTCCTAAAATGATGATTAATTTCTCATTGAATTAATTTAATTAATTCAATAAATTAATGAAATGAATTAATGAAATTAATTCATTAATTTGAATTAATTAAATTCAAACAGAATCGGCTTCGATACATGGTTTTGTCAAGTCTACCCTATTCTGTCGAGCAGCTACGGATTGAATCAAAACTGTCAGGAAAAGTTGGTTGGGATAAGGAGGGTAGGAGGACTTAGAACTTTATGTTGGGGGGAGGGGTGCAAAAAATATCTTCCATGATTACTGTTGAGTCGCTTTTTTGATAATTAGCTATATCTCACCCCCTAATAAATTCATGCATACACGCCTGAATAATCATTATCTTAAAGTTGATAAGAGTTTAATAAAGTATTTAACCCCCCCCCCCCCAAAAAAAAGAAATATATATCCTCAGGTGCTTTCCTTTGTTCCCTATGTCACAATCCCGTTCTAAAAACATTTTCCGCTATACCATTGCCTTTTTTGTCGCCGAACATATAGTGCCAGATTTAACGAAATCGCCCCTAGTCGTTTGGAGGGGTTCGATTTTTGGAGAACTTCTTAGTCAATTTTGATCCTTAAAAGAAACGAGAAAGAGAAGAATAGAGCTTTCAGTCATAAATACAAGTAGATCATCAGCAATTACCCTACTTTAATTTAATAAAAATAGTATATTTATTCGATTTGATGGCTAAAGGAAGACGGCCATTTTAAATTTTGTCTGGATAATGACTGTTCAGCCCGGAAATAAGCGAACATTAGTTGTGTTAGCTCTATTATATTTTGTTCGTACGCAGGGCATGCGCTTTGTGGCCAATCACGGCTTGTTGTGGTTTTCCTTATACTAGTTTACATTATAATTATTTTCCTGTCTTGAATAGTGATTTCCTCGAGTTCTAAAGATCAACCTCTTTCTACTTATTTTATTCGTTTTGTGAGGTTACTGTCCTTGGTAAATATTTACCAAATCATATTATTGACTTACGAATAAAGTGAATATGCCACTTGTTGCCTTCTTTTATGCTCTTTCCAAATATAATTATCATTTATGTCGGAAATTAATTTTACCCCCACTCCTATATATACCAATTCAGGGTATATATTTGCACATAAGGGGGGGGGGTAAATTTTATTTTTGATGTAAATGGGAGGTAAGTTTAAACTTTACCCCCCCCCCCCTAATGTGCAAATATATACCCTGAATTGGTATATATGGGTGGGGGTAAAATTCATTTCCGACAAAAATGAGTATTATATTTGGAAAGAGCATAAAAAAGGCATTGAGTGGTATATTCACTTTATTTGTAAGTCAATAATATGATTTGGTAAATATTTACCCTATCCTCAATTCCGGGGTAGGAGTTGTGGCTTTGAGAAGCTAATTTATACAATTTTCTTAAGGGGTAATTTGCTTAATGTGAGGAAAATATTTGCTTTTTTAAATGAATCTTCAAATTTAAAAAAGTCATAAACTGAAGGGTCATTGCTGGAGACTTATGTGCTCTAAGGGGAATGGAATAAGCAGGGTTTGAACTCAGTTCCAAGACAAAGGGCGAAACGTAAAGAACATATGGGCACTTAAAGAAGAGGAGGGCTTTCGGCCCTGCCCTCCTAGATCTCAATTTTATGACCCCTCACAATTCATATTCGCTTTTTTCTTCTTTTTTTCTTACTGAGAATCTACTTGGCTAACGCCCGTCCACTGATTGAGCTGCATGCAGCTATTATCACTACGGTTATAAAAAGACCATTTTAGAAGCTGAACAATGCTAATTTGCTTTGGCTGAATAAGTACATTGCCTGGCATGGGCGCCCATAAGGGAGAGCACCAGCCGAGGTAGTGAAAGTAAAGAGAAAGTGATTTTAAGGTAGAGAAAGATCACGGTTGCATCTTTACGGTTGCGTTTCTTACGAAGATGAACACGAATGTGAGCCCCCCCCCCCCTAAAAAGGTATGCTTCCAATTCAGTTAACCTTTTGTGTCAAAGCTACTCGCCTGGCATGGGCGCCCATAAGGGAGAGCACCAGTCCCCTCATGGCTAAATGATACTGCCTTTTTTATATTTTTGTTTTGAGATTTCTATATAGCATTAAAAGTGCCAATTAGACCAGGTAAGCCCCCCCCCCTGGAATTCAGCCTATTGTTGGTGAAACACCTCTAGAATTTTCCTCTAGAATGCTTAAATCATGATCATAATTAAGTCTTTCAGTTGAAAATATTTTTTTTTATATTTAATTTTTCATCATTTTTTTAATATTGCTGGGAAATCTAGGTAGATGTCCGATTCGTTTGTGGATGTCCAAGACATGTACTAATATTCATTTTAACAATGGGAAAAAAAAATTCCAATTGAGATACTTTGACCCTAAACCAAACAAACTGAGAAATTGAGAAGTACATTATATTGGGGCCTGTTGCTGACCCACAATAGCGGAACACGTAGAGTTTTATGTTTAACTCACAGTTCATATATTATCACAGTTCATATATTATCCAGTATGATCATTCTCTATCTCAACCATTATAAAAACCCGGACCGGGGTGCGAGTGCTCCGGAGAAAGTTTTTGCAGATATAAACATAGGCGAAGTCAGATTAGCGGGAATACAGGTTAGTCTGTATCCGATTGTTTCCATCAAAGTGCATTGAAACAAATGGAAACAGACTAACCTGCATTCCGCTAATGCAGAAATAAGTAGGAGGAGCTTTTTGTTCACGAAGACCAGAAATGATCTGCGATAAGCTTACTGGTATATTCTTTCTACTGTGGTTTAACTACACCAATAAATTGAGTCGAAAGCACTGTGAATTTAATCATTCAAACATACACAGAACTCTATATAATGTGTGACGCCGGTGAGTCCCCAGGGCCCAAAATCAAAACCTGTTATATTAAAATAAAAGTCTTTCGTAATTTCAGTTTGAAGTTACTATTTATTTAGAGACAAATTATTGTTTAGAGACAAATTAGAAAAAGGTCTTGACATTATCTTACTAAATCAATTGATGCAGGCATGGTTAGTAGAAATTGATGGGGTAAAAAACTCAAAATAACAAAAAATGGTTTACATTGTATTTGTATCGTGAAAAGCCAAACAGATATCAATTTATGGTACCTATCAAGATACCAGTAGTCACGCAAGAATTGTATCGAAGATCAGATAGCATTACCCGGTACGAGACGCTGTATAAAAAGTAGGCACTACGAAGGGTTTCTCACTCCGGGATAAATATTTAAACTTTAGTTTTTTGGGGTTTAGGGGGACTAAAAGGTACCTAGGTTGGGTTAGGTAAGGTTACGTATTTAATATATGCTATGCTTTACCTCCACTCCCCCTAATGTGCAAATATATAGCCCAAATTAACGAAACTTCACTTATCGCGTGATTACTGGTATCTTGATAAGTACCCAATTTATTTTACAGAGATCAATTTTTGGTAGTCTAAAAAAAGTCAATATATGCACTTGTCGCTTGTCCTAATTACTTCTGAACCTTGCATTGGCAAATGTTTATACACGTGTAATTCTGTAAGTTTTACTCCCATGGTACACATGTTTATTCTTCCATGGTTGTGACATAATCCATAGGCATATAGTAATTGGATACGTCCGATATTATTTTCCGACAACAATGTTACGCCCATGACAAATATTTTCATGGAAACATTGAAACTACGCAGCCTTTGTAGACTCATGTCAAATACATGTTTATGTCTTTTATTTAGTATTCATTTAATATGCTCTAACTATTTGTTGATAGTCGCAAAGGTTTTTCTCCTAGTCCTTCATGATAGTCACGGTAGTCTAATACCCTAGGTTCACTATTCATGATAGTGTATTGCCCTAGGTTCACGATTAATGATAGTCTATTACCATAGATTCACGATTCATGATAGTGTATTGCCCTAGGTTCACGATGGCAAATATCTCAGACGTGTGAGAATATCAGATACAACCAGGGCCGTACCCAGGGGGGAGTACCTTTTTTGAACACCCCCCCCCGCCGAAATTTTGTCCGACTCGTGCAAAAGTAACAAAAAAACGTATAAACAAATTTTTGTTGCGTTTTGTAAGGTTTTTTTGGTACCCCCGAACAAAAATTCCGGCCACGGCCCTGGATACAACCTTTAGACGTGACTCCGACAATAGATTTTAATCCTATATTTATAGATCAAGGAGGTTGAAATCTTAAACCTCAAGCTTCAAGCCTTCGTAGTTGTTCCCAAAGGAACTGAAACTGCAGTCCCATAGGCATTTTAGTTCATTCCAGGTTGGAACAAAACTGGTTGCTTGTGTTGATTATGCTTATAATTATACCTTAACACAAGGGGGCGGGGGTGATGGAGGGAAATTTACATCTGAGGTTGGCCGTTATGAAACTTCCTCCTGAAAAGGTGTAGCTGAGTAATGCACTTTTTGTGTGCCAGGGTTTAATAACTTATGAGGCGCAATGTGTTATGTGTTTCTGGGTACTTGTTAATTATACAGAGCACACTAAAGAATTACGCTAAGTTTAGATCTCGGAAAACCAATTTCAGCTACGAAGACAAGTGACGGGGATAGAATTCATTGGACTTGTATAATTTGGGCTATATATTTGCACATTAGGGGGTGGGGGGATTAGGTTAGATTAGGGGTGATTTACAAATACTTTACCCCCCCCCCCCCTAATGTGAAAATATATAGCCCAAATTGTATTATTATATAAACTAAAGGTTATATGAAGGTTATATTTCATTAGGATTAACCTAACTTCACTTCGTGGGTGTGTTTCGTATAATTAACAGAAACCCGTTTTTGCTTTTTATTACTTGTTACTCAAACTGTCAAATCAATTTGGTTCGTATGAATCCCTCTGTAAGGGATAGACTTGCATTTATTTATGCTTAAATGTATAAGACAAGACTTGGGTTCATTTGTTTTTTACTCAAGGGCCGTTTTAGAACTCCCCCCCCCCTCCAGAAAATATTGTGAAAATACGACACACTAATGCAAAAGTCTTTTGTTTTTTATTTGACTTCTTAAACTAAGTTTTCTAAATTTAAAGGCCAACAGTGTGTTGAACTCGCACAGAGATAGATAACCTTATTTAGGATGACTTACTGTTCCAAATTTGACCTGAGAAAGACTAACCGTTTTTGTTGTGGAGCTTTTGTTGTGGTAATATTTAGCTTTCTTTGGTGGTAAAAAAAAAACAAACAAAAAAACCAAAAAAACTTCTATACCCAAAAATGGCCCTGTTTAAACCCTGAACATCTCCGTTTATTTTCCTACTTTCGAAAGTGGATTTTGTTTTGACCAAGGCTTATTATTATTAATTTTACGGCTGAAGCTTATTTTATCCATTGTTTTGGATCTTTTGTGAAAGTTGAGGAACGTTTGGCCATGGGATTGCAATGTTTATTTTCACAGTGAAAGGTGTTTGCTTTTTTTTTCTATCTCTGATTTGTTCTGGTATAAACTGTGAAAACTAACTAATTTTTTTTTTTGTGTAAATAGAGGGTTGGCCAAAGTTTCCCCAAAAATTTTACTTACGATAAAGTTAGTGTGACCACATTTTTTAAAATTCATGATAAGACATCCTATTGGTTTAAGGTTAGCTTCAGAAAGGATCTTCAGACAGAATCCTTGGCCTATGAATATCAATATCCCTTTGGCTATTGCCACCCATTGAGTCTAACAAGGAGAGGTTATAGTCCATTAGGATCAGAGTTGCCAGATGGGCGCATTTGCGTAATTGGGCGCTTTTTAAGGCAGTTGAGTATTGAATTTAAAAAATTGTTGCATTTTTTGGAGGGGGGTCATTTATTCGGCGCATTTTCACAAGAAAAATGGCACTTTTGGGGCATTTGCACTTTTATGACGGCGCAATTTTAAACCAGACATCTGGCAACGCTGATTAGGATTCACTTTTAACTTATCTCTTCTATAAAACTAAATTCTCGATTTTTGACTTTTTTATTCCTCCCTTAAGAACCACGTAAAGTCTTTTGAGAATTTAAATTTGTTTATAAGTAAATAATTAATACTTGATTTATTATTAATGAACGAACTTCAGCTTGTTGAAAGTATTAATGAAGGGTATTCACCCCTAAGCTCGTATCATTAAAAGTATTACCAAAATAAGACTAGTTACTCCTCCCCCTTTCTCTAGAAAGCTTGAGGGACGCCTTGCTACAGCTACTATATCGTTCGTAATAACAAGTTCTATAAGTTCGTAATGGTACTTTCGCATTATCCGGGCCTCTCTAAAAAGTCAAGTTTGGTTAATGATAATGAAATAAAATAAAAGAGGATGAATATATAATAATTTAGAAACAAATTTGAGCTATATATTTGCACAATAGGGAGTGGGGGGTAAAGCATTCCATATATTAAATACGTAACCTAACCTAGTACCTAGTAACCTAGTACCTCCCCCCCCTAAAATCCAGAACAACACAGTTTAATATCTTATACACAATGCAAACCACGCTATCATTGCCTAGTCTACAGCGGTTATCATGTCAAAAACGGGTTTTATCATTGCCTTCTCTGTAGTGATTAAATCTATAGTGATTAATCTTTACGCTAAAGTTTTTTATTGTTTTAAAAAATAAAGTTGTGAGACAGAGTTAAACTTTAGCGTAAAGAGCGAGGCGTTGAGGAGGGGACAGCCCCTTTCATATACGGAATAATTTCTGTTCGTTTTAAGTTTTAATGTCGCTCCTTACTTTCAGTTTAAAAAACTTGTTTTTTTTATTTAATTTCTGATCGTTTTTTAGTTAATGCACCTTTTATTTTGGCTCACCGTCATTGAATAAGTAAACAAAATTTGCTTAAAAATTTTACTCTTCATTTGCTAAATGGCTGTCTCTAAATTTGGTTCTGACGTAATTTACAAATTAACTTACGTAACGAACTTCTATATTCGTATATTTTTCTTCTGGCAAAAAATACGTTGCAGATATAGTTGCAGATTTTTGCAGATATGAGCTTGAAACCTATGTAATAGGGTTTTCTGATACGCTGAATCTGACGGTGGGATTTTCATTAAAATTCTTTCTGTTGTAGGGGTTGTTTCCTCCCTCTTTAAAAAATCAGGTAAATTTTCTCAGGCTCGTAGCCTTTGATGAGTAATACTAAACTTAATAAAATTTATATATTTAGAATCAGCATTATAAGCCCATTCTTTTGATACATTTATTGACATCAAAATTCCGTTTTTAAAAGTTTCGATTACTATTGAGCCGTATCGCTTGTTTTTTTTTATTACGTATATGTTATTACGTATATGAGGGGGTTCTCCCCTTAGTCAATACCACGCTCTTTACGTTAAAAGTTTAAAAAAATTTTAATTCACAAACCCCTGAATCATAAAGACCGTTTAATTAGAATAGATAGCTCTTTTGAAAGCACAAAAAAAACTGTAGCGTAAAGAGCGAGGTATTGACTTGGGGCAGAACCCCCTCATATACGTAACAATTTCTGTTCGTTTTAAGTTCTAATGTTGCTTCTTACTTTCAGTTGAAAAAATTTCTTTTTTTTTAATTTAATTTCTGATCGTTTTTTAAATAATGCTTGGAAATCCGGCGCACCCTTCATAGAAATGTCCCTTACCCCAAGAAACATCCTCTACGGAAATATTCTCCCGAGTAACGCCCTCCTCCATCCCCCCCCCCCACCAGAAAAAAATCCTTCCTGAAAATGTCTGTATACTTCCCAATAACCAATACAATATGTAAGCAATGGGCAAAGTTCATATCTTCCAACCCTTCCCCTGGGTACTGTGGGGGATTAAGTCATCCTAAAAAGACCTATTTATTAGATTTTCGACTATGCTGAACAAAATGGCTATCTCAAAATTTTGTTTGGGTGACTTTGAGAAAAAAATGAGCGTGGGAGGGGGCCTAGTTGCCCTCAATTTTTGGAGGGCACGCATCGTGATCTTTCTGCGTGCAAAATAATGCAAATTTCCACCTTTTTGCAGATAGGAGCGTGAAACTTCTTTAAGAGGGTTCTCTGATAAGCTGAATGTGATGGTGTAATTTTCGTTAAAGTTAATTAAAAATGCAAAATTTCACATTTTTGCAGATTGGAGTTTGAAGCTTCTTTAGTAATGTTCGTCGATAAGCTGAATCTGATGGTGTGAATTTCGTTAAAGTTAATTAAAAAAATTTGCGACTAAAACAAAATTTTATTGTTTAAAAAAAAATTGAGTTGCGAGAAAGTCAAACTTAAGCGTAACGAGCGAGGCGTTGAGGAGGAGACAGCCCCTTTCATGTACGGAATAATTTCTGTTCGTTTTAAGTTTTACGTCGTTCCTTACTTTCAGTTAAAAAAAAACTTGTTTTTTTTATTTCATTTGTGAACGTTTTTTTATTAATGCAGGTTTTGATTTTGGCTCACCGTGCATGAATAATTAAAACGAAATTTGCATATTAATTTTACTTTTATTTGGTTAAATGGCTTTCTCGAAACTTGTTGAATTTTATTTACGAACATTTTTATTAGTAATAAATATACGTAACTTACGAATTAACTTACGTAACGAACTTCTATATTCATAAATTTTTAATACGTATATTAGGGGGTTTGCCCCCTAGTCAATACCTTGCTCTTTAAGCTAAAGTTCGAATTTTGTTCCAATTCTTTAAAAATGACCCCTTAATCACAAAGGTAAAGGACACTAGAACTAAAAAAGGACTTAAAAAGGACACTAGAACTTTGAATTTCCGTTCCAATGAGCCCTCCCACGATATTCTAGGACCACTGGGTCGATACGATCACCCCTGGAAAAAAAAAAAAAACACGCATCCGTGATCTTTCTTCTGGTAAAAAATGGAAAATTCCACATTTGTGTAGATAGGAGCTTGAAACCTCTACAGTAGGGTTCCCTGATACGCTGAATATGATGGTGTGATTTTCATTAAGGTTCTATAACTTTTAGGGGGTCTTTTCCCCTTTTTTCGAAAATCAACCAAATTTTCTCAGGCGCGTAACTTTTGATAGGTAAGATTAAACTTGATGAAACTTATATATTTGAAATCAGAATTAAAATCTGATTCTTTTGATGTATCTATTGGTATCAAAATTCCGTTTTTTAGAGTTTCGGTTACCATTGAGCCGGGTCGCTCCTTACTTACAGTTGGTTACCACGAACTGTTTGATTAAGCCGAGAGGCCCGGATAATGCGAAAGTACCTTCGCAATAACAGCAGTAGTAATAATTTTTAAGCAATAATTAAATAATATTTTTAGTATATCTGTAAACAGTTTTTTATAACAAATATTTAAACAGTTTTAAATAATAGTTTTCAAACAAATAAACAATAATTTGTAGGCTCAGTGATTAATTTGCTTTGGCTTTAGTACCTGCTATTCCGCACTTAGTTTGGATGCCCGAAGATGAGGACTGGCCAGGGAGTGTCTATTATTTTGAATACCGAAAAATTATATATGAAGGGGAAAATCTTATAAGATTATACATACATAAATCTTCGTTTTATTTCCTAGCAAGAAGACGTCACGTCCAAACCATACCTAAATTCTGATGGATCACTTTGGGCATTATTTTCAAGCTTAGAAGGCAAGGTACTATCCAAGATTTTTGTTTGGGGAGGGGGTAATTTTGTTGGGGGTGGGAGAGAGGTAAAAAAACGCAACAAAATTTTTTGTATGTATTTTGTTACTTTTTTACGAGTCAGATAAAAATTTGGTGGGGGAGGGGTAAAGGAATGCTTGAGCTTCTAAGCTAATTCAATAGTGGAGTCCAATAGTGGAGTCCAATAGTGACTAAGTAAAATCCACTTGGCAGACCATTTCTTTAACAACAGGTAAATCTAGGGTTGGCCCCCACATCAGAACAGCCATTCAATATAGGTGGCAAAATACTCAATGGGAGGGATACAAGCCATCCCATATTTCTTTAGTTTATTAAATAGAAAGAAATGACAAGTTTTTCAACTAAAAGTAAGGAGCAACATTAAAATTCGAAATCAACAGGAATTATTCCGTATATGAAGGCGTAAATAAAAAAAGGTAAAAGATACGGCACTAGACCCTTAAACTCCAAATCGGCGGTGCTGATCTCCGTCTCAAGGCCCTTAAGCCAGGAAGTGCAATGGGGGGATGGGGTTCAGTCACCCTCTGCTTTTGCACACCCTTCCCCACTTACCTTCCCAAGATTTCTCCAGGTACCCATTTAGAGCTGGGTCGACTCTGGCTGAGCTTATAGAATCCCGCCACTGACCCCCGTCCCAAACCAAATGATTGGATACACTAGGATTCGAACCCTCGCCCTTTGGACAGGGGACTCCAAATCCAGCGCACCAACCACTCGGCTAGGACGATCTGAAGGAGTTGCCTCTCCTCAATACCTTGCTCTTTACGCTAGTAAAGTTTTTAGCACTTTTAAAAAAGCTTCCTATTGTAATTATACGGCCCTTGTGTTACAGGAGTCGTTCTTAAAAATTTGGGACAAGTCAAACTGTAGCGTAAAGAGCAGGGTATTGAGGAGGGTTGCAACATGTATGAAATGTCTTATTAGAAACTGTTTTGAATATGGGATACGAGTAATTATTACTATTATTACTATGTTTTACATAGCTAAACGTACCAAGAAGAATTATAATGAACTCCGGTTATTTGAATTGGTTAAGTGAAAACTTACACAACCAGGGTTGCCACTCGAAGGAAAAAAATCACTAGATTTTATTGATTTTTTGGTTGATTTAGGGATTTTCTTCAATAATCTAGTGATGTATGTGCTAATGTAGTGATTTTTTGGTTAGGCAATATAAAAAGAATCACAAGAAATAGTGATAAATCACCAGAGGTGGCGCAACCCTGTACACAACGATATATGTCTTTAAAAATTAAGAATAATTGAGAATCGGAGTTTTAGTGGAACAAACCTCCATGTGTAGTTATGTAGTTTTTGTACTGGTATGTAGTTATGTACGGGTTAAATGAAAAGCAAAGTGGTTGAAAATAAGCAAAAAATATGTTGGATCAAACAGCTTAAGGAGGTTGAGTTTTCTTTGGGAATCAACAGATTTTTATTGTTTGAATTTTTAAGGACGAAAAGGGCTCTCAGATTTAATTAATTACTTTTGCTATTTATTTACACGATTCAACGTGGCAACACTGACGAACATCTGATGCTGCGTTAAAAAGTTCATAATTTTGAAAATTCTTCTTATAAAAAATCTTCATTTTCAGGTATGAATAGACGGTTTAGAGGGGGGGGGCTGGGTATTTTGATGTCTTTAGTAAATAAAAAAATTGAGAGTCTATAAAAAGACATATTTTGCTTGCGATACTCATTAAAATGCTCTCTTAATTGTATCTTTATTTTTATAACGGTTTATAGTTAAGTATACAATGTTGATGCTTTTCCTGCCTTTGCTGTGGGATTAAAAAGATATTTTCTGCAAAATGATATTTGTACCGTCACGTTCTTCACGAATTCTTTAAACATGTGAATCTAGTGGCCCCAATATGAGCGCTGGCAATCAATAATAGACGCAAGTACCTTCAAAAGGTGATATGTGACGTTTTCTGTTAAGGTGATATTCGTAGCTCCAATTTCTCCACGAAAAGTCCAAGCATGAGAATCTAGCGGTGCTCTCAATGTGTGGCCACCAATCAATATTAGGTGTAAGATATTTAACGGGAGAAAGACCAGCCACCGTATCTTTCTTTCAAAAAGCAAGAAATTGTGTGGAATAGAGCTGTTTGCGATGATTGATTAAAATAAAATTTAAGCGAATATTTCGGCTATATGACCAATAGCCGTCCTTGCATATTGAAAACCGAGTTTGGTCTTAATTTTCACTTATTAATTTCTTTCTTTGTTATTGGCTCGGAAGTACCAAGGACATCATAATCAACACATTTTTTACCACCTAGGCCCATTTTAGGGCTCTTCATTCCTGAAAACTGAAGTTTTCTAAAATTTCTCTTTTGGTTGCCTCGGAAATATGGAGCTGTTAGGGCAGCACGACATTTACGTCTGTGTTGCCACGTTGAACCGGGAAAATGAATAAGTAAACTGGATTAGTAAAATTTGATCTCTTGTCACCTGTT
The DNA here is from genome assembly GCA_027921565.1 of Artemia sinica. Classification (NCBI taxonomy): domain Eukaryota; kingdom Metazoa; phylum Arthropoda; class Branchiopoda; order Anostraca; family Artemiidae; genus Artemia; species Artemia sinica. The sequence continues at coordinate 15,178,661 of CM051262.1, forward strand.
AAAATTTAAACATAGACAATCAGTTGATCCCTAAACACAGCTACAGCCTCAAAAGAAAGCTGCACTTTTTTTATGGTGTTTGGTACTATATGTTTTTAGCCTTTTTTTGCTGATTATTTCTCCCACTTGCATATGGAGGTTTTTTCCATCAAAAACTGAGTTCCAAGTTTTCCCAACCGAGAATCACGAGAACCGAGAATCAAAATTTTATTGAAACAAACTGCCATGTGTAGTTATGTAGTCTTTGGTAGTAGCCGGCGCAAGTTAAAAAAAAAGCAAAGAGGTTGAAAAATAGGCTAAACATATATTGGAGCAAACAGCTTAACAAGGTGGAGTTGTCTTTAAAAATAAACAGATTGTTATTTTTTGAATTGTTAAGGACGAAAAGGGTTATCGGATTTAAATAATTACTTTTACTGATCACTATTCGACGTGGCAACACTGGGGAATATCTGATGCTGCGTTAAAAAGTTCATAATTTTGAAAATTCTTCTTATAAAAAATCTTCATTTTCAGGTATGAATAGACGGTTTGGGGGGGGGGGTGTTGGTATTTTGATGTCTTTAGTAAATAATCTTTATTTTTTTTATTTTTTTATATATTTTTATCGCGGTTTAGAGTTGAATATGCAATGTTGATGCTTTCCTGCCTTTGCTGTTGTATTTTCTGTCAAAATGATATTTGTACCGTCACCTTGTTCACGAATTTTCTAAGCATATGAATCTAGTGGCCCCAGTACGAGAGCTGCCAATCAATATTAAAGGCAAGCACCTTACCGAACACCTTCAAAATGTGCTATGTGAAATGTTCTGTCAAACTAAAGTTCGTAGCTCCGCGTTCTGCACAAACTCTTTAAGCATGAGAATCTACTGGTCCCAATATAAGCGCCGGTAATCAGTAATAGACGCAAGCGCCTTAACCAAGCACCTTCAAAGGGTGATATGTGAAGTTTTCTGTTAAGGTGATACTCGTAGCTTCAATTTCTTCACGAACTGTCCAAGCATGAGAATCTAGCGGTGGTCTCATTATGTGGCCACCAATCAATATTAGGTGGAAGATATTTAACAGGAGAAAGACCAGCCACCGTATCTTTCTTTCGAAAGCAAGAACTTAAGTGGAATATAGATTTTTGGATGATTGATTGAAATAAAACCTAAGTGAATATTCCGGCTATATGACCAATAGCCATCGTTGCATATTGAAAACTGAGTTGGGTCTTAATTCTCAATTATTATTTTCTTTTGCTATTTGCTCAAAGTACCAAGGACATCACAATCAACACATTTTTTACCACCTGGACCTATCTTAGCTATTTCCTGAAAACTGCAGTTTTCTAAGATATCTCATTTAGTTTCCTCGGAAATATGGAGCTGCTAGGGCAGGACGACATTTTTGTAAGTGTCGCCACGTTGAACCGAGAAAATGAATAAGCGAACCGGATTAGTAAAATTTGGGCACTTTTCATCTGTAAAAATTCTGACATTGACAATCTGTTGATCCGTAAAGACAGCTACACCTTCAAAAGAAAGCTACACTTCTTTATGGTGTTTGGTACTATATGTTTTTAGCCTTTTTTTTTGCTGATTATTTCTCCCATTTGCATATGGATGTTTTTTTCCATTAAAAACTGAGTTCCAAGTTTTTCCAAAATTTTAAGACATACATGGTTGTAATTCTTGTAAAGCTTCCACTTAGCCAATTCGAAAAATCATCATTAGCGCAGATTCACGATAATGTAGGGGACAAGGATTGCCGGGAGGGGGGGGGGCCAAAACGACTAGCAAGCCATGATAAATAGAAAGGTACTCCTGTACTAAACGGACTCTTTTATATACTACAATGGAAACCAGTCACGAAAAACGGGATAATTCAAGACACCGCTGTAGAGTAATACAACGTATAGCGTGGTTTTCATTGTGCATACGATATTTAAACTGTTGTTTTCTGGGGTTTAGGGGGGGGGGAAGTTACCTAGGTTAGGTTAAGTTACGTATTTAATATATGCACTGCCTTACCCCCACCCCACCCCCCTAATGTGCAAATATATAGCCCAAATTTGTTTCTAAACTATTATATATTCATCCTATTTTATTTTATTTCATTAGCATTAGCCAAACTAGCACTATATAAAAGAGTCCGTTTAGTACATGAGTACCAATAGAAAATAGCTATGAAATATAAATAAGAAGGCGGGCGATTGCCCCCCCCCCTCCTCCCCCAATTGGTGCCCCCTGAAAATCATATTCCAGTTTTACTGTCTCTGGCACTAATACTTTGTCTTGTGAAAATCTACTTTATAAATGAGATGTTTGTTATTCTTACGACTAGTATTATTTATTTATTTATTTTTTTCAGACCAAAGTGCGAGTAGATTTAAAGATACAACTCGCTTGTAAAACTCATTAAAATACTTTCTTAATCTCTAAGAAAAAGAAGTTTTCTCACGACACTTACAATCAATCAAGTAAAAGGGGGATTCAACAAAAGTCATCAAACACAATTGACATTGCCGAAAAGAAGATAGCAATATTTTTCGGTAACCCACTAATCACTTTCAAGAATGGGTGTCTCGTCTGTCTTCAACGAAGACTTTTAGCAACTTAAATTTGGCCAGCTGTTTCGAAATCCTTAAACAATGACACTCCAAGCCATCTGGAAACTTTTCTAGTGGAAATTGAATATTATACCACCCCGGTCTCTTAACCCTTAATGGAATTGGACTTTTCTCATGTTTTTTTTTTTTTTTTTTTTTTTTTTTTTTTTTTTTTTTTTTTTTTTTTTTTTTTTTTTTTTTTTTGCGTAATAACTTACGAATGTTCTCTTTTTGATTTTTCACTGCTGTCATATCTGTCAAACATATACACATAAAATTGTGTTACTACAATCTTTATAAACATGTGGACTCAAGTGGGGTGGGGGAGGGGGAGGAGGAAGCATTTCTCTAAAAAACTAAGAAATACAGTGTTTAATATTAATAAATGTTTTTGTATTTTGAACGTCTTCTAAGAAAATTCCTTTGCCCCCAGGGGTAATAATAATTTTTTTCTGAGGATTGATACTAAGAAAAAAATTATTTAAAAATATGAATAACAAATGACTTTTAATCTAAGAAAAATTTAAGATTTTGGAAAAGGGTCCAGGCCTTGAGCCCACTCCTGGATAATGTCTCTTGATATATTTAGGCCCGGTTTTCTTCACATTATTCAACTGGGATAAAATTTCATAAAAAGAAAATTTTTGAAGGTTGATTTATTTTTAAATGTTCTCGCTGATACATAACTGGGTAGTGAAAAGGTTGTAAATTTAACCGATCCGGTTTTTTTTTCCTTAAGCCGTGTTATACCTTGTGTTATAGGCTATTTATAAGAAAATTGGATACTTGTGTATTATACCCAACACAGTTGAGAAGTTTGCTGAATGTAAGATCTGAAAAAACCGGTTTCATAGCCACAAATAAAAATGACGGGTGACAGAATGCATTGGACTTGTATAATTTGGGCTATATGTTTGCAGATAAAGAGGGGTGGGGTAAGTTTAGGTTACTTTACCCTCCACCCCCCTTCCACACCCCGCTCCCCAATGTGTAAATATATAGCCCAAATTGCATTATTCTATATACTAAAGTATTATATTTTCATCATGTTTTGGTATATTTCATTTTCATAAACCTAACTTCACTTCTTGAGTGAGCTTGGTATAATACGTAAGTGCCGAAAATTGTTTAAATGTCATAATGACATATTCTTCTACTTATAAGGAGCCAAGGAGGATAAGTTTGATGTTGCTACTAAGGGCTTCTATCTTGGAGTTGGGCGCAGCTTAATTTTATTTCACGCAAAACAAAATATCGTATTAGCTAAATTTATTGTTTTCATCCATTCCATCTAAGCCAGAGTTTCTTCAGATGCTGTGAAAAAATAACGAGATCTAATTTTAGAGATCATTTTAGCTTCGAATGGTTTCCCTAATGTTGGCGGTTTAATGGTAGGAATTCTCGTTAAAATTTTATATTTTTTCTATTTCGCCATGAGGTTGTTGGCGTTACATCCTTTCGAAAACTGTCTATTTTTGAAATGTCATGTAGAAATAAAAAAAAAATACCATATTATGTGAAGATTTTTATTAATTTACGTATCACCGCATCACCACAATTTATTTTAATTGTGGTGATGTGGGGGAGGAAAAGATTCGAGATTTAATCTTATTAATTTGATTTTTTTTTTTTTTTTTTTTTTTTTTTTTTTTTTTTTTTTTTTTTTTTTTTGCTAGACATTTTTGTAGAAATAAGAAAATGTCATATATATTAAATGATTTTCATCAGTTTACTTATTGAAAAATTACGAAGCTAAAAATTCTTCACAATTATCAATATTAAAAGAAAATGAAAAAAAAAGATTTTATTCAAAAAAAACTACGCCTTTAGTTGTAGGTCGGTTCATTAGTTGCGAAGTAAGGACTTACAGGTACTTGTGCATTATACGGGTCCACAAAAGAAGGAGTTCGGGTCCACAAAATGGAGGTCCACAAAACGGGTCCACAAAATGGAGTTTGTAATGGTACTTTCGCATTATCCGGGCCTCTCTAAAAAGTCAAGTTTGGCTAATGCTAATGAAATGTAATAAAATAGGATGAATATATAATAGTTTAGAAACAAACTTGGGCTATATATTTGCACATTAAGGGGGGGGGGTGTTAGGTAAAGCATAGCATATAATAAATACGTAACCTAACATGGGTACCTCCTCCCCCTAAACCCCCAAAAAACAACAGTTTAAATATCATAAACGTAATGAAAACCACGCTTTGCATTCCATTTCTCTATTGAAATACCCGTTTGGCGGGTTTCGCCTCTCGTTTCCTTGATACAGTATATGGCGGTGGGCCTGTATTATGCACAAACCGATTTACAGAACAAAAACAAGTTTTATTTGGGGATAACCCCCATAACAAAGTTGCTGTCATGCACCTCTACACCTCTATCACCTACACCTCTACTCCTCAATGCACTTCTACAGTGCATTAGATCTGAACTAAAAAAATGAATAGAAAAAAAAACACATCAAGAGTTCTAGGCGTGAAAATAAATAGAAAAAAAAAACAATTTGTTACGCCTTTAATTGTATTTCATTGTCTACTAAAAACTCGTTTCTAAAAACAAAAATGCACGGGATACGACCACCCTGATTTTCTAATTGTAAAATTATAAAGAAGATAAAATTAGCAGAATTAGAAAAAAATATGTCTACAGGTCCGTTTACAGTATAATAATATACAAATACAATATCATATTTATAATTTCTGCCTTAAATAATTCACTTGCGCAAATTGGCGATTTTTTTTTTATCTGGGTTAGGAACTTTGCCTAGAATTGTGTTCATTCTTTCTTTTAAGAACTCTTTTAGGATATCATGGTTGTAGTATCTGATGTTTATAAACATAATCTTATACGATTATAAATTGTAATATGATAGTTACAACATTCGCCTTAAAAATTTACGGTACTTGTCAATTGGCTGGAACCCATGCGATATATTATATACGGAAGATGCTTAAGAAACTAGTCAAACTGGTTTCTTTCAATAGAGAATTGGATTACAAACCGTGGTTTTTCATTGCGTTTACAATATTTAAACTTTTGTTTTTTGGGGTTTAGGGGGAAAAGGTACCTAAGTTAGGTTAGGTTACGTATTTAATATATGCTATGCTTTACCCCCACCCCTAATGTGCAGATATATAGCCCAAATATATTTTAAACTATTATATTTTCATCATATTTTGTTTATTTCATTAGCAATAATCGGACTTGACTTCTTGCATGGGTTCCAGCTAATTGCCAAGTGCCAAATTTACTTGTACAGGTCACTAACGCTTTTTTTTTTGTATGAATTGGGAACTTTGTCTAGAGCTGTGTCCACTGTTTCTTATATGAAATCTATCAGGAAAGGGATGATAAAATAAATAAAATAATTGTATCATCGTATCTTTTAAAATTTCCCCCAATAGCACTTAATATCGAAACGGTGGTATTTACGAACGATATGCACCACATGTAAAAATCAAACATATAAGAACATATATATATATATATATATATATATATATATATATATATATATATATATATATATATATATATATATATATATATATATATATATATATATATGTATATATATATATATATATATATATATATATATATATATATATATATTATATATATATATATATTATATCATATATATACAAAAATTAAAAATATAGGAAGTGGAATCTTCCGTATCAAAAACTCTTAGAATATTATTTTCTCTCTAATTATTAGTTGGTGGTTCTAATTGTTCATATCGGTAACGGTTTTCCAAGGTCAAGCCATTGAATGTTTGTACCATGGCTTTGAGTTAAATGTGCCATGTTTTGACCATTTGGGCACCTTTGCTGTCATATTTCAAAAAGTAATATGTCACTTCTTTTGTCAAACTTAGATTCTTAGCCCATGTTATTAGACGTAGGTTCTATCGATCGATTCAATTTGTTTTCCTTTATCTTTTTTTTCATTCTCAGCATTTTTGGATGTTCCTTTGCTTGTTTAAAAAAAATAGCTTCTATTTTCACTCAAAGAAATAGTTAGGCAAAAAAACTTTTTGCATCATATTGTCTTTTGGCACACGGTACCTTTGATGTGTGTAAAATATTTGTTCGATAAACAATAACTTTTTAATAACAAACAAAATTAACACAAGATTTTCGTTTTTATTCTCCTGTATTTTTTTTATTTGTATCCAGTGGCGTCAATTGAGGTGGGGGATATATCCTCTTCAAGATTTTTTATCCTCTCTCCCCAGTTTTTGAAAATTATCTTTTTTGGCATTTTTATTAAAGAATGGCTTTTTTAGTATTTTCAATGGAAAAAGGAAAAAAAGACGAAATTGCCTCCTAGATTTATAAAATTACATCTCCCCATATATTTCTGTGAATTGACGACACTCATTACATAAACATTTGTTTTTAATTTTCTTGGATTTTATGTATCTTTTAACATCGGGTTAATTTTTTGGGTACTGTTCTGTTAGCTGATACCCACGCGAGAAGTCAAGTTTGGTTAATGCTAATGATTTAAAAAAAAATAGGATGAAATATAATAGTTTAGAAACAAATTTGGGCTATATATTTGCATATTGGAGGGTGGGGGGGGGTAAAGCATAGCATATATTAAATACGTAACCTAACCTAAGTGCCTTCCCCCCCCCCCCTAAACCCCAAAAATCAATAGTTTAACCCTTTCAGTCACCATGTTCTCACATGAGAACATCACAGCGCTTCGCTTGGTCTTCTTGGACCCTGTAGGTGGCAGTGATACTCGAGTATGCGCTCCATAATAATAAGTAATGCGAAAAGACACTGGCGAAGTTTCAAACCGATGATGCTAAATTCTGATTTTTAGCAGTATTTTGAAGTTGTTGCACATCCGTACTCGAAAGAATGGATCTACCAGGTATGTTTTTCATGCATTTTTTTTACCAGATTTACCATGAAAATACGCGAAAAAAGGGGTTCATTTGTCCTTTTCAGTTAGTTACCCCATCTATTAAAAAAGTTTACCTCGCTAGTGCGTTGGATAGATGCCGCAGATTTTTTCGAAGTAGCGTGTTCTTGGGTAAGGACAGTGTGACTTGATACTAACTTTTCTAGTTCAATAGCAGCATATATGGTACAGTCAGAGGAACATACTTTTGGTAGTATTATTTGAAAACATCAGTGATAACTTTTTCCTGTCAAGTCGCTATTCTGGAAAAGCGACTCACTATCTTCTTTTCCAGGTCCATCCAATGATCGACCACGTCGAGTTCGTCACGCTGACATACTGAATGTCTTGGACGCGATCGACTCAGACCTTTCAGAGTTATCGGACCTACCAAACTCAGATGACGAAGGTGAAGATTGGGCGTCAGTAAATCTATCGCAGCCACACGATACGGATGAAGATTCATTATCGGAAGTTGAGGATGATGAGCCGCTCCTCCCCCCGCCTCCGAAAAATCGAAAACGCAGACTCGTATGGAAGAATGCGATCTTCTCGAAAGTTATCAACAATGCCGACCCGGCGCCGCCGCCACTTGGTCCCGAGGAGCCTATAGACTACTTCAAAGAATATTTTGATAGTGAATTTTATGAGTTAGCCGCCGAGATGACCAATCTTTATTCTGTACAGAAAACCGGCTCAAGTTTGGGTACAACAGCCTCTGAAATAAGAAGGTTCATAGGTATTCATATAGCGATGAGTGCTTTTAAATTCCCAAGGTATCGCATGTACTGGGGTAGTCGGACTCGGATACCTCTAATAGCAGACGCCATGAACTTCAATAGGTTTTCGCGTCTCCGAAATTTGTTTCATCTGGTAGATATCCTCTCTAAAGACCCGGAGAACACCGATCGCGTATGGAAGGTTCGTCCGGTTATAGACCGGGTCCTGAAAAAGACAGAAAGCATCGTACCTTCTGAGTATGTATCAGTCGACGAGCAAATGGTGCCGTACACCGGTGCATTGGACATAAAACAGTATATCAGGGGGAAGCCAACACCGTGGGGCATAAAAATCTTTATGCTTTGTAACAGTAACGGCATCATACTCACTTTTGATGTTTACCAGGGTAAGAAAACTATCCTGACGGAAGAGCAGAAGCAGTTCGGACTGGGACCTGGAATGGTACTAGCTCTTGCTGGTCGCGTCCAGCTTCGCCCGCATACGAAAATATTCTTTGACAACTTTTTTACGAGTATTCCGCTCCTTGAAGAGCTTGAACGGAAAAGTATGTATGGCACCGGCACGATCAGAGCGAATAGAGTTCTTGGCGCAAAGTTGGAATCTGATACGTCTCTGAAAAAGAAAGGAAGGGGGGCGTTCCACGAGCTAGTGAGTGGAGAAGTATGTCTGATCAAGTGGATGGACTGTAGATCGGTGATAGTCGCTTCTAACATGATTGGAAGCGGCAACGTAAAAAACGTGATGAAGTGGTGTAAGAAAACGAAGACAGAGGTACAAGTGACGCAGCCGGAAGCTATTGCGGCTTATAACCTGAGTATGGGTGGGGTTGATAAGCTTGACCAGATGGTATCCTACTATAGGACCCTCATTCGATCAAAAAAAATGGACTTTGAGACTCGTATTCCATTTGATCGATCTTGCTGTAGTCAACAGTTGGCTTGAATATGTCGAGATTTGCAAGGCACAGAATATGAGACAAAAGAACATTGTCGATTCGTTCACCTTCCGACTCGACATAGCAGAGACTCTCATTATGTCTGAAGACACTCCTAGAAGAAGAGGCCGACCCAGATCTCTTCCTTCAAGCGAAGAGGAGGAGAGTGATGAAGAAGACTCGGTTGCCGAAAATCGTAGGAAACGAAAACTCAAATTTCGTAGGCCCTGCTCCGCCGTGAAGAAAGATTCCTTTGCTCATTGGCCAGAAAAATTTGCCGCCCAAAACAGGTGTAAAAATGCCCCCTGTATCATGAAGACTAGGTTCATGTGTACCAAGTGCAACGTCCCACTTTGCCTGGAAGAATCGCGAAACTGTTTCGCACAGTTTCACAAACCTAAAGAAACGTAAAAGGATCATTGTCAATTCAGTTTCTCGTTTTTTGTACTATATTTGAAGTCTCAGTTTTTCATTGGTTTTATACTGTATTTGAATAAATTTGGTCACACTGTCCTTGCTCAAGTACATGGTGGAAAAGAAAGAAGACGTTCAGAAAAAAATCTGAAAAAATTCCTGGTAAGTACTTATCCATCACATGGTTGACTTTCGCTACTCTCATAATTTTGACCTTCCAGGCTAAAATTCGTGACTGAAAGGTTAAATTTTGTAAACGCAGTGACAAACCACGCTTTGCGATCCATTTATCTAATGACAGATCCCCGTTTGACTGGTTTCCTTTAGCATTTCCCTATAGAATATATCGCGTGGGTACCATTTTTAGTTATGTTTTTTGTAGCATTTTTTTACGTTTCTTACAAGGTCAGGCTAAAATCGTCTTTTTTTTACATGACAGTGGCTGTTTTTACGCATCTTATAGAATTGGGTCAAAAATGCCTTTTTTAGGTTAGAAAATGCCTTTTTTTGTGTTAATTTTTGCTGTAATTTCAATGGTAGCCTACTCCTTGCTAATAAGCCAAACTTAACTCTTGTTTCTAAGTGGGGGGGGGGGGGGTGAAATCTACCCTCTTAGATACAATAGTGACAACGGCTTGACCTGAAAGATAAAATATATTTCGTCCTCCTTAGTCATTTAATGAAAATGTGGTTCGAAGATAAGGTTGCAGAAACATTGATATATGATTTTGGACCCAGCTGAAATATTGATTGATGACTGAAAAATGTAGATGCTCTCCTTTTTGTTTTGTCTTCATCCACAACTCTAAAGCATCGCCGTTTTAACTAAACGCCGTAACTGACAGTTGTTCCGAATTGTTCCTGGTATAGTGAAAGTATGCAAGTAACATGTAGTTTTGATGTTCCAACTTCGAATCTCAAAATTCGATATCGAATCTTGAATGAATAGTTGTTTTAGCTGTAGGAGTTAAGCTGTTCAAGTTGAAATGATTAGTAAACAGGTTAAAAATTGTTATTCTTCTAACTCAAATAATAATCTTCAATTACAGAATAATGCCGTTTTATATTTTTCTCGGCTTATTCTTGGCATAATTCAAGGGATGGTAAACCGGAAGAGGGTCCTAAAACACAGGGTGGCTACCACTCCCCCCCCACCCCTTTGCACTTCCTGGCTGAAGGACCATGAAACGGAGATCCCACCACCGGTAGGGACTGTAAAGTCCAATGCTCCTTAGGCGTCTTAACAGTAGGATTCTCCAATCTGCTGGATCTGATGGTGTGATTTTCATTAAGATTCTTTTCTTTTAGGGGATTCTCCCCAATCTCTTTTTCTAAAATCCAAAAAATATCCTAAAATCTAAAATATCCTAAAATCCAGAAAAATCCTAAAATCTCAGGCTCGTAGCCTTTGATGTGCAACACTAAACTTAATGAATATTACATATTTGGAATCAGCATAACAAGCCGATTCTTTTTCTATGTCTATTGATATCAAAATTCCTTTTTTTAGAGTTTCGTTACTTTTAAACAGTATCGCTACTTACCTTTTTTTCTTTTTTTTTCTTTTTTTTATATAAAAGTAATGCTTACAAGTCACTATGTTTCAAATTTTTATTCCTCCAATATTAGAATTGACAAATTCGGTAAGTCCAATGGTCTGTATATGAAGATAGAAAAGAAGAAACGCTATGCGTAAAGATTACTATGAAATTCTCAAATAAGGAATAGATAAGTGATGCCACTTATGTATAAGAAATGCTATAAGAAATTAGAAATACTATAGAAATGCTATAGAAATACTTTCTTATACTATAAGAAATTAGGACGATGACAACATCACATACATTTTTTTACACAAATTTTAACTATTTAAGCTCATTTAATATTTTTCTCCTTGCATAAGTAGTAATTACTTCACAAGTTGCGTAAGTCTAACTAATATAAGAATAAGAAATTCTGTCTGAATAGAAGAAATTAGCCATATTGAATAAAATATTGTTTTCATAAGAAATGTTTAAAACTATTTAAACGATTATGATATTTTTATTGCATTGCTTAAATAATAATTTCTTCAGAAGTTGCGTAAGCTTAACGATTCTTCTTTTCTTTTATTGGCTGAATATATCATTTTGAAGCAATACGAACTGAGTAAACTGATATATTGTCTTACCAGTTTTATATTATCATTTTAACTGTTTAATTAATCAATTTAAATATATTTTATTGTTTTTGTTTAAATTTATTTAATTAGTTTTACTTAGTTCAATTATTTTCTTTATACAATTGAAATATAATCTATTTTAATATGTTAAAACATTTTTTAATTTTATATTATTTTTATTATTTCCCGTTTAATTTTATTCGGTTTTAGAATCCAAGAAATTCGAATATAATAATTTTAACAATATTTTAACCTATTGCCACTTGTACGATTCGCCTTTTTGGAACATTCCAACCCAAAATAATACCCCATCCCAGCAAAAAAAAAACAAAACACAAAACAACAACAACAAGTCCCTGTGTACCACAGTTTATATAATTAGGCAGTAAGTTCACCGCAGATTATTTCTGGCTCTTCATTCTCTTTGTTAGAGCACTCTTTGTCGCTTATGTTTATACCTTCTCTGGAGCACTCGCGCCTCGGTCCGGGTTTTTATAATGGGTGAGATAGGGAAAGATCATACTGCTAATTATATATACTGTGCTGTGTACGAAACCTTCGTGTGCTTCAACATTGTCTGAACTGACCATTTCCCTTCATCTCTTCAAAAAGGGAATTGCTTACAACATGATTTTAGCATTTATAATGTTTTGAATATTGGATGTCCGAAGATCTATCTATCCCTTGGAAAATACAGTCTTGCTGATTATCCATGACAGTAGAAAAGGCGCCAGTCCAATTCTAGAAAATTTTAATGTTCATTCTAAGATTTAAAGTGACAGATGAGTCAGTCTTCCGGGATTTTTTGTCCTCTGTCGGGACTCAAATCATTGGCAATAAGCCTGCGTAGGAGCTTGAAATTCTTTGATGACATTCCACAAAGGACTGAGGCATTTTAGAAGTTTATAAGATCCCTTTTGACTCTTTCTAAGATCCTTTTTGAACATGCCTGGTCGTTGTCTTGTTCTTTTTTTTCTAAATGTTGACAGTATTGATTGAATTGTTCTTCACAAATGGTTAAGGAGCAGTGGCGTCAAATGGTTTGGGGTGGGTGGTGCAGCCGGCATTTGTCCCCCTCCAGCTTTTGAAAAAAAGATGGGTATTTTCGTTTAAAAACGTCTCATTTTTTTGGTATTTTTGTCGAAACAACTGAACAAAAACAGTAAAGTTGATAATCCCCTAGATTTTGAAAAATACTTTGCCCCCCTCCTATATTTTCGCGAATTGGCGCCACTGTTAAGGTGTAGGTGTGTACAGCAGTGTCAGGGCGAAAAAAAAAACAGTGCGACACAAATTTATGTGAACATGCGACAGAGTTTGTGACCCTTGAACTCAGGGAATCAAATTTGTATTACATCTTCTAGTTAAATGTAACACATGTTCACTTTCACGCCCTTGGCTGGGGCATTGCAAAAACGGTTATGTCACATTTTTGCTAAATTAAAATTCACAGCCCATGCTATTAAAAATACAATTGTATCGATTGGTTTAATCCCCTTTACCTGTATATTTTGTTGCTATAAATCAGTGGTGGATCCAGAGGGTACCCCCCCCCCAACATAGTCTAAAGTAGTGTAAATTACTTCATTAACGCAAGTTTGCGTTAATTAAACTTGCTCCTAACGCAAGTTTATCGGATCAACCTATTCCCCTCCTAAAAAAATCCTGGATGCGCCACTGCTCTAAATATTCCTTTGTAATAATTTGTAATGTTATTTAACATATAACTCTGTGAACTTGCGATAAAGTAAGCACCCCCTTAATTCCAAGGAAAACTTTAAATAAGACGCCATCTTTTGTATACACCTGGTGTCGTGCATAGGTAGTGCGCCTTGCATCATATAGAAATACAATATAAAAAGCTTCTTGCATTACTTTACAGTTAAAATAAAACCAAGTATTCATGATAATGGCGAAAGGCCAGCGTTTATATTTTGGTACTGAGGTTTTATTGATATGCTGCAAATTCGAATGTATTTCTTACATATTTATTTTAAAGATAAGAAAATATCGGTTTCGTGCTTGAAAATAGAATCTCTTTTGCTTCTCTCTTTATTTTATTTCATGGGTTGTTAGAAGTCAGGGAGGCCAATTGGGGTAGGACCAGAGACTGTTCCCCCAAATAATAAAAACACTAATACACACAAGAATGGTAAAATTTTCGTAAAGTACCAGGGACATCCAAATAGAAACTTTTTTGCCACTTGGACTCATCTTAGGTTTATTCATACCTTAAAACAGCGACTTTCTAAGATTTTTCTTTTAATTGTTCCAAAGTTATGACTAGTAGGTCAATACAACACTTTTTTCAGTGTTGCCGAGTTGAGTCGTGAAAATGAAAAAGCAAAACCACTGCTAATTTTGACAATGCTCTTCATCTGTAAAAGTTCAAACTTCAACAATATGTTGACTCCCAAAGACAAACCTTTAAAGGAACGCTATAACCTTCTTAGGCTGTTTGGTACCATATTTTTTTCAGCTACTACCAAAAACTGCATATATGCGTACGGAGGTTTTCTTCATTGAACATTAAAGTCCTGTTTTGTCTTAATTGTTAAAGATATAAAGGGTTATGTAAATTTCTATTTAACAAATTCAAACAATCAGATTGTATTTTCCCTGTCTTTGTACTTTAAAAAAATAAGGTTTTCTGAAATCTTGGTTCCTTTCTAGAAGAATTCTTGGCTCTTGCTCTTCACAAATAGATCCCGAATTGGCGTCTGTTACGCACAAATCAAAGAAGAAGACTGCTAAATTGTTTTAGGAGAAATGAAGCTCAAGTTTATCTGAAATGCTAAAAATTATTTTTTTTCGTTGGTAAGCAAAATATCAAAGTTAACAGCAAAAATTATAATAGACATATAATCAATATTGTTTTTATTTATCTTTCTCTAATTCGGCCAAACATAAAACGATCACTTTTTCCAAGAAAGGGACAAGAGCGAAAGTTTTGTCTCTTCATCTTGTTCTCCTTTGCTTTCCTCTATATTTTTGCTTTTTATTTTGGTGTAATTAAAATCCAAGTTTTAAGAAAGTAAAATATTGTATTGTTAAGCTTCAATACCATATCCAAGTGTATTCGGTTTGACCCCCTCCCCCCAAAAGTTTTGTCCAACACGTTCAAATGCAAGAAAATAGCTATAAACAATTTTTTTGCGGTTTGTAAAGTTTTTTTTTTTGTAAGCCCCCCCCCCCCAAACAAAAATTCTGGGTACGGCCCTGTTAAGCTTATTTTCATTTATTGTAGTTTGGCTTGATAACGCTACATTGTCAGTGAAGCTAGTAGGTACTAAATCTGTTCTGCCCGTATCAAAGTGCCAAAGATCCCCTTTTGTTCAGTGTTTCTTTTTCTTTTACTTCCCTATTTTACACATCTCTAATGTCAATTATATTTGTCTCGTTAGTTGCGCTTGTAGTATCTATTATGTACCCCGATATTTTTCTCGGTTTCTTAGGATACTGTACCCTATTCCCCTTGAGTCTTTTCACAGTATTAACAAAAGCTTGGACTTTTTAATCAAATACAATACTTGCATTGCTTCTTCAAGAATATTTCGGAGACTTTTTCTTCCTTTATTATAGCCATCGTTTCTAGGCAACATAGCATAATGTTCCAAAATAGCTGAGAATTGTTGTCACTAGGAAATATTTTTGGGGGGTGAGAATTAAGCCATATTGTACAGAACTGTCACTATGAAGCTATGATCTATCAAACAGTTCGTTGAGGTGCGACCCGGCTCAATAGTAACCGAAACCTAAGAAACGGAATTTTGATACCAATAGATACATCAAAAGAATCGAATGTTTATGCTGATTTCAAAAATACAAGTTTCATCAAATTTAGTCTAACCCATCAAAAGTTACGAAAAGTACGAATATATATTGAAATGGTATTTAGTACCAATCGGTAATTTTATTGTGATAAAACGTTTTTTTTTTTTTTTTTTTTATTCCCGACATATTACTGCTACTCCTGACAACTAGTCACAGCGCTAATCGGCCTGAGGCAAACAAAGCTGCTAGCGCCCCTTCTCCACTCAACCTGATCAGTGCTTTACTCTTTACCCCCTCATGAAGTTCCTATTTGCTTTAAATACTTTCTTATGACCTTTTCCTGCCCTATTCGAGGACGTCCTGTTTTTCGTTTGGGCACAGCTGGATTGTCAAAAAGCCTAATTTTCGGCAATGCATCATCCGTAAGACTTGATCTAGTTAATTTAACCTCTTTTTTTATTATAGCCGATAAAAAGTGGAATCGAACCACTTTTTTGTACATGTTATTCTTTGAAATACGGTCACTAAAGAATAAGTAAAACTATCCTTGGATAATTTTTCTGGGGTTTAGACTGTTTTTGTTTGTTTCGATTACTTGCTAAAAAATACCCCCTTTGGAAATATGAACATTATCCTTTTTTCGTCAAAAACTTCGTTTTTCAATCTAAAAAGTAGTTCAGTAAATAAATAAAGCTGAATTTTAGCTATGGAATGATACCAAAATTGTCAGCTTATGCCATGTCATCTTGTTTGCCATACCCAGCTGGGGTTTTTCGAACAAATAAATATCATATGTTCATATGTTCAAACATTAAAATCGTCCCAAAATTAACATACCGACAACTTGCACAGAATACACAAACCTTAAGGTTTTTGAAGCATACATAAAGAAAAGTATTAACATTGACATTATGGGGTCAAAGACAAACGCTTCCCCTAACTTCCTTAGATGTTTGCGGGAATACATTTAACCACGGCTTCTCTGCCCCGTCGGCCTTACAGTGGCTGGGATCATACTCCAGGCCCTGCAGAGATCAATCCACTGCGCTATCACAGGGTTGAGTGTACATAAAATAAGTCTCAACAAGGTTGTGGTAATCCAAAAGGCGGTATGTTACAAAATGTAGAATTATATGAGAGAAGAGAAAGGTAAAGATGTTATTCCGGTTTCCAGTCGTCCAAGACATGGCAGTCAAAATTTTAATATCAGAAGTTTCAATTCCTAGCTATTTTTATGAGTGAGAGAAGTTTTATCATCTTTCCTTCTTGTGATTTGTTTTTAATAACTATAAGTGGTGATACTGACAATAACACGGAATTTATCGTTGGAATTTTTGACTTGGAAGTTCAAACTTCATTACTGCAGTAATCGATATTGTGTCTCGGCTCATCCATATTTTGTCTTTACAAAAGAAAAATTGACTATTTTTTAAATGCAGCGATTTTATTGTATATTTCTTCTTTAAGAGTAATTAATTAAAAGAAACTTTCCGAAAAATAAGTTTTTCAAAGAAAAGTGAAGGCCATTTTAAACTTAAGCTCAGCAGATACAAATGCCTTTTAAATTTTAAACTCAAAACTACCAGAAATTACTTTTAAAGAAAAAATGAAACCCAAACCAAACAGAAATTAAATAAACAATCATAGCAAAAACATACAACAAGTAATAATATAAATGAATAAATCGATCTTTTTTTTCATTTCTCTATTATTCCTTCACTTTACTATCTATCTATCTTACCTCTTACTCGGCGTTCCAATAAATAGATCATAAAGCGAGTAATGCTTAGATTGAATATGAAAATCAAGCTTAAAACGAAAAAAAAAATATTTTCCTATTGAAGTATAAATGAAACTTAAAACGAACAGAAATTAAATAAACAATCAATGCAAACAAACATACAATAGATATTAATGTAAATTAATAAATAAATCTTAAAACGAGGGAAACTTAAAATTAATATGCAAATCAAGCTTGAAACGAACAAAAATCACCACAAACAAGAGTTTGGGTATAACCTCCTTCTCTCAGTGTAAAAGTCTAAAACCTACAGCGTCATTGGCGCTTTACTGAAAACCAATTTTATTTCAAATATTTTCTTTTGTACTTAATATTGAAATAAACATTAAAATTATAGTAACATTTTGAATTGATGAGCTTTCAGCAATTAATATCATTATACATCAAATATTCAGTTTAATTTATTAGCTCTTTTTAAAGTTGTTAAAGACGAATGTAGTTTCCCTACAAACAAGTGTTTGGATACTGCCTCCTTTCCTAACTGTAAATAAAAACCAAAAGCCTACTGCGTCATTGGCGCTTAACTGAAAACGGATTATATAATAAATATTTTCTTTTCCAGTTCTTACAGCATTGAAAATAAAAATACAATTGCAGTGAAATAAATTCTTGAACTGACGGATCTTTCAACAATTAATATCGAACTTTCAACTACGTTGAACAAAATGGCTATATCAAAATTTTTATTGGATGTGTTTGGGGAAATGGTGGGCGTGGAAGGGGTGTCAGTTGCCTTAGAATCACTTTCGACTATTAAAAAGAGAACTAGCCATTTAAATTTCCAATCGAATGAGCCCTTTCTGAAGTTCCTACGACAATGTTGTCTATACAACACCTTATATGCCCCCAGGGCATAACTTACAACCCTTGCCCTGAGGGCTGTGGGGGACTTGTCATCCTCAAAGACCTAATTTCCAGAACTTAAAACTACGTTTAATAAAATGGCTATCTCAAAATTTTGATTGGATGTGTTTGGGGAAAAGGTGGGCGTGAGAGGGGGGTTAGTTGCCCTCCAATCACTTTCGACAATAAAAAGGGCACTAGCCCTTTGAATTTCCAATCGAATGAGCCTTTTTTGAAGTTTCTACGACAACGCCTTCTATAAAAACCTTATATGCCCCCAGGGCATAACTTAAAACCCTTGCCCTGAGGGTTGTAGGGGAGTGTCCTCTTCAAAAACATATTTTCTATCTGGAAATCAACTACGGTGAACAAAATGGCTATCTCAAAATTTTGATTGGATGTGTTTGGGGGAATGATGGGCGTGGGTGGGGGGGGGGGGCTAGTTGCCCTCCAATCATTTTCGGCTATTAAAAAGGGCACTAAAACTCTCGATATCCAATCGAATGAGGCCCCTTTGAAGTTTCTACGACGACCCCTTCCATATGAAGTGCCTCTGGAGAAAAAAATAATAATAATAAACATTGGAGCCTTATGGCCTTTACTATAGGCAACACTGTAGCGTTGCCTCTGATTCGATGTAATAATGAGTTATACTTAGGACATGTACTAAAACCTCATTCTAAAACTTTAAAACTAAACTAAAAATACCCCCAC